>ML778982.1:430467-484756 GCA_009831015.1 Picea engelmannii
AGAGAGAGAGATATGGTAAATAAAATATTTATATTACTTCAAAAATATAGAAATCATACATACCTCACAAATGTCCTCCTAGAATTGGAAACCAAAAACTCACGCAGCTCGAGATAAAAATAAAATATGTCTATGACTACTCTATTTTGAGAAACTGAAATGTTCAAGTGACCTAAGATATTACAAAATTGGCATGAAGGCATGTAGAGTTCAGTATCTATCACAATAGAAAAAAGTAAAATTTGAAACAAAATAAATTCATACACCAAAAGTGATGTTGTGCCCATCGCCTAAAGGAGGTTGAGGCCAATACATACTGATGATGAAGGGTTGGGATTAGGTGGGGCAATGTCGATTGAGAGGATCGCCTAAAAGAGAATCAAAGAGTGCATCCAACCTATGACTATGATTTTCATGATGAAGGAGTTGATCCACAATGTCATGGCACATATCAAAGATTAGTTGTAGTTGTCCTATTGAGAAGCCACGAAGGGGATCCATGTCAAGCTGTGAAGGCTCTTCTGGTGGAGTCACGGTGTCCTATCATAGGGAGATATTTATTCAATGGCTATGGGGGCCACCTCCTTGAAAACAATGCAACCCCATTGTTCTTCTAACAACAGCACTAGAGGACGAACACCCTCTAGAGTTAAAGAGACCGAATAAATCTGAGTATCCATAGGCGACACCACTGATGGTTCGAGAATAACCTGGGTAAGAAAAAAGGGGAATTATTTGTCAACTAGAAATCGCTCCAAGCATATCCATCTTGATCATGAGCAATGAGAGGAAATTCAACAGAGGGAGAAGGCAAGACATGGGAGAGATGGGCACTTAGAGAAGACAAAGACGAATGATTACAGTTGGCCAGATAGTGGTAGCAGTCCATGCCACACTTCGGCCTCACACACTTCCTAGGCATGGTGGAAAAGAAGATACCACAAAACTAGAGGGAGGGGAGAAAACGAGCTAGGAGGCGAGTAAATAGGAGCCACACTAGGAGAGGAACGTAACCATCAAAAAAGGAAAAGATAATATACAATATATGAACCACAGGCAAGTGTGTGGTGATATTACATATCCAAGCCATAGAAGTTTCCATTAGACATGAATTGACAATAATCATATCCATGGTACCTTCAAAAATGAATTTCATCACTAACTTGAACAAGAATAGTAAGTTTCCCATACTGTCCATACTTGCACTCAATGACTCTGCTTTAATGTAGCTCATTGGAGAGAGGAATGTGAGGATGCAGATTAACACAAAAATAATTTAGTCAAAATTAATAATGATAATGCAATTTTGTAATCACATAAATGATAATGGGACACAATAAACATATATTATTAATAGCCATATGTAATCTTGTAACCACACAAATGAAAATGGGGTACAATAAACATCCATTTTTACATTTTCATTATCATTCATTCATCTTAATCATTTTTAATAGAATATCTTTGGATGCAATCACACATTTGACAACTATCTCAATATACCTATGGCTTCAGGTTAGACCCTCACTGAAATTGATTTTGCCATTAAATTCAACCCCTTGATTAAAATAATTAACAAATTATATATATATATATATATATAAATTTTAATTTTAAAGAAAAAAATAATTTTATAAGATTTTTTCTTATATTCAAAATCAACCAGAAAACAACTTTTTTTTAATGAATTCCATATATAAAATTGATACATTTAACATTATTTTATATACAATAACTATGAGATTAATACATGTTTTAAATATCACAATATTATTTACTCAAGAGAAAAAAATTATTAACATGAAGAGAAAAAAAGGTAATGAAACAAATACCAATATTCATCTAGCAACCTTACCTTAGTTTCAATTTCATTACTTGTTTAACCATTTATGTTTTTAACCATTCTCTTTATACCTTAGTTTCAATTTCAATACTTGTTTAACCATTCTCTTTAACATAAAGATCATAATACGACGACAAACAATTTTCATCTCTTTTCTCAAGGTCAATGTTACTATTCTCAAGGTCAATGTTACTAGTCTAAAAAAAAAAAAAAATAATGAAACAAATACCAACATTCATCTAGCAACCTTACCTTAGTTTCAATTTCATTACTTGTTTAACAATTTATTTTTTTAACCATTCTCTTTATACCTTAGTTTCAATTTCAATACTTGTTTAACCATTCTCTTTAACATAAAGATCATAATACGACGACAAACAATTTTCATCTCTTTTCTCAAGGTCAATGTTACTAGTCTCAAAATATTTGATGGGAAGGGTTTGAACCTATATTATTATAAGGGACGATAGTGTTTCTAATATTCCACTATGATGAGTCCAATTTTTCCTTTTCATCATAACAAAACATCTATGTATGACATGTTCCTATTAATATACGCTTTTAAATTTATTTGGTTGGAAATAACTATTATTTATATTATCAAAATGTTATTCCAAATTTCTTCTCTTTAAAATAACTATATATTATCAAAATGGTATTTCAAATTAACTCAAAACCAAAATAAGAGTATATTAGTTCATTAAAAAAATTTAACAAATCCATAAAACTATTATGCACTTACGTGCCACTTTAATAAAATTATAATATGACAAAACATCAATGTTTAGTGGAGCACCAACTAGTGGTTATGTAGTGTAATAGTTAGAGACAAATCCATAAAACTATTTTTCATTTACATGGTAGTTTAATAAAATTATAATCTGACAAAACATCAATGTTTAGTGGAGCACCAACTAGTGGTTATGTAGTGTAATAGTTAGAGTGGGAATCATGCTACCATAAGAGAAACACTTGGTTAGAGGGAAAAACTAAGAAACCAAAGTAGTGGAAGAGATGAAAAAAAAAGCATAAAGTCACTATATTAATTAAGGTTATTAAATTGATTGCATTAGGTACGGATGTAGATTAATTAAGGTAATTCAATTAGAAAAAAATAAAAATTTTAATAAAACAAAAATCTAACTATGCTTAATTTGTTGGTCTCGTTTGCAACGTAATTAAAATAATTAAACATTATTATAGGTGAAGATATGTAACAAACATTTTAGTGCTCCACTTAAACTACAACTTCCTACAAAACAAACATGATCCCAATATTTAATACAAATTTATAAAAAATGAAAGATACCATATAGAAAAATGAAACAATGAAATGTTTTATGGTGTCTCAAAGTTCCCTAATAAAGGTGTTACATTCCTTTCCTTAGATATGTTGAAACTATCCTTAAGGTAGAAGAGTTTAATTATCCAAGGCATGAAAGAAGACAAAGTCAATGGCAGCACAACAAACCTTCAAGGAAGAAACCAAGACAAAAGAAAGAGATACTCGTAGAGGTGTTGAAGGTGATGGGAGAAATAAACACAAGAGTGTAGAGGAGTAAAATGGATATGTCAGGATTCAATGCTAATCTAGAGGTGTTCATGTAAGATATTAAGAATATGAAATTATATTTGGAAATATTTCATAAATCATAGAGAAGTGTTGTAGATATGAAAGGAAATAACCTGAAGGCATAAGTGAATGTTGGCTTAGCTATTTGATAAATCATTATGTATAAATGAAGTGTAATAATTTTTTTTTTTTTAGGAACAATGGATTCAAAATATCATACCATAGGTATTTTACTCAATCACATGATTTGTTCCCTATACTATGATAGAGAGATGTGGTACAACCTAGGAAATTCATGGTTCACTTGGCACTATGAAATTAATAAGGGTCAAAGAAGGTATGTCTAAGTGGAACCCCAATTAAGAATTACCAAATGTATTTGGACCATCGATGACCTTAATTAAACATCCTAACTAATTTTGGATTAGATCATGGAATTGGATTCCAAAAAAGGTGAGTGCCCCAGCTAAGCACCCTAAAGGGTCTAATTAAGTCAAATTGGAGGAAAAATAAAAAATACAAGAAGAGAGGTGATGAGGAACTTTATTCAAGTCCTATAGATTTCAAAACAAGTCAAGTGCATCTAGGATAAGGTACAATAACATGTGGGATAATAATATCGCATGAAAGAGCCTCTAGTATGAAGGAAGAGAGGTAACCACGTCATCACTAAGCATATCATGTATGAAAAAAATACATAGGTAGGTTATACCATGATACCTATAAGTGGATGGGTGTATGTGAGTAATTAAGTGTTAAATCCATATGATATATATTTTTCTTAGGTTTCCTAAGATAATGTCTTTGGAAGATTCACCTAAATGTTCATGAATTCCAAGAGATGTTAAGGTAGGTCATAAGGAGGGAAGTTAACAAAATTGGTGACCCCAAAAATGAAATCATGCATTGGATATAGAGAACCCTCCAATTCAAAATACGTGGTTCTAATAATATCCATGGGGTATGCAACTCTTGTTCTCAATCTCTCAAGATTTGGATATGGTTCCTAGACTCTAAATTGATCTTATTTGTCACCTTATTTGTTTCAGTAGTTTGAGTGTTGAATTAGGTATTCAAATTCTCCACCATGAGAGTGATGTATGTCACTTTAGCATGAGTCTCAATGATATGATTATCACATTAATAAATGTCCTTCCTCCAACCACAAACCTCCCATACCATACATGAACACCAAAAATAAAGTGGAAAGGGAAAAGTCTTAAGCTAAGTAGAATAAAATGAAAAAACAAGACCAAAGCATTATCTGAATGTAGAGGCAACAAAATTTCTAAGACATGAGAGAAAATAAATGCACCAATATAGACATTCTCTCATATTCCAATCACCATTAAATATTCAGAGACACAAAATGTTTGTAAATAAAGTGAAAGTGAAACACCAAGAATCTAACACAAGTGGTTGGATATGGTTTCTACCATTAATTGAATCTCTCATAGTGCAAGGAAAAATGAGTATTGGGGGTATTTAGGAAGGGGATTAAATCATTCTTCTCATGTCAAAACTTCTAATGTGACAAGTGGGGGGATATGGTTCCCCCAAACTTCCTTTTATATATATTTTATTTTCAGAAAACATCATGGAAATGATTAGGAATCCTATCAAACCCTTTTATACTCCTTAGGCGTGATTTCTTCTTCTATAAGAGTATCTCAAATATTCTCCTTGATTTTGGCCTCAATATTTAGTGAGAGTTTCAGCTAGTGCTATGAGATATTTTTAAATCTAATGGTCAATAGAGTTTCTCATTGAATAATTCTTGCAACAAATGCTGAGGAGATGTCATTTCGATTCTTTAAAGCACTAATAACGAACATCAAGTTACTAATGATAGTTACTTCATCTATGGAACAAAAACTTAACGACTACAATCCTTGATAAGATGCAAGGGTATTTACCTCATTGTTTGTAATCTTCCCTAGACCGTAAGAAAAAAAACCATCCTTTTGGCTTTTGGGATCGAGAATGATACCCTCCACACCTATCACTCTTTAATCTTATTAATTTTATCATAACAACTTCTCTTATTTGTGTTGTACATGATACCCCCTTCTAGTGTGCCTATATTGTTTGTTCCCAATGGATCAACCATTAGATAAATAATCTATACTACTAAAATTAACATTATACAATACTTAAGTCATTTTAGTTTGCCACCATATTTTAAATATTTCTTTCCGATTCTCATTTATAAATTGAGATAAGAGAAAAATACAAGTAGTTGAATATATATTTATTTTCCATTGAAACACTACTCAACAAATATGATTCCATCAATTTCAAATCCTTCTATTAAATGATAAAAAAAATTACTTGTTCCACCAAAAACTACTACCCAAACTGCTACATCATTTTTTGTTTTAGTCACACGACCATACATGATAATTATTACATAATATACTTCTAAGTTAATAAAAATGTCAATACCTAATAATTAGTACCATACCATCCATAACATGCTTGTATCTTAATGAAAACAAAATGATCTATATAGCTTGACTTCATTAAGAATACCCGAAGTAACATGTATTATATTGGAAGGGATAACCATATAAATTTTAGATTATATTGACTATAGGTAATAGATTTTAATACAAGATGATGATGATGATTAACGTCCATTAAGACCTAAATGGTCTATCATACCTTAAGAGGGTAAGTGATTACTTGTGATTCTTTAGAATTTTATTTCTGTGCTCGAAAAGCATTAAGAGAAGCTTTCCAAGATCACCATACTTTTGTTGAGTTAAGAGGTTAGGAAGGTTGGTAGTGTGATCAATATTTTGAAAATCAGATCTAATATGGGTATAGGCTGTACAATCTAAGAGAAAGTGATTTTTATCTTCAACCTTCTTAGTGTCACAAAGGTGACACACTCTTTCATCCCAAGGCATTTTAGGAATTGACCAACGCCCAGTTTCACGATGGAGCTCATGAGAATTTGTTCTTATCTTAGCAATGCTTATTTTTTTCTTTACACATGGAAAAACAGATAGACAATTTTGATCTTCTAGATTAGGGTTGATTACATCTTTATAATACGTTAATTTTCTTTTTTCCTCTAACTCTTTATCCCACCACATTTTTTCCTTAAATTTTGATTTGACATTTCTTTTAATAGTATCTTTGTTTTGCAAAATGGTTTCTTCCATGATTCCCCAATAGTTTATCCAAGACCGGGCATCTTTATGCCATCCTCGCTTGAGTCAATGGCGGTTATGACTTGATTTTGAAGCAATTTTAGGTAGCATCTTGTCTTCCATGTTGTTTAATTTGTTCTTATACATTAGGTATCTATTCATAGCCATGCTCTCAATGGGGGAGAGGCTTGTTTCTATGAGGAGGATGGGATCGAGTGTATTTCCTTTAGTTTTGAGATTATAGGTTATAAAATTCTTTTGTATTTTCTCTATCTTTCTCTAGGATTCACGAGAGATACTATAGCCCCAGACTTTACATCCATAAACAATAATAGGTGTAACAAGAGTCTCAAAGAGGATTTTCTTCTTATCCCAACTCCAAAGATCAACTCATTTACAATTGTTTTCAAGCCCATAATAAGCTTTCCATCCCCTAATAACCCTTTTCTCAATGCTATAATTCCAATTTAGCTTGTGGGGAATATCAATTCCAAGATATTTGTATGAAGTCACTTCCTCCAAGTTGTTGTTGTCATATACAAAGGTATCATAAGGGATCTTATTCGATTTAATAATCACGACCCTAGTCTTATCTGTATTAACAGTCATACCCATATTGGAGCAAAAATCCTTGAGGATTCTTAGTTGGTTTTCAAGATAATGGAGACTCCTTTCCATAAGAAAAATATCATAGGCATAAAGAAGAAGATCGATGAGTATACCAGTGAGAATAGGGCCGACACAACCTTCTTTTTCCAATCATTCTTCTAACTTATCAATGTATATGCCAAAAAGGGTAGGGGACAAGGGACAACCTTGTTTGACTCCGTTGTTTGACAACATGTGTATACATAGATTACACCATTATAGCTTGCGCACATCGGGCTTTGTAGCCAAAATTAAAAATGGTGACGGGTTTCCATGTCACGTCATGATATCCATGATCCTTGACCTTCCATATACTGGAAACGTTCTTACTCGGCCCTTCAATTCCATTTGAAGGTTATAAATGGGCCATATTCAAGTTGTGGAAGAGGGGAGAAGAATTCAACTTTGAGAGCATAGTTACTCTGGTGAAATTATTCACTTCATATTCATTCTACATACCCTTGTCATTTTAAGTCTGAACATATAGTTCAGCCCCCAAGCTCTTCCCTATTTGATGGAGAAACTCATTGTCTCTCTTATATGAGTTTTCCTTTGGTGGAGGATTGAAGTGGTGGATGCCCAACTGGAAGGGACTTGGCTTCTCAGTTCTGAGATGTGACATCACATAGGTTTATCATTCATACACTTTTGTTGATCATATTTTAATAGAAATACTTTTTTCTCATCCAATTAATTTCTTGCAAATATTTGTATTGTTATTCCATGGGCATATTTGCAATGAATATTGGATTATGCTATTATATGTGATAAATTTATATATTATCACCATACGCTTCCGTATCTTGGTTGTTGAGGACAAGTTGTAGGTATATAGCTTTGAGTTGAGTGCTCAACGGTGGTCTTCTTCGAACATCCATACGATGTAGGCCCTTTATCTTGTCGTTTTATCATTTTTGTTTATATAGTATACTTGAGAATAGAGTTGATTTCTAGAGTCATTGTGTTTGTTTTGGTTTACCCCATGCCATAGAGTGATTTTTTCTCATAACAGAATTGATGACCATACCGGGGAGGAAATATTATTTTCAGGGTTTGGAGTGTTTTTCTCCTTTGATTTCTCTCAGTTAGTTTGAGTTGTCTTGTCGTTTGATTTCTTGACAACCTATTTTTGTTTTGAGTCTTAGTTTCTTTTCTTTATCCTTCACCTGATAGTGTTTTAATATTTACACAAATTTTCCCTTGACAGACGCGTGCATATGCGAGCTATCATTAGGGGGTATAGAGACGTGGTTTTTTCTTAAACAATCACGTACATCATGCTTGTTTTCTTGTTTGTTGAGTTTGTTGTTTGTTGGGTAAGTTTTTATGGTTGTTGGGTCTTCTTGGGTCTCTCTTATAACTGTTAATTGCTTACATAGTGATACAAAACCTTTATTTGGTTGAATTTGCAGGCGCTTTTCTTTCTCATCATCTTTTTCATTGGTTGTTCTTGCATCTCAGGATGAGTGTTTGCTTCTTGATATCCTACATAGTTTGTGTATTTTTTCTTACAATAGAGTTTATATATCAAGTTCTTGTTTAGTCCTTGCATTTTCATTTCTTTATATTGAAAATACAAAAGATATATTTTTCATTATGGGATTTGATCTTTTGGGTTTTTATTATTGATATTGATACATGGATAGAGAGATTCCATCTTATTTGAAATTGCAAAGGTGAATTGAAAGTTGCATTTTTGAAAAGCTTACCATTTATTCAGAATTGAAATTAGGACTTTGCATTATATTCATATTCATTTGTTTTCTTGCTGAGTCATAACACCATCAATTTCACAACTACATCTTTTGAGTAAACAAATCCACTAAAAATAACGTTGATAAATTTAAAATTGATTAGAAATTATTTTATTTTCCAAGGTGTACAAACTAGCTTAATATTTAGAGTGTTGGAATAGGATTTTGTGAGTAAACTTCTCCAAGGTTATTAAACTCAACATATGTGTTTGACTAAGGGAGTGATAAAATCCATTGTATCATTGCTGATGTCGGGAGGATCTACTCACACCAGAGTTATGCATGACGTCGCATGAGGTTGGTTGAGGAGATATCCCTCCAATACCTTCTTAGCATCAGAGCTATTTCTGGGGATCTATTCGTATATGGGGGTATTTCCAAATAACTTTACCTTTGTGAGAGGTAATGCTTTTGATACTTCAGGATTTGTTACCTTTCCCATATGGTGGACCCGACTTATGATTGTTTGTATGCACATTGGTTATATCATGGTGGCTTAGCAGCTTGACATAGGTAGCCATATAGGTTACTTGCAGGGGTTATTCTGCATGTACCCTATGTCAGATAAGGGTTGGACAACAAACAAAATTTATGGAGGATTACCTCTCGGGGGGGATATGACTGACTACCTTGTTAGGCCCATGAGAGCCTTTATAACTGATTTTGATACCTCCAATCTTTTGAAGGAAGTCTCGAGCCCCTCTTTGGAGAAGTATACCTACATTAGTGAGGGGGTCCCCTTTCAACCATTGTATCATGTTTGTGTGCATATTGGTCTATTTGTTTATTTTGGTGTGCTCTTTGATTGACTTGTTGGCCTTAAATTTTTTTATTGCATTGCGAGTCTTCATTGCTATTGTTATTGGAACCCCCGTGACTTCCTCAATTAGCGCTACTCAACCAATAATATTTTCTCATTCCATGGGAAAAAATCCTTTTGTATTTCCTAGTGGTATGAAAAATCATGATACTCAGTCGACACCTTAGGCCTCTAATCATCTTTTTCTTGATATGCCATACATGTCTTCACACTTTCCATCCTTTGCGTCGCTTTCTTATGTGAATCCTAATTTTTGGTTTGGGGGCATGATGCCTCTTTATTCTCCATTTTCGTTTGATTGGAGTCATATCCCTCAGCGAACTCTCATGGTGGGAGGTTGAAATTTTCCTTCCCATAGATCCAATCCTAGCTTCACTTTTCTAGGAGAAAGTGCTCAAATGGGCGATGATTCTACTTATTACACTCCATCTAGTTATCGTTCTTCCATTATGTTGGTTCCTACGAATGCTTTTCCCATGAAAGACCAACGTATGTCCTCTGGCTTTTCATCTGGGGGGGTTGAGTTTTATAGTATGGGAAACCCCCTTCACAAAGTTCCTTCATCTGGGGGAAACATGTATCCTCACATGAGTACCCATTTTCATGTTGCTTTCTCTTCACAAGAGGATTCCTCGGTGACGATGCCCTTACACCCCTTTATGAATTAGTTTGTAGGAGGATACTATCCTGGCGGACAGGGCCATGTTGTATACCCAGTCAATAACACCTCTTTATGTAAACACACAAAATAACACATCATCATATCCATAATCCCTCATAATCATAATCAAACAACCAATAGTATAATAATCTGGATCACTTGCAAGCAAGTTTCCTCAATGAATAAGTTTGCTTAGTGCGTGCAATAGAGGGATATTACATACACCCCCTCTTGGTCTAAATTTTGTCCCAAAGTTTCACATTATATAAGTGCTAAAATAATGTGTATCACAATATCATAATTATATATATCAAACAAAAATGGAAACTGTTTGCGCATATCATATGCATCCTCCTAGGTCGCCGAGTGTGGACTATAGTTGTCCCACTGGACCTTGACTTGATCTATTATTCAACATCGTAGTTGTTGAATATGATGATCTAGGATGCAGATCGACTCAGTTGTGAGAGAACACTCATCTAATACATGCAAGAAACTCATATCAATAACATTTGTAGGATCACTAATATAATTTCTCAAAACAAATATGTGAAAAACATTGTGCATACGCCTCAAAGAATTAGACAAGGCTAGTCGATAGGCCACAGGCCCCTTCCTTTCCACAAATATCGAAATTTCCCATGAAACTAGGAGAGAGTTTATCTACCTTTACAAACTTGATCGAACTCTTATGCAATTTCACCCGCAAGAAGACTTGATCACCAAGTTCGTAACTATGGTTGACACAGTGTGCATCGACATAACTCTTCTGTCAATACTGCGCTTCTTTGATCCTTTGTCTTATTGTTTGAATTTGATCTTCCATTTCTTCGATCGCTTATGGTCCCACGAGGACCCTATCCTCAAGTCGATCCCAACTCAAAGGCATCTGACATGGTTGCCCATAAAGAAAATCAAAAGGCACCATCTTAATGGTTGTTTGGTAACTGTTTTTATATGAAAATTATACCAGTGGAAATAATTCTTCCCAATGCTTATGTTGGTCCATCAGGTACATGCGCAACATGTTTTTAAAGATTTGTTTTTTCCGTTCAGTGCACTTGTCTGTCTCTGGGTGATACATAGTACTAAATTTAAGTTGGGTTCCCAAGGCCTCTTGGAAACTAGTCCAAAATCTTTCAGTAAACACCGATCCTCAATTAGATATAATCCTCTTAGGAATTCCATGCAGCCTCACAATATGACTGATAAAAACTCTAGCTATGTCAGGTGCCTGATTCATGGTATGCACAAGAATAAAATGAGCACTCTTTGTCAGAGGTTCGACTACCACAAAAATCGAGTCATGTCTCCTTCATGTCATTGGCAAACCATCAATGAAATCCATCGAAATGACATCCCATTTAGATTCCTTTATAATATGTGCTTGTATTAATCTTGCTTGATGTCTATGTTCAACCTTTATGTGCTGACATTGTAGACATTTGGCCACATAGTTGACTATGTGTGCCTTCATTCCCTTCCAATAGAATAAGAGTTTAAGGTTTGTCCTCATCTTCGTGACCCCCGAGTGAGCCATGTACACTACTATGTGAGCCTCGTTTAGGATCAAACTCCTCAACTCGTCGTTTGGTGGCACGTAAATTTGATTTTTAAATCTCAATAATTCATCGTTGTCGAATGTAAATCCTTCAAATTTTGGTACCATCATTGTGTTTTCTCTGATAAAGTCCTTGACCTCTTTGTACTAGTCATCGTCCTGTTGTAAAGTTAGAATCTTTTCACATAGATTTGTCTGAAGAGGCAACACTGAAAATATGCATGGTATCCAACTCAATGCATTCGCCACTCAGTTCATTGTTCCCTTTATGTAAGTAATCTCAAAATCGTACTTGCTAAGCAATTTTGACCAACGTCGTTGTCACATGTTGAGGTCACTTTGCATAAAAATGTGTTGTAGTCGACAGTGGTCCATTTTTAGATCAAATTTTCATCAAATAAGGTAGTGTCTCCAAACCATCAAGGCATATACAATGGATAAAAACTCCAAATCATGTGTCACATAGTTCTCCTCATGCCTTCTCAACTTCCTCGAGATGTAAGCGATCACTCGACCATCTTGTATCAAGACTTTGCCTAAGCCTTCCTTGGATGCATCAGTGCATACCAAGAAGTGTGCGTCCATGTCAGGGAACTTTAGTATCGTTGTTGTTGTCAACAAATATTTGAGCCTCCGAAAGGCTTCCATGCATTTCTCGATCCAAACAAACTTATTGTTCTTCTTCTGCAATTCCATGATCAGATTTGCTATCTTCGAAATCCCTTGACGAACTGTCGATAATATCTTTCTAAACCCATGAAGCTACGCACTTCTGGCACATTCTTTAGTGCAAGCATTTCCATAATAGCCTCTACCTTTGCAGGATCTACGATGATACCTTCATCGGAGATGACATGCCCTAAGTAGTGAATCTTCGATTGATAAAACAAGCATTTAGACAATTTCGTATACAATTTGTGCTCTCACAGACGTTGTAGTACTAAGCGCAAGTTCTCATCATGCTCCTCCATCATCCAAGAGTAAATCAAAATATCATCAATTAATACTTGTATGAAATTTTCCAAGTACTCGTGGAACACCCCGTTCATCAAACTCATAAATACCCCTCGAGTGTTCGTCATTCCAAATGGTAAAAAAATAAACTCATAATGTCCAAACCTCATCTTAAAGGCGGTCTTAGGGATGTCATCCTCCTTGATATGTAACTGGTGATACCTTTATTTCAAGTCAATCTTTGAAAACACTGTCACATCGTTCATATGATCAAACAGATCATCAATCATTGGCAACGGATATTGATTCTTGATCATTGCCTTGTTCAATTAATGGTAGTCAATGGAGAGTCTCCATGACCCATCCTTATTTCATATGAAAATAATAGGAACAACCCACAGTGACACACTTGGATGTATAAGTCTCAGGTCCAACAAATGCTTCAGTTTCATTCTCAACTCTTGTAACTCCGGGGTTGGCATATGATAAGGAGTTCTCGCTATCAGTTCAGTCCCTGGTTTTAGCTCTATGGTAAACTCCAATTCCCTCTATGGTGGCATCCCAGGTAACTGCTCTGAGAAGACTTCCATGAAATTTGTCACCACCAAAATCTTTTCTAGACCTTTCGTTACTCACTTCTCGTTTAACACAAGGATCGCATAAATCTTACATCCCTTCAGCATGCTCTTCTGTAGCTGCAAGGAAGAGATGGACCACAGGGAAACTCCCTGGTTCCGAACTACAATCATGCGTCTTTGTCCCTCATCATCGACCAAGATCAATTGTTTCATCTTATAGTTGAGTATCACCTCATGTGCATTCCAACTAGTTCATACCGATCAGGACGTCATAAGATCCCAAGATAGTGACATACAAGCTGGCCCTAGTGAAAAAATCTCCCAGGTTAAGGGTACAAACTGTAACCTTGCCTCCAACATTTTGTTTGTCTCCTTGGTAAGGAGTCTGTCGCTGAGGTACTGGTCATCGAGGTGTAGTTAAAGTGGATCCTCTCTGGAAGCCACAATATACTGGCATTTGTTTAGCTAGTGTTTGATACTGCTGTGCCTCCTCCCCTAGCACCCCGTCATCTGGCTCCACGACGTCCTCTAACCATGATTACCTGCACAAATACAAATCAAATTAATTAGCAACCATATAATCAAAAATCAAATCAATGAAAGTCATAGTGATCCAAAGTCGTGGGTTGAACCCGCTCTAATACCATATGTAATGACCCCAATCGTTACGACTACAAATGAAGAAAAAAGTGCATTTTTTTTTTCAACCAGGAAGGAAATGATGACATCAGTTAAACCACAAAACCTGATGAAGGAAACCATGCATGCATATCAAGAAACAAACAACAACGACTCTACACACTAGAAAATCGAGCAACTAGGCGAAGCATGCATAATTAAAAAAGAAAAAACCACTACTCACCTGACACAGCCCGAAAACGCATACCAGCTAAAGGACATCATCCACAATCCCGACACAATGACCTCGAAAACCAGTAACTAGAAACCTATATGGTGTGCAAAACCAAATGCATGAAGGCATTACAACCCAAGCACCAACATCAACTACAACGAACGAATGCCCACAACGAAAATCATAGGCTATGGCCAGGTTATCGTTCGAATCTATCCATCATGGCATGCAGTGATCCCCTCATCATGAATAGTGATGCCCCAAGGTTATAGTAATGATGGTAACACTGACGCAACCTAACACACCAGAAAAGAAACTGACAAAAATACGTGAAGACTATACCCATCCACCCAAGCAACAGTCGACGAGATGCAAGGTGACATCACACAAATTAGGTTGCACAAGATGTTAAACTATTACGCCATTAACCCATAACCCATTAACTGTTAATCATCATGTCTAAGTGAACTATTATCTACAACATTTAATCAATTGATGCAGAAGTTAAAGGACCGATGTGTAAGACGAATAAATGAACTATCGCTATATAAAGAAAAACAATTAGGCTATGGTTTGCATAAGTCATAAGATGTATATAATACCATGGAAACATTAAGGAAATAATACTAAGGGTAGTAAGGATATCCACCTTCCTTGGAACCAATCTTTTTAAAACTATTCAACATTTAATCTCTACAGGAATGTTTCATTGTGTAATTATATTAAATAAAACTTTACTCTCTACAAATAATTCTCTACCAGGAAAATCGTCGTGAGATTATAATCAGAATGGAATTTCAATTATATAATAAATTTTTTCATGCAAGTTTCGTTGGGTTAAATACATTTAAAAAAAAATTAAACTCTGCAACTATATCATTATCCTATGCAATTCCCTAACTAGATTCACTATATTTTCACATTACCAGGTATAGTTGTTCTTAATCTCCCAATTCATTGTTGTCTTTTAATATTATTTTTAATGTCTTTTAATACATAATGTTGTCAAAGGAATTAACAAAATAAGAATTTAACAGTGAGTTAATGATACAGTTAGTTGTCTATTTAAAGGAATTAACAACATTGTTGTCTATAAATTAGGAAGTAACCAAATAGTTGTTTAACAATATGATAGAAGTCACCATCTATTAACAACTTCTTGTCATATATAGTCATAAAACTCTATCCTTTGTTAGCTAAAGACATGGTCATCTATAATGGACTACATGAGCCTATTATATGTATAAAAGAAAACACAGTAAATACAATACTCATATACATGAGCCTGTTGCATAAATAAAAGAAAACGCATTAAATATGTTGTAGTGTCACTGTATAATTAACTACACAAGCTTGTTGTATATATATAAAGTAAACCATAGTAAACATGCTACCCATATACATTAAAATAAAACATAGAAAATACGCTACCCATATACACAGAAATACGCTACCCATTATCAAGAGGATACACAACCCATTGCACACTCATTACGTAGTAATTACGCCCACCATTATCAGCATATAAGAAATAAATTCACCCAACCAATTACACAGTCAAACGCATCAATCAAATCAATGTCCTTCATAAATTTTGGGGATATCGTTGTTGAATACAAACAATATCAATTTTGTGATGTGAACATGAGCAAAGCAAATTTGAAGTGCTTAAAAGAATTTCAATTGAACTGTCTAGATTAAGAATTAAACTGTCCAATTAAGAAAATTATAGAGTTGAAAAAGGTCATGAATGTTGAGTTAAAAAGGAAGGCACTGAGTTAAACATGGTAAATTCTCTTTGTTAAATCAACTTCTTTTTTTTTTAAAGGGAGATAAAACTAAAACAAAAATACATAGGTGTGAATTGCTCTATAAAATTTCTATACGTACTAAAACAAAGATACTGCAACTAAATGAAAAGGGTGTCCAATCCATCCATGGGATACCTATGAATAGGTCACCAGCTACGAATCCTAGACAAAATCACTGTCAAGATGGTGTGTGTTTAGGGAAAGTCCAAAATCACGGTCAGGCATTAAAAAGGGGGTGTAATGTGCGCTGATTTTTAGGCAAATAAAAACATAGGCTAAATCGTGGTTTGAAAATGTTGGTTTAATAAATTCATTGTCTAGAACATTGCTAGATCAATAAAATCATGGCTAAAACAACAAATAAAAAGTGGTTACAATATAAATTTTTTATTTTTTGTAAAACGAATTCAAGGGGGTGCAAGAAATGGTTGGATCAACAGTAAAATGAAATCATTTGTATCAATGTTGTCACATTAAAGCTCAGTCAACATATACATTAAAATGTTGTCAATCAGATAATAACGACGTTGATATTTGACCCATCAAAGAGCTCGGAATTGTCATTAAAATCGTAGAGAATAAAGTGCCCTCCAAATATGCAGAGGTGGTATTAAAAACGCAAAGAGTATTAAGTTGGTCACAGAGAGAAATGATAAACAATGTGTAGAGATTAGTAAGATAGATGGTTGGCAAAAAGTTATGATTTTATCATCATGCACACAAAGAAAAGTAGGGAATTAGAATCTATAGGTCTATTAACACCGAAGTGACAACCATCGATTTGGATTCTAGATAACTGCTCAGGCATGTACTAATGATCTAGGGATATAGATGAAAGATAAATCATAATATCTTCATAATAATCAATAAAACAAAACAGAATAGTCATAAGAATCAGGGATTGGGTTGCTAATGAAATCAATTCAAGGCAACAAGCATAAAGCTATGATGACTTTAAGTTCTCAATTAAAAACATTGAGTATAACACATTTATTTACACAATAGAAGTACAGTACTGAAAGTGGAAGAGTAATAATAATACACCATTCAAATAAACACATGCGTATCGTAGCCCAAGGTGATAGGTCCAAGTCATTGTCTCGCGCGTGCTCCATCCATCTCCCTCTTTCTGATCGGTGTGACTTCTTTGGCACCTCCCATTCAATGCTATGGGTACTCTTCTTCCCCCTGACCCCCCCAAGCTGCAAAGGGGTGACTCACACTAAACAATAGAACCATTAGCACCCAACTCACCTCGAAAGGTCAAGATACCACTCGTTACCCGAGATGGATATCCCAACTCCCACAAGATAAATCATTCAAAACAAAAATTCCACAACATAATGTTACACATAAAATATGAGATCCTTACTCCTCATCCTCCATCATTTTTATAGAGTTTTTAAGTGATTTCTTTCCCAAATTCCCATTTAATTTATTTTTCATTAAATTAGTTCATAAAAACCTCTCTCATACACATGTCACCCATCCCTCTAGTTGCACCAAAAATAATTTCATTAATGATTTACTTATTCCTATTTTTTTTTAAGTTTCCCTCTTTTCCCTTTTTATCTAAAACTCAAATTAGCAAGTGTAGAAAAACCACCTTTTATCCCTTTTTCTTTTTAATTGATAAAATTTAATTAGCATATCGAAAATAACAAGCATTCCCCTTTTAAAATCTTAATCGAACAAAGTAATTTGATTTTAATAAATTAATTGAATTTCTTACCCCCTTTTCGTCACATGTTTAATTGTGATTATTTTTTGACCAAAAGTCTCACTTAGACCTAGATTTTAATTTCCTAGGTTGGGCAACATTTTTATTCGGGAAAAAGTGTTTTTAAATCTTACTTGACACATCATTCGTTCTAAGGCCATCTAGGTTTATTCACTTATAACATAGTTACCAAGTTAATGAGAACTGTGTCCCCAAAACGAGAACTCTCGCCCAAAAAACCCATATTTTTCCAAAACAAACATGAAAATCAACCCCCAAATCAAAAAGTGGTGCTACTGGTAGCACCATTTTTTCAAACGTTGTCAAAATTACAACATTTTTCAAACATGACCTTCAAAACGCATACAATAGCTTATAAAAACCTTCAAATAGGCACCTAAATAAAACAATGATGTTACAATTTTTTTTTTCTTTTTTTTCAAAACGTTAAATTTATAGATATTTTGAAACAATATTTTTAGTATTGAGTACCATTAACACCAGAACGTCAAAATCAACCATCAAATTGAAATGTACTGCTACCAGTAGAACCCATTTCAAAATTGGGGTATTAAAATGACATTTTTTAAAAGTGATAATCAAAATCAAACAATCATCAAATCAACCCTTAAATGATTACTTTTTAAATCTCAGTTTATCAATCCAATCAGAACATAATACATAATACCATTAAAACAATACATTTAGAAATATATAATCAAAACCCAAATTTGGGAAAAAAAAAAAAACATTAAAAAAAAAGTGGATAAAAACAAAAAATAAAAAAAAATGAAAAAAATTTAAAAATTTCCCACAATAATTTTTAAAACATATATATTTGTTTCTGAAAAAAAATAGTAAAAAATTCATTAAAACGTAAAAAAAATAATGAAAAAAAAACAAAAAAAATAGTAAAATCATGTCAAAATTCAAAAAAATCTAAAAACAAATATATATATATATATATATATATATATATATATATATATAAGTTAAAAAGAGGTGTATCCTTCTATATTAAGTAGCCAAAAAAAGTACAATTGTGCCGAGGCTGCCATTTGTGGCGTCGTTTTATCGAAAACTAGCACATCTGGTAGCCAATGTTGTTCCAATCAAAAGTGGGTGGTCTGCCATATGTCTTGCCCATAGGAAACCAGGGCAAGTGGCATTCCATAGTCTAAATTGTGTCCATGGTTTTACAGTGAGAACATAGAATCCTAAGGCATAGCCTTGAGGAGTAAACCTAAACTAAACAAAAGCATAACCATGGTGATTACCTAGTGACCATGTTGGCCTCGTCCTCTTGTTCTCCTACTCTAGCTGGCATCATGAATAGCTGCGCATAGGTTGGGAATTTATGGCCTGCTGGGGCATTGGAAAACACGCCATAAAAGATGTCCAGTCATTGGCTCATGAGGAGGAAATGGTGGACTTGGTCCGCCATCTGTCTCCGCAAATCAAACAAGAGTTCCAAGTGATCCTGGTGAAGGAAAGGTGGCAGGACATGCCACTGCTCATGCATGGACGAAATGGGAGGTGGTGACATGAACTTTCCACCCTCCCTCCTCGTTCCTCCCATCCTGTTCTCATCAGCCTCAATTGGGATTGCCTCCCCTTGTTGTTCTTTTCCTGCTCCTTCATCCTCACCACTTCCCGTCCCTATGTCCAAGGTGTGTCTAGCCTCGGTTGTGGCCACCTGAGAGGCCATTTCTTCTGGTATGTACTCCTCTATGTAGCAGGTGGGGAAGTCATTAGAATTATCTGCTCCTCTGTCGCTCCCTAGTTGCTTCCCAGAGGTGGTTAAAGTGTCTTTTTCTAGAAAATGACTCATGGGTTGCCAATTATCGGGCACAAGGAATAAAAGATTCTTTGGAGGAGCCTAAATTGACTCCTCTGGGAAAATATCCTCCACATATGCCATGGGAGGGAATCTGGCCTCATTTTTTCTGTGCACAAAGTGGGTGGGATCCAGGAAGAGTGCTCGCTCCATTTGTTGTAACCTCTGATGGCGAGCACCATGGGTATACCAGGAAGAACCATGAAGTGGTTTCCCTCTTTCTCAAGGCATCGGAGTGAAAGAGTGGATTGCAAAAACACAGAGGGTGGTCCGATTAATGCACCAAAGTTCACAATTGCAGTGATGGTGCAGGGCAAAAATGAGCTGAGTGCATCCATGTCTCAGCCCATTCAAAAGTGGAGGGAGCGATGGGACATACTCCTCCATTAACTCTATCACCTTGAATGCTTGAAGGACTAGACCTTGAATGCTTGAAGGACCAGACTGTTCCCGTGAGGGAGAGATCCCTTTTCTTGAGAATGACGGTTGGGGCCATCTCCCATCTTTAATGTTGAGGGGATGGGGGTCGGCCTACCTCATTTAAGGCTAGGGCCGATGCCCTTCCAGGTGTCTAGAATACTCGACGTGCCACCCCATCCGGGGCTAAAATAAAAAAATATAAGAAAAACATTAAAATCCCAACAAATTAATTGCAAATGTGAAAAAAAACAAAACCAATCTATAAAACTATATTATATATAATTATATATTACATAACTACATTATATATAGTTAAATATATAACTATATATAATATAGTTTTATAATATATAACTATATTATATATAGTTATATATTTAACTATATATAATATAGCTATATATTATATAACTGTTACCAATGCATTCAATTTTGCGAATGCATTTTAATTCATGAACTAATTATTACCAATGAGCAAAGTTGGCCATAAACAAAGGATTAAAACAACCCAAAATTTGATTTTCTAAACATCACACGCCAGTCATATGTGTTAAAGCGTTAAAAGATTACCCACCAAGTATGATGACCTGACAATACTAAAATTAAACCACAATAATTTAAAACAGAACTATGGACAGACTAGCAATCGAGCCCTTGAAGTTTTGATATCGTTCCTTCAGTAATTGAAACGACCACACAAAGTTATCATTGAATGAAGTTCTAAAAGGGAGATTTAGATAACAAATTGTTCTCTGCTGAAGTGACTCGTAAGTAGGATTCCAAAAACTAATCCAAAATGTAGTTGCCCAACCCAAGTACTACCAAAGGTCTAAGTGCAGTGCTTATGTGGGGTGATGCCGGGCATCACCCTAGCGCCGCACAGGCAAGGTCCAAAATGTTCTCTATTGAAATGACTCGTAAGTAGGATTCTGAAAACTAATCTAAAATGTAGTTTCCCACCCAAGTACTACCAAAGGTCTAAGTGCAATGCTTATGTGGGGTGATGTCGGGCATCGCCCTAGCATCGCATAGGCAAGGTCCAGGTCCTATGGAACCCATGGGACCTGGCCCTTTCCTGTGCGAGGGCTGGGGGGATTTTCGACATCACCCCCCGGTCGTTCGTCCAATAGACAACCTGCGTGCAGTAAACGTAAAACGTACGATAGGTGAGTGCACAAATGTCAATATCCACAAGTTGAGTGGGTGAGTTGCTAAAAAAAAGTGTTCCATGGTGTAGATAGTAAGTAATATGAAAACAATGGGCTTTCGGCCCTTTGCAACACTCGATGAATTGCATATGGTCAATCCTCAGAGTAACTGTATTCGCCTTCATTGTGTTAAAGACGCAGTTTATCTAGGTTTTCAGGTGAATATCTCTGGAAGCAAGGTGTATCCCAAGAAGGGTATGCAAATATTTCAGAGATGATTTACCATCTACCTTTATGACAGTGACCAACGAATTATGCGGCTCATTATAGCATAACATCATTATGTTGTTCATAATCATACCAACTTGGTGGCCCAACACTTTCATATTTCCTTTCTAGTTGGTGCAACTAATATGGAGCATAATGTGGGGAGCACTTTGACGATGATACAAACGTGAGGGATTGGTGTGACTCATTATTGAGAATATATTTTATGCTTAATATCATTATATTATTAATTTTTTTGTTTTAAATTTTAATTAATTTTGAATTTTTTAATAATTCTTTTTTTATAATTTTATAATTTTTTTAAGTTTATTTATTTATTTTTTAATTTTGTATTAAATTTCTTAATTTTAGGTGTTTTAGTTTGTTTATATATATATATTGTGTTTTTTGTAAACTTTTCTAAAGTTATTGGACTATAATTGTTTCTTTAAATTTCTCATTCAAGCTTAGTTTATATATATATATATATATATATATATATATATATATATATATATTCTAGTTTATTTTTTAAGACTTTCTTTGATTTGGTAATTATATAAATTTGTTTCTTTTTTTTCTTTCTTTTTAAATTTCAATTCTTTAGTTTTTCTTAATTTTTTTTTAGTTTGAATTTATCAAAAAAAAAATCAATTATATTTTTTTTGCTAATTGTTTAAAAATAGTGTTATTTAACTACAATGATTTTCTATCTATTAAAGTGAAGGTACACAAATGTGTTAAAAATGATATTTTCCACTATATTTTAAAAAGTATGGAACCAAAAATTAACTAAGGAGACGAAAAGTCGTATTTTCAAAAATGTAAATGGTAAAAGATATTTTAAGATTGAAAGAAGCATGGGAAAATGTCTAAAAACATTGTTGATAAAAACAAAATAAAAAAAATTGAAAATAAATGAAAAAACAAGGATTTAAAAAAAAAAAGTGGAAACAATATGTATGAAAAAATTTAAAATATCAAGAAACCACCTAAAAATGGAAGGGGGTGCTACCGGTAGTACCATTTTTAAAAACGTGGTAAAAAACTTGACCCCCCAAAAAACAAGAACTCTGTAGAGTTCTCGTTAAGTTGGTAACTATGTTTTATCAGTTGAAAATGCGATGTGCCCTTCAGGACGCACTAGGTGCTCCAAGGGTGTCACTCACCTCTTTCCATTTTCATTGTGTGATGTGCCCTTCAGGACGCACTACGTGTTCCAAGGGTGCCACTCCCCTCTTTCCATTTTAATTGCACGACGTTCCCTTCACGACGCACTACGTGCTCCGAGGGTGCCGCTCGCCTCTTTTTGTTTCCATTGCGTGATGTATCCTTCAGGACACACTACCTTCTGCAAGGGTTCCACTTTCCTCTTGAATGACTTGGTACACATCAAACACCCATGGATTCAATACTCTGTCACGTGATCTTATGGGAGACTAAGGGACTCTAAGGAATAAGGATCCTACCTTATTGCACACCCCTTAAAATCATTGTGAGCGATTGCCGCAGTCTACCATCACTACATCGTCGGTCTTCTCGAACAAGGTGATCGTTAAACTACAGTTCGAGCCACAACAGAAGTGCTAGTAGGTTGTGGCAGGGATGTTTTCCACACCTCTCCCTCAAAGTCTATAGTTGTCATGCGTGACCCCTCTACTCTACATGTAAGTCTCGTCGACAAGCTATCATCAACCTGCATCATCAACAAATCATGTCAGCAATAATAATCAGTCATCATAACATCTAATCAGATGTACATATGTCATATCAACAACAATCAAACCCTAATAGTGCACTCCCTGACTCAATCTGAAGTCCAAGGGGTTTCATCGATGCCTCTACATCCTCAAGGTCCAAATTCCTGCACACTTAGGAGAACCCAATCAATAGCACCTGTCTATCTAAACACACAAAATAAGACATCATAATATCAATAATGCCTCATATCCAGAATCAGAAGACCAATATTATAATAATCCGGATCACTTGCAAGCAAGTGTCCTGAAAGAATAAGTTCGTTGAGTGTGCGCAAGAGTGGGATGTTACAGCATAGAGGTTATAAATATGTGTGTATATATAACATATAATTATATATGTTATAACAAATAACAAAATCTACAATGTATATGGTGTTCTATGGGAATGGAACCCCTGACTCGCCAAATTTAGCAAAGGCCTAAAACACCTCCCCTAACCAACTATCCACCAATCTTAGTTGGTTACAACTACATTCTAATTATGATTAAATTCATCCACTAATTTCAGGATTTGATTACATAACCAACCAAATCACACTTAATGTATGCCATAAATTTTGGAAAGAAGGTTAGGGGAGCACCTTATTTAATGATGCGCAACCCAACACATTGTACACACAATTTCATGCATAGTTTTTCCTCTTAATGCATGTCTAGGGCACAAGTCACTTGAGGTAACATAGTAAAGCATGTCAATGGGCACCTTGACATAATTTCAAATTTTTTATATCAATTTTGCACGGTTGTTTGCCCGAAATTTAACGATGCACTCTATTTATGCATTTGAACATCATATTCTTGGAGAGTCTTTAAAATTGTGTTTTTGTAAGCCTATATTGTAATGTAATTTGGAATTTTTAGATGATAAAGAATAGTGATACTATTTAAAGGGACTTTGGAGAGGTAGTTATGTATGTCAATTATGTAACACCCATTCAGGATGTTAAACAATTAATCTTTCATTTTATACATACACAATAACAACTTTGCTTTAGCATAATTTCATTTCATTTACACAATTCTTCTACATTTTCTCAACGATAAACCTAAATAGCATGATGCAATAAGTAATAGGTTAAATCTAAGATTTGCAACATAAAACAAAAGTATATACAAAATATCAACAACAAATACCACTGAAAAATACCTCTTCCTTAGTTTGTCGAAGCTCATCAATTCCAATGTAGTCCGAGGCTCTTCCAAGCATTCTTTTTCCGCTTTCCCAGAGTGAAACAATGGAATCCTCCCTACCAACTAGGAGCCTAGCCATCTTCCTAGCTCTAAGAAACCTTTTGGCTTCATGGCCCTCCATGCCCGTGACTCCAAGAACAACAAAGCACAAATGCTCAAAGAAAACTATCACAAGAAGTATATCTTCCAAGAATTTCACAACCTCTCATTATGCTCAAACCTCTCCATCCTCCCCCTCCTCTCTACTTCTTCTCCCTGTTTATCAAGTTTCCATACACACTTCCCCATGTCTCCTCAACCACCCTCATTATTATCCATCAACCTCCCTTATCTAGATATTTTGGCAAAATATTAAAATAAAACTAAATATAAATGACTTGCATTAAACAATAATAAATAAAATAAAAAGTATTTATTCTCATGCTAGCTAATAAATGTTATTTGATCATTTTCCCCAAAATGTACATAACACCCCACCGTGTTCATTTAATTCATCACACCCACCATTTATCAAAGTCAAGAAGGTATTTAATGCTTCTAGATATTTGTATGCAATATAATTTACATATTCAATAAACATTCAATTAAATAGTTAATAATTTACTTTAATAATTAATACATTAATTACTTATACTAATGTACATGGGTAGGGTATGTGTGTGTAGCTAGCAGACACATATCTCAAGCATGTACCAATGATAAGAAATCATTGCCTCTAGTGAATAGTTCCTATATGATCACCAAGACATGTAGGACAACAAATCAAGTAATGCATCATTTAATAATCTTAATGAACTAAATTACACCAATTCATCAATTACTCATTGTCACACTTAAAATATCATTAGGAAATCAAAGAGTGTTTTAAACACAGTAGGAACCAAGTGAGTAAACAATAGTGGCATCTCTAATCCCCAATCAAGATTCTCAACATACATTTAAGCATCCTTCCTTCCTAACCTATTTCCATCTTCCATCCTATCCTTTCCTCTGTTGGACTAAGCTGGAGCGTCAACTATATTAACCTAGCTCCAGATAGAACCCGTAAGTGGAAGTGTCATACATCTCGACAAGCTTCCCCAACACACAACTAGAAGTCGCCATCACACGTCTAGGGGAGCATGACTTCACACAGCCCTCCCATGACTCTAGGTTTTGGAGGATACATGGTGGGAAATACCTCCACCCCTCCTCATAGAACTAGGTTCAACACAACTAGCAGTCATAATCACACATCTAGGGGAGTGTGACTTCACACAACCCTCCCACGACTCTAGGTTTCGAAGGATAAACGGTGGGAAATACCTCCACCCCTCCTCATAGAACTAGGGTCAACACCCTACATCGAGCCATACTATGCAACTACTTTTCTTAGAGTCACATCATCAAACAAACACTCTGGGAAAGTTGTGTGTCCTATCAAAACCACACTTACCACAAATCATAGCAATATTTTGATTCATAAATTTACAACTTATAACATACACTATCATCTTGATGTCTACGACATCCATGTTACCTCGTCATTGTAGTTATTTGTCTATCCAATAGCTCATCAACCTATAGGTTAGTTCACCAATAACTCATATCTATGTATATACATCATAGTTTCATATAAGAATCCATATTTGTATTGGCGTTCAATTAAGAAATCTATGTTTATTTTTATCACGTCTTGCATCTGTTATGCATTCAAAACATAACTTTGAATCAATATACATGTACCCAAATTCCACTTCTTAATTTGCATGTTTAAACAAATCAAAGAGTTATCATCATCATGATCATATAACAATGAAAATAATAATATGCAACACATAAATAGGTCCAGATGTAAATTTTTCACATGTCTATATCAACATTGTTGAGCCCAAATATTTTTTAAGCAATGAATTACTAAGATGAGCAAAAATCACAGCTCTAACTACCTAAGGTCAAAATATGGGGCGTTACAAATTATAAATGTATTTTAAGTTCTTTTACTTTGTGTCATCTCATGTACATTTCAAGTTATTCATCATTTTATGAGTTTATGGACAAGTAATACATTCACATGATATTTTGCAAATAGTCAAGCGATCTTCAATTTCTTGAATCTAGTCGGATGTTTATGTGTATTTAAGAATTAATTGGAATCTAAGGATTTTTGGGGTGAATTGGTATCATGGTTTTATTGATATTTCAAACCAAGTTGGTATCAAAAATCGTTTGGTATTTTTGGATCAACAAAGCACATGACAAAGAGAATACACAAACAAAAAGAGTAGAAAACCAAAAACAAAAAACCGAAACCGAAATAAAAAAATGAAATATCATCTCTGTAAAACTTTAAAACAATGTATTTGAGATTTATACCTTTGGATGTGACTGCGTTGGTCATATATTGTTAAAACAAAATCATTTTCGAGTGAAAAAAAATGTTCCTCATTGTAACAAACACCCTAGATGTAATGGAATAGTCCTCTAAACCCATAAATGTACATAAATGGTAGAAACCAGATATGAGTTAATACAACTTCATTATATCGATCTACAATGGGAATAGGTCTTCACATGCACTCTAATACCATGTTCGACAACAAAGGTATTCCAACAGAGGACAAACACCTTCAAGGACCACTTACACAACTAGATCAAAGATCAACACACCGATTTTTTGACATGGTAAAATGCCTAGAAGGAAACATCCACAACCCCAACCAATGTGGCCACTTGGAGCAATTTATTAATGCAAAACAAAAACTTTAGAGATATATTTACAAGAGAGTTTCTCACAATCGTTCATCAAAAAATGACCCTCCATGTTCTTTAAATAAATATCATGGACCAATCGAATGTTAATATACAAATCAATGTAGCCATTAAGATAGAGGAGGATATGAACCATTAGATCACTCTATGTTGAGAAAATATCATGACCATCGAATTATGTAACTACAAATGCATACTAAATAAACACATTGAGAGGCACACTTTTACCTAACGACACATTAGACCAATTTGACCTTAACTAACTCCCAAGTGTCTAAATATCCTAACAAACTAGTCTATATATATATGTCAATCTTCAACTTATACATACATTTATTTATTATTTTTAGTCGATATATGAGCATATAACAACATTCCTAAATCCAAATCTTTTTTCCATCTCAAGAAGTGAGGAACACATTTATTTATTATTTTTAGATGATGTATAAACCTATAAGATCTTTATTAAATCCAAATCATTTTTACATTCAAAGAAGTCACGAATACAATAAGAAATACTTTTTAAAAATTCAATTTAGGAAAAACTATTTTTTTCAAAATATAAAGTTCAGAGATCTATGATTTCTTATGTATTCATCTTTCTTTGTTGATGTCATCACTCATTCCTCACTTTTTTTCTACTATCTTCTTTGTCTTGTTCTTACTAAGTTGTTCCTTTTCAGTGATCATTTTATTTAAACACTCAACTTCTACATTTGCTTGTGAGTGGTATGGGGAGGATTTTCTATGATTTATCATAAACTTACGTTAAAACTTTTATGGGTGCAAACTTACATTAAAAATTCCATGGCATTGATCACTAATTATTTTTATTGTTAGGGGTAGACAAATCTAGGGATGTTGTTTTGTATAGGAACTTTTCCATCACGTATTTAGTGCAATAGTCAATTGGCTATGCTTTATCCCATTTGGTTAAATATTCTCATATAGTGAAGACAATTGTCAATTGGCTCTACTTTATCCCATTTCGTTAAATATTCTACTTGATGATGTATTCAACATGACTTGTTTTTCCTTTTGTATAAAATGGTATTTCTAAGTCCATTACCAAAGTATCAAATGGAAGACTTGAATTGATGGACTACAAAAACATTTCATATATTTGTTTCTCCATTTCCAATTCCATGTCTCTTGTGTTTGTTATGAGCATCATTGTGAGAAAGGAGGAACACAAAATGTGCGAATTAGAGATACTGGGCTAGTTGAGCTCAAGAGAGTGCCATTTTGAGTGATTTTATGATGGATGATGAATAATATGGAGAGGGCATAGTGTTTGTTAAAATTTTGAATTATCACTGATAGAATAAGTCCAAGAACATAGTCATAGCATAATAGTGGTACTTGTGAAAACACATTGTAAATGCATACCCTTGTATATGTAATCTAAAATCTGAATGAGAGTGAGTAGACATTTTATGCATATTCTGTGGTTCTTTGAGATTGTCTTGAGTATGATTTTTTGGTTTTCTTGCATCACATATTTGTGTATTGAGTCTTGCATGTTAAATTTGATTAGGGTTCGCAACCTACTATTGTTGTATCACAATATAATAATCCATTCTCCATTATTGAAGGCACACGTTGACGATAAGAGGCCTAAAAAAAACTTGATAACCAATGGGATTGATACTAGGTGATCCATATTGTATAGTTAAAGGAGGAGTAATTCTGGAAGGGAATGGTACTTGATACTTAGAAAATTTTGAACTAATTAGCTATGCCATTCCTTAAAATAATAGGGATTTCCCAGAGTTGATCGAAGCCTAACTAGAAATGAGAGGATACATACATTGATAATGTCAACAACAAACAAAAAATATTTAATAATGGATGGAATGGGGTAGGAAGGAGTGATTGTGCTCATGATGGAATGGGATGTGAACCAAGAGATGAGGTATGGCACTTTAAGGTCGTTAGAAGGAGCACCATATATCATAAAAGAGGAGTTTTCGTTAGGAGTGGATAGTTAAACAATCATTAAATACCATGCTTGTGTCATCTCTTCAAAATCACATGAATAACGTATAATATACCAATTTGATAAAATAATAACTCTACCCTGAGTATGAGAATTAAATATTGATGAGCTTCATCTATGAGTATGAAAATTAAATATTAATAAGCTACCAGAGTGATCACCCTTAATTTGACACATATGGAATGATAGGCTCAAGAAATGTGAAGAAGAATATTAATGTACTTGAACAAAATATCAACATATGGATATTTCACTATAATAACATAACATGCAATTTCACATAAATAACAATTAAAAAAAAAAATGGAACATAAATCTATTACCTTTCATTAATTATAAGAATAAAAGTAAAGATTTTTACTTCTAAAAAAAAATACTTTTTATTTTTTAAAACTAAAAAATACTTTTTTATTTTTTAAAACTAGATTATTTCTCTTATTCTTCATAACATAAATTGATAATTTTAAAATTATAATTTCTAAGTATTTGCAACTAAAGACATCGGAATTTTAAATAATCGATACATATTTAAAATCGATTTATAATGATAAATTGATACATCGTGTGAAAAGAAAAGTTTCTAGGCCATGCTCGTCGCTTTGGTGAACAAAATGATAAATTGAATACACGACATGATTGTATTATTTTATGTGGCGTGTCTATTTATTCGAGGACAGAGTGCATATCACATTTTTGTTGTTTTCAGTAGAACCAAACATAGGTGCACTCACATGCTCCAACAAAAATGGAATGTACCGATAATCCAGAAGAAAAGATCGATTGATCTTGCCCGGCAAATAGTGTAAACAATGGAAGACAAAATAATTTTCCATCATTAGAATCTAAATGGAGGAACAGTCAGGAACCATTAGAATCTAAATGTGGACGGAAAGACAAAACTCTTTGTCTTGTCATGAGGGAGAATTCCAGAGAGCACTGTCTTGTCATGAAGGAGAATTCGAGAATGCATTGTCTAGTCATGACTTGACCTGATTAGACAGCGAAGGCTGAAGACATTTATTCGCATCAGCCTTTAGACAGCTGATCGATTTTGTTTCGCAAGAAGTGGGCCTTTATGTAGTTATCTTAGAATTTGATAAGTTGAAAAAAAAGTATTGAACTTTTTCAGTTCTAAAAAAATTCTAAATTATATTTACATATTATTCCACATAAAATAGGAAGGTGTGATTAATTATGGGAGATATATTAAGATGGGTTAAATAAATATTTCATGGTTTTAAAAAATATTTATTATGATGATAATTAATGTTTATTGGACTTTAAGAAGATAAGGGATTATTTGTAATTCATTATAATTTTATTTATGTGTTGAAAAAACATTAAGAAAAGTTTTTTAAGATCACCATAGTTTTATTGAATTAAAAAGTTAACAAGATTGGTAGTGTGACAAATCTATTGAAATTGAATTTTAATTTGATTATATGTTGGACAATTTAAGAAAAATTGTTTTTCATCTTCAACCTTCTTAATCTCACACAGATAACAAACTCTATAATATACAAATACTTATAAATTAAAAAATATTTTATATAAGAAAAATGTTTTATATATTAAATGAAAAATAATAATTTTATATATAATATATATATATATATATATATGAACTGTTAATCTATTAATTCATAATAGAAATAAAATCCGCTATGGTGAAAACATTTTTGATTAAATAACTTTTTGAATCAATATTATATATAATAATATAAACATAATTATATATAATATAATGATTTTATATATAATATAAACATTATTATATATATATATATATATATATATATATATATATATATATATATTTACTTTACATAACCTATATAATTACTCATCTGAACTGTTGATCTATTAATTCATAATAGAAATAAAATCCGCTATGGTGAAAAGATTTTTGATTAAATAACTTTTTGAATCAATATTTGGTTGAACAACTTTTTATCAATTTAGTCAAAATGTCTTATCTATCCCTCGTTGTAATTTAGCCTCATGTCTCCAGTAAATTCAAATCAATACTTGAGCGAATACTCACTAAAATGTTCATTGAGAATGAAGGAAAACATGAACAAAATAAGTTTGAGAATGTGAACACTGCCATTATTTGTTTACAAATCCATAGTTAAGTGTGTTTGGCCGGATGCTGAATAGAGAATACTTAGGAGCGTTGCAGTTGAGCAGCAGAGAAGAGAATAAGTGTAGTACATCCATTGAGAATGAATGAAAACATGAACAAAATAAGTTTGAGAATGTAGATTTAGACATTATATGTTTAGAAATTCATAATTAAATGTGTTTGGACAAGTGTTGATTAGAAAATACTTTTAGTGTTGTAATTAATCATAGAATACTTGTAATGTTGTAGTAGAGTAGAGAAGTGGCATGAAATAACCACCTAATGGTTTATAGTATACACCAATAGTAAATCATAAATGGTTTATGGTTTTACTATGCTTATTTATTGAGTTATAGGGTTGGAGGAAATCATAAAGAGTGAGTTTAATCCTAGTGTTATGGCGTCAAAATTTAAATTTCTCAAGAATTAGGCCCCTGCTCAATCAACACTAGAGACCAAAAAGACTTTGTATTATAACCATTTGGTTGTTGAAAAATACATTAAGTTTCTTTAGACTGTGGGTTTTTTTTTTCTTAAAGTTTTCTCGGAAAATCATGTTTGTTGTTTATTTAATTTTTGCAACTATTATATTTTTAGTTGATGCGCATTGTTTTCTCATAGATTAGTGTATAAATTGTATTTCTCACCTATTCTCCCTTTCATTTGGTATAGGAGCTTGATAACCTCAACTCCAAGGTGTTAGGCACAGGGTTTATTGATCTAATCATTGTTGGAGTGGGATCTTGCGCATAAATAAATTGTGTTGCATGGAAATGGCACGTTTATCTAGATTAGAAATGGAAAAGTTTAATTGCACTCAATTTATGGGTGGTGTTGGAGAGAAAGAAAAGAAGCCTTATTAAACATTGTTTTCCCTATTTTTTATTATTGAAAATTTTTGAAGAAAAAAATGCACTATATATATGGAAGAATTTGAGGGATTTGTATTAAGCTAAATCCTTTGTTAATAAACTTTTTATGTGGAAATTTTGTTTTCCTTGAGAATGGGTGATGGTGATTTTGTAGCCGAGCACCTAAATTCATTTAATACTATTGTGACCTAGTTGATTTTAGTTGAAGTGAAGATAAATGAGGATCAACCTATGACCTTTTTGTGTTACTTTCCATATTCATGGGAAAGCTTCATAATGACCATTGGAATCACTATGAATAAATATGTGCTTTCTATTAGAGGGAGTGAGGTGAAACGATTCAAAATCCACCAATAAGTACTTAGATTGTAAATAAAATATTTATATTACTTCAAAAATCTAGAAATCACTGATATGGTTAAGAATGACCTCGGATATGTCCTCCTAGAATTGGAAACCAAAAACTGACATAACTCGAGATAAAAATAAAATATATCTATGACTACTATATTTTTAGAAACTGAAATTTTCAAGTGACCTAAGATATTACAAAATTGGCATGAAGGCCTGTAGAGTTCAGTATCTATCACAATAGAAAAAAGTAAAAGTTGAAAAACAAAAAATTCATACACCAAAAGTATTGTTGTTCCCATCGCCTGAAGGAGGTTGAGGCCAAGACATACTGATGATGAAGGGTTGGGATTAGGTGGGGCAACGTCAATTGAGAGGATTGCCTAAAAGAGAATCAAAGAGTGCATTCAACCTGTGACTAAGGATTTCATGATGAAGGAGTTGATCCACAATGTCACGGCACATATCAAAGATTAGTTATAGTTGTTCTGTTGAGAAGCCACGAAGGGGATCCGTGTCAAGCTGCAAAGGCTCTTCTAGTGGAGTCATGGTGTCCTATCATAGCGAGATATTTATTCAATGGCTATGGGAGCCACCTCATTGAGAACAATTCAACCCCATTGTTCTTCTGACAACTGGACTAGAGGACAGAGACTCTCTAGAGTCGAAGAGACCGAGGAACTCTGAGTATCCATAGGAGACATCACTGATGGTTTGAGAGTAACCTGGGTAAGAAAAAGGGGGGATTATTTTTCAACTAGAAATCGCTCCCAAGCATATCCATCTCGATCATGAGCAATGAGAGGAAATTCAACAGAGGGAGAAGGCAAGACATGGGAGAGATGGGAACTTAGAGAAGACGAAGAAGGATGATTATGGTTGGATAGGTAGTGGTAGCAATCCATGCCACACTTGGGCCTCACACACTTCCTAGGCATGGTGGAAAAAAGGATAGCACAAAACTAAAGGGAGGGGAGAAAACGAACTAGGAGGCGAGCAAATAGGAGCCACACCAAGAGAGGAACATGACTATCAAAAAAGGAAAAGATAAGATACATGAAATGAACCACAGACAAGTGTGTGGTGATATTACATATCCAAGCCATAGAATTTTCCATTAGACATGAATTGACAATAATCATATCCATGGTACCTTCAAAAATGAAGCTCATCACTAACTTGAACAAGAAAACTAAGTTTCCCATACTGTCCATACTTGCACTCAATGACTCTGCTTTAATGTAGCTCATTGGAGAGAGGAATGTGAGGATCTAGATTAATAGAAAAATAATTTAGTCAAACTTGATAATGATAATGCAATTTTCTAATCACATAAATGATAATGGGGCACAATAAACATATATTATTAATACCCATATGCAATCTTGTAACCACATAAATGAAAATGGGGTACAATAAACATCCATTTTTACATTTTCATTATCATTTATTCACCCAAATCAATTTTAATATAATATCTTTGGGTGCAACCACACGTTCGATAAATACCTCAAAATACCTAGCTTCAAATTAGGCCCTCACTGGAATTGATTCTTCCATTGAATTCAACCCCTTAGTTGAAATAATTAACAAATTATATATGTATTTTAATTTTAATTTTAAAGAAAAAAATCATTGTATAAGATTTTTTCTTATATTCAAAATCAACTATAAGCAACTTTTTCTAATACATTCCATATATAAAATTGATACATTTAACATTATTTTATATACAATAACTATGAGATTAATAAATATTTTAAATATCACAATATTATTTACTCATTATTAAGATGAAGAGAAAAAAGGTAATGAAACAAATACCAATATTCATCTAGCAACCTTACCTTAATTTCAATTTCATTATTTGTTAAATTATTAACATGAAGAGAAAAAGGGTAATGAAACAAATACCAATATTCATCTAGCAACCTAGCAACCTTACCTTAGTTTCAATTTCATTACTTGTTTAACCATTCTCTTTATAGCTTAGTTTCAATTTCATTACTTGTTTAACCATTCTCTTTAACATAAGGATCATAATACGACGACAAACAATTTTCATCTCTTTTCTCAAGGTCAATGTTACTGAGTCTCAAAATATTTGATGGGAAGGGTTTGAACCTATATTATTATAAGGGAAGATAGTGTTTCTAATATTCCACTATGATGGAGTCCAATTTTTCCTTTTCATCAAAACAAAACATCTATGACTTGTTCCTATCAATATAGGCTTTTAAATTTATTTGGTTGGAAATAACTATTATTTATATTATCAAAATGTTATTTCAAATTTCTTTTCTTGAAAATAACTACATATTATTAAAATGTTATTTCAAATTAACCCATCTAATGTTTATTACAACACCAAAATAAGAGTATATTAGTTCATTAAAAAATTTCAACAAATCCATAAAACTATTATGCACTTACATGCCACTTTAATAAAATTATAATATGACTAAACATTAATGTTTAGTGGAGATGTTTAGTGGAGCACCAGCTAGTGATTATGTACTATAATAGTTAGAGTCGGCATGATGCTATCATAGGAGAAACACTTGGTTAGAGGGAAAAACTAAGAAACCAAAACAGTGGAAGAGACGAAGAAAAAAAAACATAGTCACTTTATTAATTAAGGTTATTAAATTGATTGCATTGTGTAGGGATGTAGACTCATTAAAGTAATTTAATTAGGAAAAAATAAAAAAATTTGTAAAACAAAAATCTAAAAATGCTTAATTTGTTGGTCTCCTTTGCAACGTAATTAAATTAATTAAACACTATTATAGGTGAATATATGTAACAAACATTTTAGTACTCCACTTAAACTACAACTTCCTACAAAACAAACATGATCCCAATATTTAATACAAATTGATAAAAAATGAAAGATACCATATAGAAAATTGAAACAATTAAATGTTTTATGGTGTCTCAAAATTCCCTAATAAAGGTGTTACATTCCTTACATTACATATGTTGAAACCATCCTTAAGGTAGAAGAGTTGAATTATCCAAGGCATGAGAGAAGACAAAGTCAATGGCAGCACAACAAGCCTTCAAGGAAGAAACCAAGACAAAAGAAAGAGATACTTGTAGAGGTGTTGAAGGTGATGGGAGAAATAAACACAAGAGTGTAGAGGAGTAAAATGGATATGTAAAGATTCAATGCTAATCTAGAGGTGTTCAGTTAATATATTAGGAATATGAAATAATATTTGGAAATATTTCATAAAGCATAGAGAAGTGTTATAAATATGAAAGGAAATAACCTGAAGGCACAAGTGAATGTTGGCTTAGCTATTTGATAAAACATTATGTATAAATGAAATGTAATATGTTTATTTTTTTTTAGGAACAATGGCTTCAAAGTATCATACCATAGGTATTTTACTCAATCACATGATTTGTTCCATATACTATGATAGAGAGATGCGGTACAACCTAGGAAATTCATGGTTCACTTGGCACTATGAAATTGATAAGGATCAAAGAAAGTATGACTAAGTGGAACCCCAATTAAGCATTACCAAATGTATTTGGACCATAAATGAACTCAATGAAACATCCTAACCAATTTTGGATTAGATCATGGAATTGGAGTCCAAAAAAGGTGAGTGCCCCAACTAAGCACCTTAAAGGGTCTAATTAAGTCAAATTGGAGGAAAAATAAAAAATACAAGAGGAGAGGTAATGAGGAATTTTATTCAAGTCCCATAGATTTGAAAACAAGTCAAGTGCATCTAGGATAAGGTACAATGACTCGTGGGATAATAATATAGCATGAAAGAGCCTCTAGTATGAAGGAAGAGAGGTAACCACATCATCACTAGGCATATCATGTATGAAAAAAATACATAGGTACATTATACCATGATATCTATAAGTGGATGGGTGTATGTGAGTAATTAAGTGTGAAATCTATATGATATATATTTTTCTTAGGTTTCAGAAGATAATGTCTTTGGACGATTCACCTAAATGTTCATGAATTCCAAGAGATGTTAAGGTAGGTCATAAGGAGGGAAGTTAACAAAATTGGTGACACCAAAAATCAAATCATGTATTGTATATAGAGAACCCTCCAATTCAAAATGCATGGTTCTAAGAATATCCATGGGGTATGTGACTCGTGTTCTCAATCTCTCAAGATTTGGATATGGTTCCTAGACTCTAAATTGATCTTATTTGTCACCTTATTTGTTTCAATAGTTTGAATGTTGAATAAGGTATTCAAATTCTCCACCATGAGAGCGATGTATGTCACTTTAGCATGAGTCTCAATGATATGATTATCACATTAATGAATGTCCTTCCTCCAACCAAAAACCTCCCATACCATACATGAACACCAAAAATAAAGTGCAAAGGGAAAAGTCTTAAGCTAAGTAGAATAAAATGAAAAACCAAGACCAAAGCATTATCTGAATGTAGAGGCAACAATATTTCTAAGACACGAGAGAAAATAAATGCACCAATATAGACATTTTCTCATATTCTAATCACCATTAAACATTCAGAGACACAAAATGTTTGTAAATAAAGCGAAAGTGAAACACCAAGAATCTAACACAAGTGGTTGGATATGGTTTCTACCATCCATTGAATCTCTCATAGTGCAAGGAAAAATTAGTATTGGGGGTATTTAGGAAGGGGATTAAATCCCTCTTCTCATGTCAAAACTTCTAATGTGACAAGCGGGGGGATATGGTTCCCCCAAACTTCCTTTTATATATATTTTATTTTCAGAAAACATCATGGAAATGATTGGGAATCCTATCAAACCCATTTATACTCCCTAGGCATGATTTCTTCTTCTATAAGAGTATCTCAAATACTCTCCTTGATTTTGGCCTCAATATTTAGTGAGAGTTTCAGCTAGTGCTATGAGATATTTTTAAATCTAATGGTCAATAGAGTTTCTCATTGAATAATTCTTGCAACAAATGGTGAGGAGATGTCATTTCGATTCTTCAAAGCACTAATAACGAACATCAAGTTACCAATGATAATTACTTCATCTATGGAACACAGACTTAACAACTACAATCCTTGATAATGTGCAAGGGTATTTACCTCATTGTTTATATTCTTCCCTAGACTATAAGAAAAAAAACCATCCTTTTGGTTTTTGGGATCGAGAATGATACCCTTCGCACCTATCACTCTTTAATCTTATTAATGTTTTCATAATATCTTTTCTTATTTGTGTTGTACATGATACCCCCTTCTAGTGTGCCTATTTTGTTTGTTCCCAAGGGATCAACCATTAGATAAATAATATATGCTACTAAAATTGACATTAGTCAATACTTAAGTCATTTTAGTTTGCCACTATATTTTAAATATTTCTTTCTGATTCTCACTTATAATTGAGATAAGAGAAAAGTACAAGTAGTTGAATGTATATTTATTTTTCATTGAGACATTACTCAACAAATATGATTCGGCCAATTTCAAATCCTTATATTAAATGATAAAAAAAATTACTTGTTCCACCAGAAACTACTACCCAAACTACTACATCATCTTTTGTTTTAGTCACACTACCATACATGATAATTAGTACATAATATAGTTCTAAGTTAATAAAAACATCAATACCTAATAATTAGTACCATAGCATCCATAACATGCATGTAGCTTAATGAAAACAAAATGATCTATATAGCTTGACTTTATTCAGAATACCTGAAGTAACATGTATTATATTGGAAGGGATAACCATATAAATTTTAGATTATATTGACTTTAGGTAATATATTTTAATACAAGATGATGATGATGATGTTGATGATGATGATTAACTTCCGCTAAGACCTAATTGGTCTATCATACCTTAAGAGGGTAAGTGATTACTTGTGATTGTTTAGAATTTTGTTTCGTTCTTGAAAAACATTAAGAGAAGCTTTCAAACATCACCATACTTTTGTTGAGTTGAGAGGTTATGAAGGTTGGTAGTGTGATCAATATTTTGAAAATGAGATCTAATATGGGTATAGGTTGTACAATCTAAGAGAAAGTGCTTTTTATCTTCAACCTTCTTAGTGTCACAAAGTTGAAACACTCTTTCATCCCAAGGCATTTTAGGAATTGACCAATGCCCAATTTCACTATGGAGCTCGTGAGAATTTGTTCTTATCTTAGGAATGCTTATTTTTTTCTTTACACTTAGAAAAACAGATAGACAATTTTGATCCTCTAGATTAGGGTTGATTACATGTTTATAATACCTTAATTTTMTTTTTTCCTCTAACTCTTTATCCCACCACATTTTTTCCTTAAATTTTGATTTGACGGTTTTTTTAATAGTATCTTTGTTCTACAAAATGGTTTCTTCCATGATTCCCCAATAGTTTAGCCAAGACYGGACAACTTTATGCCATCCTTGCTTGAGTCGATGGTGGTTATGACTTGATTTTGAAGCAATTTTAGGTAGCCTCTTGTCTTCCATGTTGTTTAACTTGTTCTTATACATTAGGTATCTATTCATTKCCATGCTCTCAATGGGGGAGAGGCTTGTTTYTACGAGGAGGATGGGATATGGCGTATTTCCTTTAATTTTGAGATTATAGGTTATAAAATTCTTTTGTATTTGCTCTATCCTTCTCCAGGATTCACGAGATATACTACAGCCCCAGACTTCACATCCATAAAGAATAACATGTGTAATAAGAGTCTCAAAGAGGAGTTTATTCTTATGCCAACTCTAAAGATCAGTTAATTTACAATTGTTTTCAAGCCCATAATAAGCTTTCCATCCCCCAATAACCCTTTTCTCAATGCTATAATTCCAATTGAGCTTGTAGTGAATATCAATTCCAAGATATTTGTTTGAAGTCACTTCCTCCAAGTTGTTGTTGTCATATATAAAGGTAGCATAAGGGATCTTATTTGATTTAATAATCACGACCTTAGTCTTATCTGTATTAACAGTCATACCCATATTGGCGCAAAAATCCTTGAGGATTCTTAGTTGGTTTTCAAGATCATGGGGACTCCTTGCCATGAGAAGAATATCATCGGCATAAAGAAGAAGATTGATGACTATACCAGTGAGAGTAGGGTCGACACAACCTTGTTTTTCCAAGCATTCTTCTAACTTATCAATGTATATGCTAGAAAGGGTAGGGGACAAGGGACAACCTTGTTTGACTCTGATGTTGCAGTTAATCTCTTTTGACCAACCCTCAATGTCTTTAAACTTAGCAATAACGTTCTCATACATCCTTATTGCAACAACCCTCAATTCGAGAGGCACTTTTATTTCTTCCAACCGATTCCAAAGGTTTTTCCTAGGAAACATGTCAAAAGCTTTTCTAAAGTCAACAAAACAACAAAAAAGATTGGTTTTAGTATTGTGGAACTCCTCTGCAATGATCCTAAAAATAACAAGATGGTCCGCAGTTGAATGATATCTCCTAAACCCGACCTGGTGTTTAGCTCTTTTACTGTGGCTTTCTAGCCAAATGCTAATCTTCTTTTCCAAAATAATTCCATAAAGCTTGGCTAAAATCGGGCTAATCATACTGGTCCTATAATTAGAAGGAATGTTTTTATCCCCATTTTTAAAAATAGGAACAATGAGGCTTTATGTCCAGGGTTTAGGGAAGCCCTGCTGCTAAATTGAAAAGCTTGTGTATGTGAGAGATAAGAATTAACCCTTTGAGAAAATGAGTATATATAAAATTCACACTCAAGTTATTAAAAATAAGATTCTTATACCATCATAATACATAATAAATAGATATGAAATTATAACTTAAAGTTTTGATCTTTGAAATTTTATAAATAAATATAAATTATATAGATGATTCATAAATATAAATATTCTTAATTTTTATTCTTAAATCGTTATATATAAAATTTATTCTTAACATTTTATATATAAAATTATTTAGTTTATGATTGTGTTATAAATATAAATATAAATATCCAATATCTATATATAAAAGAAGGAAAATGAAAAAAAGCATACAACCAATAATAAATAAACATCGTTTTATCTTTAGGTTCTCCTTCTATACCATGACAAAGTGATGCCTTTATATACAACGAAAAGGGAGGCCAGGTCCAGTTCAATTCTAATTGTGATAACTAATTTGGTTTTAAAGCGAACTAATCCAGCTCTCTACTTAAATTATATTTACAATTTTATATATATATATATATATATTCAAAGTAAATATGACTATGATTATGATGATGATTAAGTGATTACTTGTGATATTTTAGAATTTTGTTTTTGTGATAGAAAAGCATTAAGAGAAGTTTTCCAAGATCACCATACTTTTGTTGAGTTAAGAGGTTAGGAAGGTTGGTAGTGTGATCAATATTTTGAAAATGAGATCTAATATGGGTATAGGCTGGACAATCTAACAGAGAGTGCTTTTCATCTTCAACCTTCTTAGTGTCACAAAGGTGACACACTCTTTAATCCCATGGCCTTTTAGGAATTGACTAATGCCCAATTTCATTATGAAACTGGTGAGAATTTACTCAAATCCTTTTTCCATCCAAAAAAGGCCAAAAATACATTTAAAAATACTTTTCAAAATTACAATTTAAAAAAAAATTAAAATTTTCCAAATAGAAAAATCAACCATCTACGATTTATTATGTATTCATCTTTCTTTGCGCCATTCTTACTGTATTCTGGTTTTTTCTTCCGACCTTCTTTGGCTTGTTCTTACTGCGTTGTTCCTTCTTAGTGAGTATTATTTACTACCTTCGACTGTTTAGAGTTAAACTATTCCTTTGGCTCTTATATTCTCAATTATACAGGACCCTGGCCACGCTGTTTCCAATTTTTTTTTGGCTTTCTCTTCAGCTTGCTATTATAAAGTAACACTAGTTCTCCATTTTCTAATGATTTCTATCTCAAGTGTCTCTGCTGTCATGCGTTTTGTTGTTGTATCTGCACTATCCGGTTATGAAGTGATATAATTGGCTACTCCGACTGCTTCCGTGTCCAACTTTAGTGCTTTATTGAATCATTTTTATCTCAAGTGTCTCTTCTGTCATGCTTTTTGTTGTTGTCTCAGCACTATACCGAGATGAAGTGATATCCGTTGGTTATGTTCGAGCTTGTCTACCTTGATATCCGTGTCTAACTTGAGTGGTTCCGTGTCTAACTTGAGTAACTGGTATAATTGGTTACTCTCACTGCTTTCGTGTCTAACTTGAGTGCTCTTTATATCTTGTCTGCGTATGCTCTGAAGTGGAAAAGCTGCTTTTGCTATCTTTTCCATTTGCGCATATTCTAATTTGAAATGTGTTTGTCCATTTGCCCATATTGTAATTTGAAAGGTGGTGTTTGTCTAGTCGACTTTTTATATGTTGTTTTCTAAAAAGTTTTATTTATGTGGGTCTATGGGGAGCTCTTTCTATAATTTACCATAAAATTATTATACGAAAACATATATGGCTTTGATTATTAATTATTATTAATCTTATTCTCTAGTGGCAGGGATCAAATTTGAAGGGATCGGTTATATTTCAAACTACATGGCTAATTTTATTGTAACCCTTCTAAATTGATTCAATTTAAAGAGACTGGTTGTATTTCAGAGTACATGACTAACTTTATTGTAACCCTTCTAAATTGACATGTTAAATTAAATTATCTTTTTTAAATGAAAAAAATGAAAAAACAAATTCACTCATAAAATGATTATTTTATAACTCATTCATTATTAAAAAAAAAAAAATAACTTTTAATTTATCATTCTCCAAAGATAACATATTAATGGTTAAATTAAATTAAACACAACATTCTAACCAATTCCATGATATGTTTATGTACACTAATCTAGTTGGAATTCAACTTATAATTGAAACATTCAAATTAGGTTCCATAATAATATAAAGTAATTATTTATAAAATATTTTTCAAATTCTTTTTTTATTAAATCTAAATTATTTCGATTCACCTAGATAAATAGTCACAAAGAGCATGGACCATGATTACAACCTAAAAACTGCTTGAAAATATACAAAAATATTCAAAGTTGAAAAAATTAAAAAATGTACAAAGTATAAGTAATATTGAAAAATTGGATAATTGTTATAGCAAGATTTGCATCACCCCATGAAACTTGCTCAAAAGACCTTTTTTGTTTCCCTATGGAGAATTGAAGTTCCTTTTTCCAATTTTCAGAGCTAAAAAACATATTTTTCCACATATATGCACCCTAACAACTATACAACATGTGTATACGCAGGTTGCACCATTGTAGCTTGTGTACATCGGGTTTTGTGGCCAAAATTAAAAATGGTGTCAGGTTTCCATGTCACGTCATGATATCCATGATCCTTGACCTTCCATATACTGGAAACATTCTGACTCGACCCTTCAGTTCCATTTGAAGGTTATAAATAGGCCATATCCAAGTTGTGGAAGAGGGGAGAAGAATTCAACTTTGAGAGAAAAGTTATGCTGGTGAAATTATTCACTTCATATTCATTCTACATACCTTTGTCATTTTAAGTCTGAACACATTGTTCATCCCCCAAGCTCTTCCCTATTTGATGGAGAACCTCATTGTTTCTCTTATATGAGTTTGCATTTGGTGGAGGATTGAAGTGGTGGATGCCCAACTGGAAGGGACTTAGCTTCTCAGTTCTGAGACATGACATCACATAAGTTTATCATTCATACACTTTTGTTGATCATATTTTAATAGAAACACTCTTTTCTCGTCCAGTTAATTTCTTGCAAATATTTGCATTGTTATTCCATGGGCATATTTGTAATGAATATTGGATTATGCTATTATATGTGCTAACTTTATATTTTATCACCATATGCTTTTGTATATTGGTTGTTGAGGACAAGTTGTAGGTATATAGCTTTGAGTTGAGTGCTCAATGGTGGTCTTCTTCGAACATCCGTGCGAGGTAGGCCCTTTATCTTGTCTTCTTATCATTCTTGTTTATATAGTATACTTGAGAATAGAGTTGATTTCTAGAGTCATTGTGTTTGTTTTGGTTTACCCCATGCCATAGAGTGATTTTCCTCGTAACAGAATTGACCACCATACTCGGGAGGAAATATTATTTTTAGGGTTTGGAATGTTTTTCTCCTTTGATTTCTCTCGGTTAGTTTGAGTTGTCTTGTCATTTGATTTCTTGACAACCTATTTTCATTCTGAGTCTTAGTTTCTTTTCTTTATCCTTCACTTGATAGTGTTTTGATATTTATGAAAATTTTCCCTTGACAGACGTGTGCATATGCAAGTTGTCATTAGGGGGCATAGAGACATGATTTTTTCTTAAACAATCGTGTACATCATCCTTAAGTTCTTGTTTGTTGAGTTTGTTGTTTGTTGGGTAAGTTTTTATGGTTGTTGGGTCTTCTTGGGTCTCTCTTATAACTGTTAAGTGCTTGCAGAGTGATACAAAAGCTTTATTTGGTTGAATTTTCGGGCTGTTTTCTTTCTCATCATCTTTTTCATTAGTTGTTATTGCATCTCAGGATGAGTGTTTGCTTCTTGATATCCTACGTGGTTTGTCTCTTTTTGCTTACAATAGAGTTTATATATCAAGTTCTTGTTTAGTCCTTGCATTTTCATTTCTTTATATTGAAAATACAAGAAATATATTTTTCATTATAGGATTTGATCTTTTGGGTTTTTATTATTGATATTGATAAATGGATGAAGAGATTCCATCTTATTTGAAATTGCAAAGGTGAATTGAAAGTTGCATTTTTGAAAAGATTACCATTTATTGAGAATTGAAGTTAGGACTTTGCATTATATTCATATTCATTTCTTTTCTTGTTGAGTCATAACACCATCAATTTCACAACCACATCTTTTGAGTAAAAAAATCCACTAAAAGTAATGTTGATAAATTTAAAATTGATTAGAAATGATTTTATTTTCCAGGGTGTACAAACTAGCTTAATATTTAGAGGGTTGGAATAGGATTTTGTGAGTAAACTTCTCCAAGGTTATTAAACTCAACATATGTGTTTGACTAAGGGAGTGATAAAATCCATTGTATCATTGGTGACATTAGGATGATCTGCTCACACCAGAGTTATGCATGAGGTCGCATAAGGTTCGTTGAGGAGATATCCCTCCAATACCTTCTTAGCATCAGAGCTATTTCTGGGGATCTATTCATATATGGGGGTCTTTCCAAATAACTTTACCTTTGTGAGAGGCAGTTCTTTTGATACTTTAGGATTTGTTACCTTTCTCATATGGTGGACTTGACTTGCGATTGTTTGTATGCGCATTGGTTATATCATGGTGGCTTAGTTGCTTGACATAGGTAGCCATATAGGTTACTTGCAGGGGTTATTCTGCATGTACCCTATGTCAGATAAGGGTTGGAGAACACAAAAAAATTATGAAGGATTACCTCTCCAAGGGGATATGACTGACTACCTTGTTAGGCCCATGAGAGCCCTTATAACTGATTCTGATACCTCCAATCTTTTGAAGGGAGTCTCGAGCCCCTCTTGGGAGAGGCATATCTACATTAGTGAGGGGGTCCCCTTTCAACCATTGTATCATGTTTGTGTGCATATTGGTCTTTTTGTTTATTTTTGTGTGCTCTTTGATTGATTAGTTGGCCTTAAATTTTTTTATTGCATCGTGAGTCTTCATTGCTATTGTTATTGGAACCCCTGTGACTTCCTCAATTAGCACTACTCAACCAATAAAATTTTCTCATTCCATGGGAAAAAATCCTTTTGTGTTTCCTAGTGGTATGAAAAATCATGATACTTAGTGGACACCTTAGGCCTCTAATCATCTTTTTCTTGATATTCCATACATGTCTTCACACTTTCCATCCTTTGCATTGCTTTTTTATGTGAATCCTAATTTTGGGTCTGGGGGCATGATGCCTTTTTATTCTCCATTTTCGTTTGATGGGGTCATATCCCTTGGTGAACTCTCATGGTGGGAGGTTGAAATCTTCCTTCCCATAGATCCAATCCTAGCATCACTTTTCTAGGAGAAAGTTCTCAAATGGGCGATAATTCTGCTTATTACACTCCATCCAGTTATCGTTATTCCATTATGTTGGTTTGTACGAATGATTTTCCCATGAAATATATGCATATGTCCTTTGGTTTTTCATCTAGGGGGGTTGATTTTTATAGTATGGGAAACCCCCTTCACAAAGTTCCTTCATCTGGGGGAAACATGTATCCTCACAATTGTACCTGTTTTCATGTTGCTTTCTCTTCACAAGAGGATTCCTTGGTGATGATGCCCTTACACCCCTTTATGAATTAGTTTGTAGGAGGATACTATCCTGCCAGATAGGGCCATGTTGTATACCCAGTCAATAGCATTTGTTTATGTAAACAGACGAAATAAATCATCATCATATCCATAATCCCTCATAATCATAATCAAACAACCAATAGTATAATAATCCGGATCACTTGCAAGCAAGTGTCCTCAAAGAATAAGTTTGCTTAGTGCACACAAGAGAGGGATATTACACACACACCCTCTTGGACTAAACTTTGTCCCAAAATTTCACATTATATAAGTGCCAAAATAATGTGTATCACAATATCATAAGTATATATATCAAACAAAAATGGAAACTGTTGGCACATATCATATGCATCCTCCCAGGTCATCGAGTGTGGACTATAGTTGTCCCATTGGACCTTGACTTGATGTATTGTTCAATGTCATCGCTGTTGAATATGATGATCTAGGATGCAGATCGACTCAGTTGTGAGAGCAAACTCATCTAATACCTGCAAGGAACTCATGTCAATAAAATTTGTAGGATCACTAATATAATTTCTCAAAACAAATATGTGAAAAACATTGTACATACGCCTCAAAGAATCAAGCAAGGCTAGTCGATAGGCCACAAGCCCCTTCCATTCCACAATTCTCGAAAGTTCCCACGAAACTAGGAGAGAGTTTATCTACCTTTACAAAATTGATCAAACTCTTATGCAATTGAACCTGCAAGAAGACTCGATCACCAAGTTCGTAACTATGGTCAACATGGTGCACATCGACATAACTCTTCTGTCGATACAACGCTTCTTTGATCCTTTGTCCTATTGTTTGAATTTGATCTTCCATTTCTTGGATCACTTATGGTCCCACGAGGACCCTATCCTCAAGTCGATCCCAAATCAAAGGCATCGGACACGGTCGCCCATAAAGAAAATCGAAAGGCGCCATCTTAATGGTTCTTTGGTAACTATTTTTATATGCAAATTATACTAGTGGAAATAATTCTTCCCAATGATTATGTTGGTCCATCACGTACATGCACAACATGTTTTCCAAGATTTGGTTTTTTCGTTCAGTCCACTTGTCTGTCTCCGGGTGATACATAGTACTAAAGTTAAGTTGGGTTCCCAAGGCCTCTTGGAAACTAGTCCAAAATCGTTCAGTAAACACCGATCATCGATCAGATATAATCCTCTTAGGAATTCCATGTAGCCTCACAATATGACTGATGAAAACTCTAGCTATGTTAGGTGCCTGATGCGTGGTATGCACAAGAATAAAATGAGCACTCTTCGTTAGAGGTTCAACTACCACAAAAATCGAGTCATGTCTCCTTGATGTCATTAGCAAACCAACAATGAAATCCATCGAAATGACCTCCCATTTAGATTCTGGAATAACGTGTGCTTGTATTAATCTTGCTCGATGTCTATGTTCAACCTTTATGTGTTGACATTCTAGACATTTGGCCACATAGTTGACTATGTGTGCCTTCATTCCCTTCCAAAAGAATAAGGGTTTAAGGTTTTTCCTCATCTTCGTGACCCCCGGGTGAGCCATGTACACTACTATGTGAGCCTTGTTTAGGATCAAACTCCTCAACTCGTCGTTCAGTGGCACGTAAATTCAATTTTTAAATATCAATAATCCATCGTCGTCGAATGTAAATCCTTCAAATCTTGGTACCATCATTGTGTTTTTTCTCATAAAATCCTTGACCTCTTTGTACTAGTCATCATCACGTTGTAAAGTTAGAATCTTTTTACGTAGATTTGTCTGAAGAGGCAACAACGAAAACATGCGTGGTCTCCCACTCAATGGATTAGCCACTCAGTTCATTGTTCCCTTTATGTAAGTAATCTCAAAATCATACTCGCTAAGCAATTCCAACCAACGTCGTTGTCACATGTTGAGGTTAATTTGCATAAAGATGTGTTGTAGTCCACAGTGGTCCATTTTTAGCTCAAATTTTCATCAAATAAGGTAGTGTCTCCAAACCTTCAAGGTATATACAATGGCTAAAAACTTCAAATCGTGTGTCACATAATTCTCCTCATGCCCTCTCAACTTCCTCGAGATGTAAGCAATCACTCAACCATCTTGCATCAAGACTTCGCCTAAGACTTCCTTGGATGCGTCAGTGCATACCAAGAAGTGTGCATCCATGTAAGGGACCTTTAGTATCGATGTTTTTGTGAACAAATCTTTGAGCCTCCGAAAGGCTTCTGAACATTTCTTGGTCCAAACAAAATTTTTGTTCTTCTTCTGCAATTCCATGATCGGATTTTCTATCCTCGAAAATCCCTCAATGAATCGTCGATAATATCTTGCTAAACCCATGAAGCTACACACTTCTAGCACATTCATCGGTGCAACCTTTCCATAATAGCCTCGAAGTTTGTTGGATCTATGGTGATACATTCATCGGAGATGACATGCCCTAAGTAGTGAATCTTTGATTGATAAAACAAGAATTTAGACAATTTTACATACAATTTGTTCTCTAGCAAACACTGTAGTACTAAGTGCAAGTTCTTGTCATGTTCCTCCATCATGCAAGAGTAAATCAAAATATCGTCAATTAATAATTGTACGAACTTTTCCAAGTACTCGTGGAACACCCCATTCATCAAACTCATAAATTCCCCTGGGGCGTTCGTCATTCCAAATGGTAAAAAAATAAACTCGTAATGTCCAAACCTCATCTTAAAGGCGGTCTTAGGGATGTCATCCTCGATTCGTAACTGGTGATACCCTAATTTTAGGTCAATCTTTGAAAACACTGTCACATCATTCATATGATCAAATAGATCATCAATCCTCGACAACGGATACTGATTCTTGATCATTGTATTGTTCAATTAACGATAGCCAATGGAGAGTCTCCACGACCCATCCTTCTTTCGTATGAAAATAATAGGAACACCCCACGGTGACACACTTGGACGTATAAGTCTTAGGACGTATAAGGAGTTATCTCTATCAATTCAGTCCTTGGTTTTAGCTCTGTGGTAAACTCCAATTCCCTCTATGGTGGCATCCTAGGTAATTGCTCTGAGAAGCCTTCTGTGAAATCTCTCACCACCAGAAGATTTTCTAGACCTTTCGTTACTCCCTTCTCGTTTAATGAAAGGATCACATAAATCTTACATCCCTTCAGCATGCTCTTCTGTCGCTGCAAGGAAGACATGGAACTTAGGGAAACTCCCTGGTTCTGACCTACAATCATGCATCTTTGTCTCTCATCATCGACCAAGCTCAATTGTTTTTTCTTACAGTTGAGTATCACCTCATGCACATTCCAACTAGTTCATACCGATAATGACGTCATAAGATCCCAAGATCATGACATACAAGCTGGCCCTGGTGAAAAAATATCCCAGGTTAAGGGTACAAACTGTAACCTTCCCTCTAGCCTTTTGTTTTTCTCCTCAGTAAGGAGTCTATCGCTGAGGTTCTAGTCATCGAGGTGTAGTTAAAGTGGATCCTCTCAGGAAGCCACAATTTACTGGCATCTGTCTAGCTGGTGTTTGATATTGCTGCGTCTCCTCCCCTAACACCCCATCATCTACCTCCACGACATCCTCTAACCATGATTACCTGCATGAATACAAATCAAATTAATTAGCAACCATATAATCAAAAATCAAATCAAAAAAATTCATAGTAATCCCAAGTCGCGGGTCGAATCCGCTCTAATACCATATGTAATGACCCCAATTGGTATGACTACAAACGAAGAAAAAAGTGCATTTTTTTTTCAAGCAGGAAGGAAATGATGACATCAGTTAAACCACACAACCTAATGAAGGAACCCACGCATTCAAATCAGGAAACAAACAACAACAACTCTACACACTAGCACATCGAGCAACTAAGCGAAGCATGCATAATTAAAAAAGAAAAAATGACTACTCACCCGACACAACCCGAAAACACATACCAGCTAAAGGACATCATCCACAATCTCGACACAATGACCTCGACAACCAGTAACTAAAAACCTATAAGGCATGCAAAACCAAATGCATGAAGGCATTACAACCCAAGCACCAACATCAACTACAACGAACAAATGCCAACGACGGGAAGCATAGGCTACGACAAGGTTATCGTTCGAATCTATCCATTATGGCACCCAGTGATCCCCTCATCATGAATCGTGATGCCCCAAGGTTATAGTCGTGATGGTAACACTGATGCAACCTATCACACTTGGAAATAAACCAACAAAAATAGGTAAAGACTATACCCACGCACCCAAGCAACAGTCGATGAGATGCAAGGTGACATCACACAAATTAGGTTGTGCAAGGTGTTAAACTGTTATTCCATTAACCCATAACCCATTAACTGTTAATCATCATGTCCAAGTGTGAAAGAGTGAACTATTATCGACAACATTTAATCTATTTATGCAGAAGTTAAAGGACCGATGTGTAAGACGGATAAATGAACTATCGCTATATAAAGAAAAACAATTAGGCTATGGTTTGCATAAGTCATAAGATGTATATAATACCATGGACACATAAAGGAAATAATTCTAAGGATAGTAAGGATATCCACCTTCCTTGGAACCAATCTTTTTAAAACTATTCAACATTTAATCTCTACAGGAAAGTTTCATTGTGTAATTATATTAAATGAAACTTTACTCTCTACAAATAATTGTCTACCAGGAAAATCGTCATGAGATTATAATCGGAATGGAATTTCAACTATATAATAAATTTTTGTGTGCAAGTTTCATTGGGTTAAATACATTTAAAAAAAAATTAAACTTTGTAACTATATCGTTGTCCTGTGTAATTCCCTAACTAGATTCACTGTATTTTCACATCACTAGGTATAGTTGTCCTTAATCTCCCAATTCATTGTTGTCTTTTAATATTAATTTTAATGTCTTTTAATACATAATGTTGTCAAAGGAATTAACAAAATAAGAATTTAATAGTGAGTTAATGATACAATTAGTTGTCTATTTAAAGGAATTAACAACATTGTTGTCTATAAATTATGAAGTAACCAAATCGTTGTTTAACAATATGATAGAAGTCACCATCTATTAACAACTTCTTGTCATATATAGTCATAAAACTCTATCCTTTGTTAGCTAAAGACATGGTCATCTATAATGGACTACATGAGCCTATTATATATATAAAAGAAAACACAGTAAATACGCTACTCATATACATGAGCCTATTGCATAAATAAAAGAAAATGTAGTAAATGTGTTTTAGTGTCACTGTATAATTAACTACATGAGCTTGTTGTATATATATAAACAAAACCATAGTAAACATGCTACCCATATACAATAAAAGAAAACCTAGTAAATATGCTACCCATATACACAGAAATATGCTACCCATTATCGAGAGGATACACAACCCATTGCACACTCCATTACACAATAATTACGCCCACCATTATCGATATACAAGCAATAAATTCACCCAACCAATTACACAGTCAAACACATCAATCAAATCGATGTCCTTCATAAATTTCGGGGATATCGTTGTTGAATACAAACAATATCAATTTCGTGATGTGAACATGAGCAAAGCAATTTTGAAGTGCTTAAAAGAATTTCGATTGAACTATCTAGATTAAGAATTAAATTGTCCAAATAAAAAAATCACAGAGTTGAAAAAGGTCATGAATGTTGAGTTAAAAAGGAAGGCACCGAGTTAAACATGGTAAATTCACTTTGTTAAATTATCTTTTTTTTTTTTAAAAAGGGAGATAAAACTGAAACAAAAATACATAGGTGAGAATCGCTCTATAAAATTTCACTACATACTAAAAAAAAGATACTGCAACTAAATGAAAAGGGTGGCCAATCCATCCATGGGCTACCTACGAATAGGTCACCAGCTGCGAATCCTGGATGAAATTGCTGTCAAGATGGTGTGTGTTTAGGGCAAGTCCAAAATCATGGTTAGGAATTAAAAAGGGGGTGCAATGTGCATTGATTTTTAGCCAAATAAAAACATAGGCTAAATCGTGGTTTGAAAATGTTGGTTTAATAAATTCATTGTCCAGAACATTGCTAGATCAATAAAATCATGGTTCAAACAACAAATAAAAAGTGGTTACAATATAAAAGTTTTATTGCTAGTAAAACAAATTCAAGGGGGCGCAAGAAATGGTTGGATCAATAGTAAAACGAAATCATCCATATCAATGTTGTCACATTAAAACGCAATCAAAATATACATTAAAATGTTGTCAATCACATAATAACAACATTGATATTTGATCCATCAAAGAGCTCGGAACTATCATTAAAATCGTAGAGAATAAAGTGCTCTCCAAAAATGTAGAGGTGGTATTAAAAACACAAAGAGTATTAAGTTGGTCGCAGAGAGAAATGATAAACAATGTCTAGAGAGTAGTAAGGTAGATGGTTAGGAAAAAGTTATTCTTTTATCATCATCCACACACAGAAAAGTAGGGCATTAGAATCTATAGGTCTATTAACACCGAAGTGACGACCATCGATTCATCTCCTGGATGACTGCTCAGGCATGGATTGATGATCTAGGGATACAGACAGAAGATAAAGCATAATATCTTCATAATAATCAATAAAACAAAACAGAATAGTCATAATAATCAGGGATTAGATTGCTAATGAAATCAATTCAAGGAAACAAGCGTAAAGCTATGATGACTATTACTTCTCGATTAAAAACATTGAGTATAAAACATTTATTTACACAATAGAAGTGGAGTCATGAAAGTGCAAGAGTAATAATAATACACCATTCAAATAAACACATGTGTATCGTAGCCCAAGGCGATAGGTCTGAGTCATTGTCCCATGCGTTCTCCGTCCATCTCCCTCTTTCCAACTGATGTGACTTCATCGGTACCTCCCATTCAATGCTATGGGTACCCTTCTTCCCCCTGATCTCCCAAAGCCGCAATGGGTCGACTCACACTAAACCATAGAACCACTAGCACCCATCTCACCTCGTAAGGTCGAGCTACCACTCGTTACCCGAGCTGGGTAACCCAACTCCCACAGGATAAGTCAGTCAAAACAAAAATTCTGCAACATAACGTTACGCATAAAATATGAGATCCTTACTCCTTCTCCTCCATTCTTTTTATAAAGTTTTTTAGTAATTTCTTTCCCAAATTTCCATTTAATTTTTTTTTCATTAAATTAGTTCATAAAAACCTCCCCCATACACATGTCACCCATCCCTCTAGTTGCACCAAAAATAATTTCATTAATGATTTACTTATTCCTATTTCTTTTAAGTTTCCCTCTTTTCCCTTTTTATCTAAAACTCAAATTAGCAAGTGTAGAAAAAACCACCTTTTACTCCTTTTTCTTTTTATTTAATAAAGTTTAATTAACATATGGAAAATAACAATCATTCCCCTTTTAAAATCTTAATCGAACAAAGTAATTTGATTTTAATAAATTAATTGAATTTCTTACCCCCTTTTCGTCACATGTTTAATTGTGATTATTTTTCAACCAAAAGTGTCGCTTAGACCTAAATTTTAATTTCCTAGGTTGTGCGACATTTTTATTAGGGAAAAAGTTTTTTTAAATCTTACTTGACAAATCATTCGTTCTAAGGGCATCTAGTTTTATTCACTTATAACATAGTTACCAACTTAATGAGAACTGTGTCCTCAAAAAAGAACTCTCGCCCAAAAAACCCATATTTTTCCAAAACAAACATGAAAATCAACCCCCAAATCAAAAAGTGGTACTATCCGTAGCACCATTTTTTCAAGCATTGTCAAAATTACAAGATTTTTCAAACATGGCCTTCAAAACACATACAATAGCTCATAAAAACGTTCAAATCGACACCTAAATAAAAATATGATGTTACAATTTTTTTTTTCTTTTTTTTCAAAACATTAAATTTATAGATATTTTGAAATAATATTTTTAGTATTGAGTACCATTAACATCAAAACGTCAAAATCAACCATCAAATTGAAATGTACTGCTACTGGTAGAACCCATTTCAAAATTGGGGTATTAAAATGACATTTTTTTAAAGTGATAATCAAAATCAAATAATCATCAAATCAACCCTTAAATGATTACTTTTTAAATCTCAATTTATGAATTCAAACACAACATAATACATAATACCATGAAAAAAATACATTTAGAAATATATAATCAAAATCCAAATTTGGAAAAAAAAAAACATTAAAAAAAAAGTCGATAAAAACAAAAACTAAAAAAAAAATTGAAAAAAATTGAAAATTTTCCCACAATAATTTTTTTTCTGAAAAAATATAGTTAAAAAATCATTAAAACATTAAAAAAAATAAAAAAATTATGAAAAAAAAACAAAGTAGTAAAATCATCTCAAAATTTAAGAAAATCTAAAAACAAGTCTATATATATA
>ML778982.1:484878-557873 GCA_009831015.1 Picea engelmannii
ATATATATATATATATATATATATATATATATATATATATATATATATATATATATATATATATATATATATATATATATATATATATATAAAGTTAAAAGGAGGTGTATCCTTCTATATTAAGTATCCAAAAAAAGTACAATTGTGCTGAGGCTGCCATTTGTGGTGTCATTTTATCGAAAACTAGCACATCTGGCAGCCAATGTTGTTCCAACCAAAAGTGGGCAGTCTGCCATCTGTCTTGCCCATAGGAAACCAGGCAAGTGGCATTCCATAGTCTAAATTGTGTCCATGGTTTTATAGTGAGAACCTAGAAGCCTAAGGCATAGCCTTGAGGAGTAAAACTAAACTAAATAGAAGCATAACCATGGTGATTACCTAGTGGCCATGTTGGCCTCGTCCTCTTGTTCTCCTCCTCTAGCTGGCATCATGAACAACTGTGCGTAGGTTGGGAATTTATGCCCTACTAGGGCATTGGAAAACACATCAAAAATCATGTCCAGTTATTGGCTCATGAGTAGGAAACGATGGACTTGGTCCGCCATCTATCCCCGCAAATCAAACAAGAGTTCTAAGTGGTCCTGGTGGAGGAAAGGTGGCCAGACATGCAACTGCTCATGCAGGGATGAAATGGGAGGTGGCAACATGACCTTGCCACCCTCCCTTCTCATTCCTCCTAGCCTGTTCTCCTCAGCCTCAATTTGGATTGCCTCCCCTTGTTGTTCTTCATCTGCTCCTTCATCCTCACTGCTTCCCTTCCCTGTGTCCAAGGTGTGTCTAGCCTCGGTTGTGGCCACCTGAGAGGCCATTTCTTCCAGTATGTCCTCCTCTATGTAGCAGGTGGGGAAGTCATCACAATTATCTACTCCTATGTCGCTCTATGGTTTCTTCCTAGAGGCTGTTAAAGTGTCTTTTTCTAGAAAATGACTCATGGGTTGCCAATTATCAGGAAGAAGGAATAAAATATGCTTTGGAGGAGCCTAAATTGACTTCTATAGGAAAATATCCTCCACATATGCCATGGGAGGGAATCTGGCCTCATTTTCTCTATGTGCAAAATGGGTGGGAGCCAGCAAGAGCACTCACTCCATTCGTTGTAACCTCTGATGGTGAGCAGTATGGGTATACCAGGCAGAACCACAATGTGGTTTCCCTCTTTCTCAAGGCAACATAGTGAAAGAGCGGTTTGTAAAAATGCAGAGGGTAGTCTGATTAATGCACCAAAGATCGCAATTGCAGTGATGGTGTAGGGAAAAAATGAACTGAGTGCATCCATGTCTCAGCCCATTCAAAAGCGGAGGGAGCGAAAGGACATCCTCCTCCATTAACTCTATCACCTTGAATACTTGAAGGACCAGACTATTCCTGTGAGGGAGAGATCCCTTGTCTTGAGAATGATGGTTAGGGCCATCTCCCATCTTTAATTATGAGAGGATGGGGTTCAGCCTACCGTATTTAAGGCGAGGCCCGATGCCCTTCCAGGTGTCTGGAATATTCGACGTGCCACCCCATCCGGGGCTAAAATAAAAAAATATAAGAAAAACATTAAAATCCAAAAAAATTAATTGCAAATGAAAAAGAAAACAAAAACAATCTATACAATATATCTATACAACTATATTATATATAATTATATATTACATAACTACATTATATATAGTTAAATATATAACTATATATAATATAGTTATATATTATATAACTATTACCAATGCATTCAATTTTACGAATGCATTTTAATTCATGAACTAATTATTACCAATGAGCAAAGTTGGCCATAAACAAAGAATTAAAACAACCCAAAATTTGATTTTCTAAACATCACACGCCATTCATATGTGTCAAAGCATTAAAAAATTACCCAACAAGCACGATGACCTGGCAATAATGAAATTAAACCACAATAATTTAAAATAGAACTATGGACAGACTAGCAATCGAGCCCTTGAAGTTTTGATATCAGTCCTTTAGTAATTGAAATGACCACACAAAGTTATCATCGAATGAAGTTGTAAAAGGGAGAGTTAGATAACAAATTGTTCTCTGCTGAAATGACTCGTAAGTAGGATGCCAAAAACTAATCCAAAATGTAGTTGTCCAACCCGAGTACTACCAAAGGTCTAAGTGCAGTTCTTTTGTGGGGTGATGTTGGGCATCGCCCTAGCTCTGTAAAGGCAAGGGCCAGGTCCTGTGGAACCCATGGGACCTTGCCCTTTCCCACGCGGGGGCTGGGGGGATTTTCGACATCGCCCCCGGTCGTCCGTCCAATAGACAACCTGCATGCAGTCAATGTAAAACGTACGATAGGTGAGTGTGTAAATCTCAATATCCATAAGTTGAGTGGGTGAGTTGCTAAAATGAAGTGTTCCATGGTGTAGATAGTAAGTAATATGAAAACAATGGGCTTTTGGCCCTTTGCAACACTCGACAAACTGCATACGGGAAATCCCCCAAGAAACTGTATTCGCCTTCACTGTGTTAAAGACGCGGTTTGTCTAGGTTTTCAGGTGAAGATCTCTGGAAGCAAGGTGTATCCCAAGAAGGGTATGCAAAGATTCCGGAGATGATTTACCATCTACCTTTATGATGGTGACCACCAAATTCTGTGGCTCATTATAGCATAACATCATTGTGTTGTTCATAATCATACCAACTTGGTGGCCCAACACTTTCATATTTCCTTTCTAGTTGTTGCAACTAATATGGAGCATAATGTGGGGAGCACTTCGACAATTATATAAACGTGAGGGATTGGCGTGACTCATTATTGAGAATATATTTTATGCTTAATATCATTATATTATTAATTTTTTGTTTTAAATTTTAAATAATTTTTTATTTTTTTATTGTGTTTTTGTTAACTTTTCTAAAGTTTTTGGACTATAATTGTTTTTTTAAATTTCTCATTCAAGCTTAGTTTATATATATATATATATATATATATATATATATATATATATATATATTTCCACTTTATTTTTTACGATTTTCTTTGATTTGGTAATTATATAAATTTGCTTTCTATTTATTTCTCTTTCTTTTTAAATTTCAATTCTTTTATTTTTCTTAATTTTTTTTTAGTTTTAATTTATCAAAAAAAAATTCAATTATATTTTTTTTTGCTAAATGTTTAAAAATATTGTTATTTAACTACAATGATTTTCTATCTATTAAAGTAAAGGTACAAAATTGTGTTAAAATTTATATTTTCCACTATATTTTAAAAAGTATGGAACCAAAAATTTACTAAGGAGATGAAAAAACGTATTTTCAAAAATATAAATGGTAAAAGATATTTTAAGATTGAAAGAAGCATGGAAAAATGTCTAAAAACATTGTTGATAAAAACAAAACAAAAAAATTTGAAAAAAAATGAAAAAACAAGGATTTAAAAAAAATGTGGAAACAATATGTATGAAAAAATTTAAAATATCAAGAAACCACCTAAAAATGGAAGGGGGTGCTAGTGGTAGTACCATTTTTTAAATTGTGGTAAAAAACTTGACCCCCAAAAAAATGAGAACTCTATAGAGTTCTCATTAAGTTGGTAAGTATGTTTTATCAGTTGAAAATACGACATGCCCTTCAGGACGCTCTAGGTGCTCTAAGGGTGCCACTCGCCTCTCTCAATTTTCATTGTGTGATGTGCCCTTCAGGACACAGTACGTGTTCCAAGGGTGCCACTTGCCTCTTTCCATTTTAATTGCACGATGTTCCCTTCACGACGCACTACGTGCTCCAAGGGTGCCACTCGCCTCTTCTCGTTTTCATTGCGTGACATGTCCTTCAGGATGCACTACGTTCTGCAAGGGTAACACTCGAAAAACCCATGGAGTCAATACTCTGTCACATGATTTTATGGGAGACTAAGGGCCTCTAAGGAATAAGGATCCCACCTTATTGCACGCCCCTTAAAATCATCGTGAGTGACTGTCGCAGTCTACCCTCACAACATCGTGGGTCTTCTCGAACAAGGTGATTGTTAACCTACAGCTCGAGCCACAACGAAAGAGTTAGTAGGTTGTTGCAGGGATGTTTTCCACACCTCTCCCTCAAAGTCTCTGGTTGTCATGCGTGACCCCTCTACTCTACATGTGAGTCTCGTCGGCAAGCTATCGTCATCATACAACATCAACAAATCATGTCATAAATAATAATTAGTCATCATAACATCTAATCAGATGTACATATGTCATATCAGCAACAATCAAACCCCAACAGTACACTCCCTAACTCAATTCGGAGTACAAGGGCTTTCATCGATGCATCTACATCCTCGAGGTCCAAATTCCTACACACTCAAGAGAAACCAGTTAACAACACCTGTCTATCTAAACACACAAAATAACACATCATAATATCAGTAATGCCTCATAACCAGAATCAAATGACCAATATTATAATAATCCGAATCACTTGCAAGCAAGTGTCCTCAAAGAATAAGTTCGTTGAGTGTGTGCAAGAGTGGGATGTTACAGCATAGAGGTTATAAATATGTGTATATATATAACATATAATTATATATATTATAACAAATAACAAAATCCATGATGTATATGGTGGTCTATGGGAATGGAACCCCCGACTCACCAAATTTAGCAAAGGCCTAAAACACCTCCCCTAACCAACTATCCACCAATCTTAGTTGGTTACAACTACATTCTAATTATAATTAAAGTCATCCACTAATTTCAGGATTTGGTTACATAGCCAACCAAATCGCACTTAATGTATGCCATAAATTTTGGAAAGAAGGCTAGGGGAGCACCTTATTTAATGATGCACAACCCAACACATTGTACACACAATTTCATGCATAGTTTTTCCTCTTAATGCATGTCTAGGGCACAAGTCACTTGAGGTAACACAGTAAAGCATGTCAATGGGTACCTTGACATAATTTCAAAGATTTATATAAATTTTGCACGATTGTTTGCCCAGAATTTAACGATGCACTCTATTTCTGCATTTGAACATCATATTTTTGGAGTGTCTTTAAAATTGTGTTTTTGTAAGCCTATATTGTAATGTAATTTGGAATTTTTAGATGATAAAGAATAGCCATACTGTTTAAAGGGACTTTGCAGAGGTAGTTATGTATGTCAATTATGTAACACCCATCCAGGATGTTAAACAATTAATCTTTCATTTTATACATACACAATAACAACTTTGCTTTAACATAATTTCATTTCATTTACACAATTCTTCTACATTTTCTCAACGATAAACCTAAATAGCATGTTGAAATAAGTAATAGGTTAACTCTAAGATTTGCAACTTAAAACAAAAGTATATACAAAATATCAACAACAAATACCACTGAAAAATACCTCTTACTTAGTTTGTCGAAGCTCATCAATTCCAATGTAGTCCAAGGCGCTTCCAAGCATTCATTTCTTGCTTTCCCAGAGTGAAACAATAGAATCCTCCCTACCAACTAGGAGTCTAGCTATCTTCCTAGCTCCAATAAGCCTTTCGGCTTCATGGCCCTCCATGCCCGTGACTCCAAGAACAACAAAGCACAAATGCTCAAAGAAAACTATCACAAGAATTATATCTTCCAAGAATTTCACAACCTCTCATTATGCTCAAACCTCTCCATCCTCCCCCTCCTCTCTACTTCTTCTCCCTATTTATCAAGTTTCCATACACACTTCCCCAAGTCTCCTCAACCACCCTCATTATTATCCATAAACCTCCCTTATCTAGATATTTCGGGAAAATATTAAAATAAAACTAAATATAAATGACTTGCATTAAACAATAATAAATAAAATAAAAAGTCTTTATTCTCATGCTAGCTAATAAATGTTATTTGATCATTTTCCAAAAAATGTACATAACACCTGACGATGTTCATTTAATTCATCACACCCACCATCTATCAAAGTCAATAAGGTATTTAATGCTTCTAGATATTTGTATGCAATATAATTTACATATTCAATAATCATTCAATTAAATAGTTAATAATTTCCTTTAATAATTAATACATTAATTACTTATACTAGTGTACATGGGTAGGGTATGTGTGCATAGATAGCAGACACATATCTCATGCATGTACTAACGATAAACAATGATTGCCTCTAGTCCATAGTTCCTATATGATCACCAAGACATGTAGGACAACAAATGAAGTAATGCATCCTTTAATAATATTAATGAACTAAATTACACCAATTTATCAATTACTCATTGTCACACTTAAAATATCATTAGGAAATCAAAGAGTGTTTTAAACACGGTAGGATCCAAGTGAGTAAACAATAGTGGCATCTCTAATCCCCAATTAGTATTCTCAACTTACATCGAAGCATCCTTCCTTCCTAACCTACTTCCATCTTCCATCCTATCCTTTCCTCTGTTGCACTAAGCTGAAGTGTCAACTATACTGACCTAACTCTAGATAGAACCCATAAGTGGAAGTGTCATACATCTTGACCAAGCTTCCCCAACAGGAAACTAGAAGTCGCCATCACACGTCTAGGGGAGTGTGACTTTACACAACCCTCCCATGACTCTAGGTTTTGGAGGATACACGGTGGGAAATACCTCCACCCCTCCTCATAGAACTACGGTCAACACAACTAGCAGTCATCATCACACGTCTAGGGGAGCGTGACTTCACACAACCCTCCCACGACTCTAGGTTTCGGAGGATAAATGGTGGGAAATACCTCCACCCCTCCTCATAGAACTAGGGTCCACACCCTACATCGAGCCATACTATGCAACTACTTTTCTTAGAGTCGCGTCATCAAACAAACACTCTGGGAAAGTTGTGTGTCCTGTAAAAACCACTCTTACCACAAATCATAGCAATATTTTGATTCATAAATTTAACACTTATAACATACACTATCGTCTTGATGTCTACGACATCCATGTTACCTCATCATTGTAGTTATTTGGCTATCCAATAGCTCATCAACCTGTAGGTTAGTTCACCAATAACTCATATCTATGTATATACATCATAATTTCATATAAGAATCCATATTTGTATTGGCGTTCAATTAAGAAATCTATCCTTATTTTTATCACATCTTGCATCTGTTATGCATTCACAAAATAACTTTGAATCAATATACATGTACCCAAATTCCACTTCTTAATTTGCATGTTTAAACAAATCAAAGAGTTATCGCCATCATGAGCATATAACAATGAAAATAATAATATGTAACACATAAATAGGTCCAGATGTACAATTGTCACATGTCTATATCAACATTGTTGAGTCCAAATATGTTTTAAGCAATGAATTACTAAGATGAGCAAAAATCACAGTTCTAACTACCTAAGGTCAAAATATGGGGCATTACAAATTATAAATGCATTTTGAGTTCTTTTACTTTGTGTCATCTCATACACATTTCAAGTTATTCATCAGTTTATGGGTTTATGAACAAGTAATACATTCACATGATATTTTGCAAATAGTCAAGTGATCTTCAATTTCTTGAATCTAGTTTGATGTTTATGTGTATTTAACAATTAATTGGAATCTAAGGATTTTCGGGCTGAATTGGTATCATAGTTTTATTGATATTTCAAACCAAGTTGGTATCAAAAATCGTTTGGTATTTCCAGATCAACAAAGCACACGACAAAGAGAATACACAAACAAAAAGAGTAGAAAACCAAAAACCAAAAACTGAAATCGAAATAAAAAAATGAAATATCATCTCTGCAAAAATTTAAAACAACGTATTTGAGATTTATACCTCTAGATCTGACTGTGTTGGTCATATATTGGGAAAACAAAATCATTTTTGAGTGATAAAAAAATGTTCCTCGTTGTAACAAACACCCTAGATGTAATAGAATAGTTCTCTCAACCCATAAATGTACATAAATGGAAGAAACCAGAGATGAGTTAATACAACTTCATTGTATTGATCTACAATGGGAATAGGTCTTGACATGCACTCTAATACCATGTTTGAAAACAAAGGTATTCCAACAGAGGATGGACACCTTCAAGACCCACTTACACAACTAGATCAAAGATCAATACACTGGATTTTTGACATGGTAAAACGCCTAGAAGGAAACATCCAGAACCCCAACTAATGTGGCCACTTGGAGCAATTTATTAATGCAAAACAAAAACTTTAGGGAGATATTTACAAGAGATTTTCTCACAATCGATCATCAGAAAATGACCCTCCATGCTCTTTAAATAAATATCATGGACCAATCGAGTGTTAAGATACAAATCAATGTAGCCATTAAGATAGAGGAGGATATGAACCATTAGATCACTCTATGTTGAGAAAATATCATGACCATCGAATTACATAACTACAAATGCATACTAAGTAAACACATTGAGAAGCACAATTTTACCTAATGACACATTAGACCAATTTGACCTTAACTAACTCCTAAGTGTTTATATATCCTAACAAACTAGTCTATATATATGTAAATCTTCAACTTATACATACATTTATTTATTATTTTTAGCTGATATATGAGCATATAACAACATTCCTAGATCCAAATCCTTTTTCCATCTCAAGAAGTGAGGAATACATTTATTTATTATTTTTAGCTGATGTATAAACCTATAAGATCTTTATTAAATCCAAATCATTTTTCCATTAAAAGAAGTCACGAATACATTTAGAAATACTTTTAAAATTTCAATTTAGGAAAAACTATTTTTTTCAAAATATAAAGTTCAAATATCTATGATTTCTTATGTATTCATCTTTCTTTGTTGATGTCATCACTCATTCCTCACTTTTTTTCTGCTATCTTCTTTGTCTTGTTCTTACTAAGTTGTTCCTTTTTAGTAAGCATTTTATTTAAACACTCAACTTCTACATTTTCTTGTGAGTGGTATGGGGAGATTTTTCTATGATTTATCATAAACTTATGTTAAAACTTCTATGGGTGCAAACTTTCATTAAAAATTCCATGGCATTGATCACTAATTATTTTTATTGTTAGGGGTAGCCAAATCTAGGGATGTTGTTTTGTATAAGAATTTTTCCACCACGTATTTAGTGCAATAGTCAATTAGCTATGCTTTATCCCATTTGGTTAAATATTCTCATATAGTGAAGACAATTGTCAATTGGCTCTACTTTATCCCATTTCGTTAAATATCGTACTTGATGATACATTCAACATGACTTGTTTTTCCTTTTGTATAAAATGGTCTTACTAAGTCCATTACCAAAGTATCAAATGGAAGACTTGAATTGATGGACTACAAAAACATTTCATATATTTGTTTCTCCATTTCCAGTTCCATGTCTCTTGTGTTTGTTATGAGCATCATTGTGAGAAAGGAGGAACACAAACTTTGGGAATTAGAGATACTGGGCTAGTTGAGCTCAAGAGAGTGCCATTTTGAGTGATTTTATGATGGATGATGAATAATATGAAGAAGGCATAGCGTTTGTTAAAATTTTGAATTATCACTGATAGAATAAGTCCAAGAACATAGTCCTAGCATAAGAGTGGTACTTGTGAAAACACATTGTAAATGCATATCCTTGTATATGTAATCTAAAATCTGAATGACAGTGAGTAGACATTTTATGCATATTCTGTGGTTCTTGGAGATTGTCTTGAGTATGATTTTGTGGTTTTCTTGCATCAAATATTTTTGGATTGAGTCTTGCATGTTAAATTTGATTAGGGTTCACAACCTACTATTGTTGTATCACAATATAATAATCCGTTCTCCATTATTGACTACACACGTTGACCATAAGAGGCCTCAAAAAAACTTGATAACCAAAGGGATTGATACTAGGTGATCCATATTGTATAGTTAAAGGAGTAATTGTGGAAGGGAATGTTACTTGATACTTAGAAAATTTTGAACTAATTAGCTATGCCATTCCTTAAAATAATAGGGATTTCCCAGGGTTGATCGAAGCCTAACTAGAAATGAGAGGATACATACATTGATAGTGTCAACAACAAACAAAGAATATTTAATAATGGATGGAATGGGGTAGGAATGAGTGATTGTGCTCATGATGGAATGGGATGTGAACCAAGAGATGAGGAATGGTGCTTTAGGGTCATTAGAAGGAGCACCATATATCATAAAACATGAGTTTTCATTGGGAGAGGATAGTTAGACAATCATTAAATACCATGCTTGTGTCATCTCTTCAAAATCACATGAATAACGTATAATATACCAATTTGATAAAATAATGACTCTACCCTATAAGTATGAGAATTAAATATTGATGAGTTTCATCTATGAGTATGAGAATTAAATATTAATGAGCTACTAGAGTGATCACCCTTAATTTGACACATATGGAATGATAGGCTCAAGAGATGTGAAGGGGAATATTAATGTACTTGAACAAAATATCAACATAAGGATATTTCACTATAATAACATAACATGCAATTTCACATAAATAACAATTACAAACAAAAAAAAATGGACATAAATCTATTACCTTTCATTAATTATAAGAATAAAAGTAAAGTTTTTTACTTTCAAAAAAATACTTTTTTATTTTTTAAAACTAAAAAATACTTTTTTATTTTTTAAAACTAGATTATTTCTCTTAATCTTCATAACATAAATTGATAATTTTAAAATTATAATTTCTAAGTATTTGCAACTAAAAATCATCGGAATTTTAAATAATCGATACATATTTAAAATCGATTTATAATGATAAATTGATACATCGTGTGAAAAGAAAAGTTTCTAGGCCAGGCTCGTCGCTTTGGTGAACAAAATGACAAATTGAATACAGGACATGATTGTATTATTTTATGTGGCGTGTCTATTTATGCGAGGACAGAGTGCATATCACATTTTTGTTGTTTTCAGTAGAACCAAACATAGGTGCACTCGCATGCTCCAAGCTCCAGCAAAAATGGAATGTACCGATAATCTAGAAGAAAAGATCGATTGATCTTGCCCGGCAAATAGTGTAAACAATTGAAGACAAAATAATTTTCCTCTTGGTCTTGTCATGACTTGACTTGATTAGCATTGTCTAGTCATGACCTGATTAGACAGCGAAGGCTGAAGAAATTTTTCGCATCAGCCTTTAGACAGCGAAGGCTGAAGAAATTCATTTCGCAAGAAGTGGGCCTTTATGCAAATTATCATTCATGTGGTATGTGAAAGTATAGTTATCTTAGAATTTGATAAGTTCAAAAAAAAGTATTGAACTTTTTCAGTTCTAAAAAAAACATAGGAAATTATATTTAGATATTATTGCACAGAAGGTAGGAAGGAGGTGCAATTAACTATGGGAGATATATTAAGATGGGTTAAACAAATATTTCATGGTTTTAAAAAGTATTTATCATGATGATAATTAATGTTTATTGGATTTTAGGAAGGTGTAATTTATTATAATTTTATTTCTGTGTTGGAAAAGTATTAAGAAAAACTTTTTAAGATCACTATAGTTTTGTTGAATTAAAAGGTTAACAAGATTGATAGTGTAACAAATCTATTGAAATTGAATTCTAATTTGGGTATATGTTGGACAATCTAAAAAAAATTGTTTTTCATCATTAACCTTCTTAATCTCACAAAGATAACAAACTCTATAATATACAAATATAAATATAAATTAAAAAATGTTCTATATAAGAAGAATGTTTTATATATTAAATGAAAAATAATAATTATATATATTTACTTTACATAACATATATAATTAATCATCTGTACTGTTAATCTATTAATTCATAATATAAATAAAATCCGCTATGGTGAAAACATTTTTGATTAAATAACATTTTGAATCAATATTTGGTTAAACAACTTTTTTCCTTGGGATCAATTTAGTCAAAATGTCTTATTTATCCCTCGTTGTAATTTAGCCTCATGTCTCCAGGAAATTCAAATCAATACTTGAGCGAATACTCACTAAAATGTTCATTGAGAATGAACGAAAACATGAACAAAATAAGTTTGAGAATGTGAACACTGCCATTATTTGTTTACAAATCCATAGTTAAGTGTGTTTGGATGGGTGCTGAATAGAGAATACTTATGAGCGTTGCAGTTGAGTAGCAGAGAAGAGAATAAGTGTAGTACATCCATTCAGAATGAATGAAAACATGAACAAAATAAGTTTGAGAATGTAGACTTACACATTATCTGTTTAGAAATCCATAATTAAATGTGTTTGGACAAGGGTTGATTAGAGAATACTTGTAGTGTTGTAATTAATCATAGAATACTTGTAATGTTGTAGTAGAGTAGAGAAGTGGAATGGAATAACCACCTAATGGTTTATAGTATACACCAATAGTAAATCATAAATGGTTTATGGTTTTACTATGCTTATTTATTGAGTTATAGGGTTGGAGGAAATCATAGAGAGTGAGTTTAATCCTAGTGTTATGGTGTCAAAATTTAAATTTCTCAAGAATTAGGCCCATGCTCAATCAACACTAGAGACCAAAAAGGCTTTGTATAATAACCATTTGGTTGTTGAATAATACATTAAGTGTTCTTTAGACTGTAGGTTTTTTTTTCTTAAAAGGTTTTCTCCGAAAATCATGTTCGTTGCTTATTTAATTTTTGCAACTATTATATTTTTAGTTGATGCATATTGTTTTCTCATAGATTAGTGTAGAAATTGTATTGCTCACCTATTCTCCCATTCATTTTGTATAGGAGCTTGATAGCATCAACTCCAAGGTGTTAGGCACGGGGTTTATTGATCTAATCATTGTTTGAGTGGGATCTTGCGCATAAGGAAATTGTGTTGCATGGAAATGGCAAGTTTATCTGGATTAGAAATGGAAAAGTTTAATTGCACTCAATTTATGGGTGGTGTTGGAGAGAAAGAAAAGAGGCCTTACTAGACATTGTTTTCCCTATTTTTATTATTGAAAATTTTTGAAGAAAAAAATGCACTATATATATGGAAGAATTTGAGGGATTTGTATTAAGCTAAATCCTTTGTTAATAAACCTTTTATGTGGAAATTTTGTTTTCCTTGAGAATGGGTGATGGTGATTTTGTAGCTGAGCACCCAAATTCATTTAATACTATTGTGACCTAGTTGATTTTAGTTGAAGTGAAGATAAATGAGGATCAACCTATGACCTTTTTGTGTTACTTTCCATATTCATGGGAAAGATTCATAACTACCATTGGAATCACTATGAATAAATATGTGCTTTCTATTAGAGGAAGTGAGGTGAAAAGATTCAAAATCCACCAATAAGTAATTAGATGTTCATGGAAGATAGAAGGAGAAAGGAAAGAAGAGATAAAATTGTAGATCCAAATCTTGTGGGAGACATATGTCTCCTAGAAAGTTCAAGGAAAAATGTTTGAATTGTGGCAAGGTCGAGAATTTTATAATGTACTGCATGGAAAGAAGAATAAGAACAAGAAGGAAAATAATGATTATGTTGATGAAAAAAATCTCAAGCGGATGATGAGGATGAATTTGGTTGCACCTTTGGTAACCTATTCAAGGCACAATGCATGGATTATAGACTCTACTTCTTTCTTCCATATGACATCCCATCATCCCTAGTTTTGAATGTGTGAGAAATATGATGTTGGGGATGGTATACCTTGGTGATAAATGTCCTCTTAGACTAGTTGGTTGTGTAATATTCATGATTAGATTCCTTGATGCCATAGTAAAGGGGATCAATGGAGTTTTACACATTTCGTCTCTAACACAAAATTTACTACGAGTAAGCACACTAAATGATAGAGATGAGTAGTTGTTTTCTTTTACAAAGGTTGTAATATCATCTAAGGAGAGATTGTAATCGCTAAGGGTGTTTGTGTGGGAACTTTGTTCCAACTTGATGCATGAACTATTCAGTGTAATATTTCTTCCAATGTTTTAGAAAATATATCTATAGGATCTACAACTTCACAATCATAACCTCCTAATGATACTCTTTCTTCAAATATCAATTCAACCATAGAGAATACAATGCTATGAAACTAAATATTGGGCCATATAGGTGAGAAGGGCCCCTTGAAAAATAAAAATATTGTTCATCGATTGAATGATCATTCTCGTGAGTTTGATTTTTGATAACACTGTATATATGCAAAACACAATCGTGTTCAATTTATTCTTGTTTACACAAATATTTTAGGTTGTTGGAGTTGATTCATTTTGATGTCTTCAATCAAGTTAAAGTTTCTTTGATTTCCAAGGATTTTTATCATGTGTCCTTCATTGATGACTATTCTAGAAGGATATGTGTATATTTTCTTAGAACCAAATATTTTTTTTAGTGAGTTTGAGGAACCTAAAGATCTCTTTGAAATAAGATTAGTAGGAAGATTAAGGTATTGAGGACTTATAATGGTGGCAAAATTTTTTCTATAAAGTTTAATATATTTTGAAAGGAGAATGTGATCCATAAATGGTAGGCCTAAGGTATGTCTATATAACCAACAAGGATTCTATTGCCAAATAAAATTATTCTTTCTATATTGATCTTCTTTGAATGATTGTAATCCATACAATATGTCACTAAATAGTCTAGTAGACCAAAAGATGGGCCAGTCGACCACCCAATAGTTGGGCTGATGAAATGACAAATAAGAGAGATAGGATAAGGGAAAGTTGACTATCCGCAATTGGGGTAGAAATATTAAAGTCAAGTCTAATGAGTGATAGGGAAAACAACCACTTGCAAGTTGAGTTGACAAATGAGGGGTCGGTCAATTACGTTGCTAGTTGGGTTGGAGACTATCTCGTCGACCAAAGAAGGAGGATTGACCCAATGAAAATCCTGGTCAAAAGGAAGGAGGATCTATTCAAATATGCATCATTGTGAATTGAATACAGATAAGGAAAATGACAAAAAATGTGTAGGCAGAGTAACCCGGTGGAGCAAGTCTACCAAATAGTCCAAATGACTATCTAGATGGAGAATAATTTAATATTCCATGACAATTTTAAAATGTTTGGGGAATTTTGAAACCCCACAATAAAAAAGACTGCATAGGTGTGATTTCTATATCCCACACAAAGTAAAAAACATCTAGGAGTTTGAAAATTTGGTCACACAAGTTTAAATTCTACCAAGTAAGTTTAAATTAGCCCAAAAAACAAAAGGATTCTTTCTACAACGAGTGGAAAAAATAAAAAAACCAATAATAATAAATTATGTGTATGGGTGCCACATTTTAAAATTTTCTTCAACAAAGTATGCATAGAGCACTGCAACTCGTAAACAAAGTAATGAAATAAAAAAATTCATTAACTAACAAATATCGACATTTAAATGAGATTATTTTATTATGCTTGGGCTAAAATTACAAAGGGTGGAGCTATACATAGACTTTTTGTATTGTTATTCAGTGACAATACTAAATTGCAAAGGCCAAGGCTCAGAGACACCTTCTCTTAGATTGAACGGAAAATTTAACTCCTTGATCCACTTAACTTCAAGTAGGCTACCCTCTTTGAGCTATAACTTATGTTATTGTCCTTCCCTATTTCTCCTTCCATCTCCCTTTGTTTCCCTCTTCACTATGGCTCTCATTATTTTTAATGAGATTCTTTCGGAAGGCGTCACAGTTGTTTGTTTCACCTTCCCATTGTGCCAGAAAACCAAATAATATGAAATAAAACAAAACATGTTTATTTACAACATTTACAAACATTTTCCAAAATCCAATTCAGATCACACCTCCACATTTGAAGGATTTTGGTGCGTAAAATATGAACCACTAAAGAGATAGAATCCTAAGACCTCCATTTTCTTCTGCATATCCACCATTCTATTCATGACAAAGGTAGATTTTTTCCTTCATACATTCCCATGTTCCACTGCTAGAGGAGTTGTGTTATCTCTCTCTCCTAATATTCTTTGACAAGGTATTCCTTGATACCATTGATGAAGAGGTACCTGTTTTCTCTCATATAGAAGGTCGTATCCCTATCCCACAAGTAGGGGCTACCGAACATCACACCATAGGCATACAGTGGTGCAAATTCACATTATACCTCATAAACATAGTTGAAACTAATGGAAAACTTGACTGTACATCTTGGAGTTATTCTCTTAACAATTCTCCCTTGCAACCATACTAGTGAACTTGCCTACATTAGATTGTAGGTTTCTAGATCAAACTCATCAACTAATTTTTCAGAAGCTAGGTTACATTCAAAACCACTATCGAACAAAGAATTTACCTTATGGTTCTTCACTTGAAATTTTATCCAAAGTAGTGCATGTTTATCTCCACTTGCCCTTGGATGTTGCAATGTGGTGCAAACTATGACCTTGTCCATATCATAGGTGGTTTCTATTTCTTTTTATTTTGTCTCACTATCTACCTTTTCTTTCCACTTGGAATTTATCCACTCTCTACATAATTTCATAGGATGTTTCCAGCACTTCTCCTCCATGTGTCCATCTACATCACAATCTTTAAAATTCCTATAAGGATCCGTCTCTTTCTCGGCTATGGTTTATATCTTCTTGTCTGTTTTCTCGTTGGTTTCTTCTTGGCCCATGTGTTGTTATCTTTTCCTCGAGTCCAATTTAATGTAGAGAGCCTTCTTGTATGCCTCATCTATGCTTTTCACACCATGAGGTTGCAACTATCTTTGAGTATGGATGAAAATTTCTTCAAGGTTATTCATCACCACCCTTAGTTCTTCACGAGAAATAAAAAACTTGATGGTTTGCCTCTTCAACTCAAAAGTAATGATTGCACTCCTTGTCCCTCTTCTTTCCAAGGGTACTTCCACTTCATGAGTTGTTCCTCTTTGTAGCCTATGGGATAGAATTGTGACTTGATTAATGCCTTGAAGTCCTCCAATTTCATCAACATGGGCTTCTTTCCTATCCTCAGTGCATTCACATAACTCTCCCATCATAGTAGAGGATGTCCAGTAATCTTCAAATAGGAAAAGGAGATCCATTGTGTTTCTTCGATTTGATAAATACCAAACTAATATTCCAATTATTTCAACCAGATATCCAAGACTTCTTTGATTTGAAAAATACCAAAGTAAAATTCCAATTATTTCAACCATATATCCAAGGATTCAACATTAGTTTCTCCATTAAACATGGGTATTTCAGGTTTCACTTCAAAGTTGAAAGGAACATTGAAAGATGAACAAAAGTTGTTTTCATTACCTCAATTTCCAAGTGTATCACCTTTTGAAACTTTCGAGCCACTCTTGTGTTCTTCATGCTCAGTGTGTTTTGAGTGTGCTTCCTTACCCTTCATTACTAGTAGTTGTGTCACAAACTTTGTCAATGTATGAATTCTTTGCTCTGGATGGGCCAATATGGCCTATGTGTCTTTCTTGTCATCTTCTTGATGATGATGTGCCACCATTCATGGTGCTCTACTTATGTGTAGGCCTGATAAAAATTCTTGTCCATTATTTTAGTACTCACTGTGGGTCTGTACCATGTAGGTTTTATCTAATCCTTTGGAACCTACTCTAATACTATTTTATCTGTAAATAGTAGGCCTATGTCTTGTCTATCTCACCAACATAGATTACGTTGTGGAATAAAATTATGATTTTTATCTTGATCTTCTTTGACTCGTTGTAAGCTCTACAATATGTCGATAAATGGCCACGTCAACCAGAAGATGGACTAGTTGACCACCCAATAGTCCAACGAAAAAAATGAAAAGAAAACTGACTAGGAGAAGGGAAAGTCGATTATTGGAAAGTCGGGTTGAAAGAGGCAAGCTGAGTCAAATGAGTGAAAGGGCATCTAACCGTGTATAATCTCTCTTCACTGCAATTCTCATTATTTTTAATGGGATGCTTTTGGAAGAACATACACATCTTTTTGTTTCACCTTCCCATTGTGCTAGAAAACCAAATAAAAAGAAATAAAACAAAACATGTGTATATACGACATTTACAAACATTTTCCAAGATCCAATTTGGATCAAAATGGAACCAAAAGACATAAGAAAAAAATGTATACTCCTCAGCAAAATGGATTTTCAAAGTAGATGAATCTAACATTGATGGAGAGATATAGGAATATGCCCAATGGAGTCATCTTAGAGAAGAATTTATGGGTATAATTGTTTGCTACTACATGTTACTTTTTTAACAAGGATCCCACATTATCTCTAGTGGATAATTCCCCTATGTAGTTTTGCATGGGAAATAAGCCTTCACTTCAACATCTTCTTGTTTTTGTTTGTGATGTATATGCTCATATGCCTAAGGAGAAGCAATCAAAGTTAGATAATAAGGTAGTGCAATATATCTTCATTGGCTATGGTGTTGGTGTAAAAGGGTACAAGCTTTGGTATAATATGGATAAAAATATTTTGTATAGTATGAACGTTATTTTATAGTTGAAGTTAAGTATTATCCTAGTATGGCACACGAAGAAGAGGATGATATGAAGTTAGTGGTTCAAATATGACCTAAATTCAAGAAATTTTGACTAAAAAATGAACATGAAGTTTATGATGGAACTTATGAGGAAGAGGGTTGATAGTGTTTTGAAGAGGAGGAAGAAAATCCACCTCAAAATGTAAGGAGGTACACCTGGAAAATAAGGCAACTAGACATGTATAATTATAGTTAAGATGATTTAAGATGTATATTTTCTTTATCTAGTTATATTGATGAGCCTAGAACCCTGAAAGAATCCATGGAGGTGGAAGATAAGGAGTCCTAGATATTAGCCATGGATGAGAAAATGGATGCACTTAGAAAAAATGATACATGGGACTTGTTCCCATTTAATGATGGACATACACCTATTGGATGTAATATTCCAGATACAAAAAGTATGAAAAACATAAATAAAATGCTAGAAATAGCATATGAACAACAATATAACCAGAACAACACCACAATAATACCGATATGATACCAAAATAACACTAGAAATAACACTTTGATTACTGAGAGCAATGTTCACTTGCCTCTTTGAGGAGGCAACCTCCAATCGATCAGAGCTCTATTAAAATAATATCCAAGATAGGGTTCTCATACCCTCGACTCCTATTTATACCAAATATTTCCATCAAACGAACCATCTAGAGGAAGATCCTTCTAGAAGCTGAAGCTTCTACTAGGTATTCTTACATTCAACTTATTATACCTTATTGCAAGGCCTTATTAATATTGACCTTTATTACATCAGAATATAATGTTCTACCTATGTGAGGTTTGACCCTGTCATATTTAGGTTTTGACCCTGTCATAGGTTTTGGTAAACCCGAAGTGCCCAACTATGGGTGTAGCATGAAGCTCAGAAAGCACCGTGGATTTAAGCTTTGACTCTTTACTTAAATACAAGCAAAATTTGTATCAAAGCTCATAATGGAGCCAAGAGTACCCTGGGGAAACTGGAGAATTGGACTGCAATTGTTGTATGAGATGCAAACTTTTGGGATCGTGTAGCCATTCCTGGCGAGCGACTTGGAGCCAATCTGGTAAAATGAAGGAGAGAGAAAAAAGGGATCCTTCATCTTCATATTTTTGGGAAAGTGCATCCACAACCACATTGTCTTTTCCTTTCTTCTAAATGATCTCATAATCATATCCAAAGAGCTTAGTCACCCATTTTTTTTTCTCTGAGGAGGAAATGCATTTTTTTAGAAAATACTTGAGGCTTTGATGATCTATATTAATTTGGAAGTGTTGCCCCAATAGATAAGGGAAACATAGATCAATGACATGCAGAATAACCAAAATTTCCTTTTCATAGATTGATTTTCCCAAATTTCGTTCAAACAGTTGTTTTATCGTAAAGGCTAAAGGTCGACCCTCTTGCATAAGGACAACGCCAATTCCTTTCCCTAAAGAATCACATTCCAGAACAAATCTCTTTGTGAAGTTAGTAAGGGCCAGGACTAGAGTGGTGCACATGGCCATCTTCAAGGTTTGAAAATCCTAAGTAGCTATTAGAGTCCAAGTGAAAGAATTATTTTTAAGGAGTGCAGTGAGAGTTACTTCAATTTTTCCATAATTCTTAACAAACTTGCAATAATAACCTGTTAAGCCCAGAAATCCACCCAAACTTTTGAGATTCTTTGGGTGAGGCTAGTCTTGCATAGCTTCAATATTTTTAGGATCCACTTTGACGTCATCCTTGCCAACAAGATGACCCAAGTACTTGACTTATGAGGCACCAAAAGCACATTTAGATTGTTTTAGGAAAAGTTGGTGTTGAGAGAGTAGATGGAGAACTCGATCCACATGAGAAAGATGCTTTGTCCACATTTTTCTATAGATGAGGATATCATCAAATAAAACTAAGACAAAATGATGGAGAAAAGGATGGAATACATGATTCATAAGGATTTGGAAGGTGGAGGGGAATTACACAAGCCAAAGGGCATGACCAAAAACTCATAGTTGCCGTCATGAGTTCCAAAGGAAGTCTTAGGAATGTCTCCCTCTTTCATACGGATCTAGTGGTAGCTAGAATGAAGATCAATTTTAGTAAAGAACTGGGTGCCACTCAATTCATCCAAGAGGTCATTAATGACAAGAATGTGAAATTTGTCTTTAATGGTGAGTTTGTTTAGGGCGTGGAAGTCAGGACACATGTGCCAATAACCTTATTTCTTCAAGACCATGACCACAGGAGAAGAGTAGGGGCTTGTACTAGGGTGGATAACACATGTGTTAAGAAGTTCTTGAACCATTTTCTCAATTTCATTTTTTGGGGAAAAGGGGTGATGATAGGGATGGATATTTGGAGAAAGGCTTCATGGTACAAGGGGAATGGAATGATCATGAACACCACAGGAAGGACGGAGTCTCTGGGGTGTGGAAAAGGCCACTTTTTGTTTAGAGAGGATGGATTGAAGGTCTTGTGACACAAACGATGTCTCAGTTTCTTGTATGGCGTGGAGTTGGGGAATAACACCAGAATGACCTTTTTTGAGAAAATTTTCCATGCGGTGGGAAATAATGATCTGAGGTGAACCGTCGGTGATGCCTTGGAATTTATATTGTTGGCCCTCCTAGTCGAATTGCATGGTTAACTCCTTAAAATCCATGAGAATGTCACCCAAAGTCCTTATCCAGTCTATACCAACCACAATGTCACAACCACCCATGTCGATAGAAAACATATGAGATTTCAGGTGGTAGTCAACAATTTGGAGACGCGCATTTTCACAACGCCCTCCACGTTTTATGGAGCCACCATTGGAAATCATGATTTGGAAATTATTGACTACATGGATATATAAATGAGTTTCTTAGGCAATGTGGTGATTAATAAAATTATGGGTGCTTCCCTTATAAACAAGAATGATGACCTTCCTATGCTTGATGTAACCAATTAGTTTGAGGGTTTGGGGAGTAGAGAAACTAGTGAGAGCATTTAGGGAAATGACTGGTTCTACTTCAGGAGGGTCTGAGGGAGGGGTTATGTCAGTAGGTTGAGGTGACTCATACACAAGGAGAGTTTCAACATCCTCTTCCGAAACATCCATTTTAGCCTTGATCAATTTTTGGATCTTTAGTGGAGCAGAAGGAGGAGTGGGATTTACTGGTTTAGTGCAAGGAATAAAGGAGGGTTTTTGGTTTCGAGAAGAGACACCTTGTTGTGCTTCATTAGCTATTTTAGTAGCCTCCACCCAAATCTGAGGACGAGCCATGAGGACATGGGAACGAATATCATCCTTGAGGCCACTGATAAAAAATTCTCAGAAAAAAACATCAGACATGCCCTCTATACGAAAATGCAGTCACTCAAAAGCATCTATAAAGTCTTCCACTATTCTAGATTGTTTCAAATTTGTTAAACGACCTAAATGGTTGGTGTCGATGTCAAAGCATTCATAAAGCTCTGATACAAAGTGTGTCCAAGCAACATACCCATGATGGGAAGTTTTTCTCCATTTCCAATGTTCTTGATCTAGATGGAGAACACCATACCCGAGTTTGAACAAATCATCTGTAATGTCGTACAAAGAGAAATAATGTTCCATTTGAGTTACCCAACCAATGGGATCTGAGCCATCAAATTTGGTCACATCCACACGCATAAGGCATAGTTCATGTTGAGAGTTATGGGGATGTAAATTATGGGAATGAGAGAAAGTTACAGCTTCGGTATGCAAATGTGGGTCAGATAAAGGGGGATCTATAGGAATATGCAGCTTGGTGCAAATCATCGAAGTGACAGATTCAAGCTGGGTAGTAATGTCTTGTTTTAGGTCTTCTTTGAGTTCCTCTATTAAGGCAACGATGGAGTATTTCATGTTTTTATTAATGGTGTAAATATTGGCATTGATCTGTCTCACTTCTTTTTGGGTCTCTATGAAGCTAGATTGCAAGGTATTGAAGCGATCTTCCAAGTATTGGATACGGGTATGGGCCATGATGATGAGGGAATTGAAAAGGGGTGGGTGGGGTCAATTTTTTTTATGAAAAATGATAGGTATGAATGTGATAAGGGAGAAGAGATAAATGAAATGGAATAGGTATCAAATAATGGTGCAACAAAATATAGACCTTTTTTTTTTCTAACACCTGTAGAGTTATACTCTGGTCTGAAGAATATTGTAGTGATGAAATGGCCAAATTATTAATCATGAAGAAATGTGTAGTGCTTTGGAAACTCGAATGCAGGAGACACAGTTGTGAGGCAATAGATCTTGTCTTTTTTTTTTTTTTTCCATCCCAAAAGTTTAGGTATCCAAGGGTTCTACAAACAAGCATTTTCCCTGTGCTATATCTCTCTGATATATGTGCGTAGTCCAACAATATTACTAGGCCAAATATCTCAGGAAACCAGCTAAGGAGGCTAGACTGTACCCTTAGTCGTACTACCCAAGTACCCAGGTACTAGAGAGTATCTTCCCGAGTGATGTTCTTGCTGGCACTATAGCAGTCAGGCGATCCATCAGTTTATCTAAAGAGGGCTTCAGGATATCTAGGTCGATCTGTATATAGGTTTTTTCTGATGCGCTACCGCTTGAAGGGGTACCAACAGAGGTTACAAGGGTGGACAACAAATGTGTGTTTAAGTACCACTTATATTTTCTGCGTGTAATAATCCCCGACCATGGGTTTATGCGTGTAAAGAAAAATCTTTGTAGCTTAAAGATGTCGGAATATGTCTCTACCCTGAAAAAAATTAACCCACAATTTTCTGTCGAGGAAAGTTCTCTAATACCACTTGTAATATTCCAGATATAAAAAGTATGCAGAACATAAATAAAATGATGGAAATGGAAGATGAACAACAATGTAACCAGAACAACACCACAATAATATTGATACGATACTAGAATAACACCATAAATAACACTTTGATTACTGAGATCATTGTTCACATGCCTCTTTGAGGGGCCAACCTCCAGTCGAGGAGAGATCTATTACAATAATATCAAACTAGGGTTATCATACCCTCAACTCCTATTTATGCTAAATATGTCTATCAAAAGAACCATCTAGAGGAAGATCCTTGTAGAAGCAGAAGCTTCTATTAGGTCTTCTTACTTTCGACTTATTCTACCTTATTGCAAGACCTTATTAATATTGACCTTTATTACATTGGAATATATTTTTCTACCTATGTGAGGGGTTAGGTCCCTAACATTGGATATAAATGGGTGTTCAAAAATAAGATGAATTTAGATGGAAATGTTGAAAAGCACAATGAAAGGTTCATTTAAAAGGATATTCCCAATATGAGGCGATAATATTTTGTGAGAATTTCCCCCATTTGCTAATTTAACATCTAATATGTTCCTGTAATATCTATAATAGTGGCCTTTGATTTAGAGATATAATAGATAGATGTGAAAACAACAATCCTACATGGTGACCTGAAGGAGGAGATCTATATGAAATAGCCTCAGAACTACGTTGAAAAAGGTAAAGATTCATTTGTTTTCAAATTAAAAAAGCCTTTATAAGCTCTCATATAGTCTCCTAGAATGTTGCACACAAAGCATGATTCTTTTGTGTTGGAATTAGGATTTTTGAGATTCAAATCGAACCACTATGTGTATTACAAACATGATGGTGGTCATTTCCTTGTTATCTATTTATATGTATATGATATGTTATTATTTGGTAACAGCAAGGATGTTATTTGTTATTTGAAGTCTCATCTTTTAGTACAATCTGATATGAAGGAATTAGGGGCTTGTAACACCCTGGGTTTTGAAACCCCATTTTAAATAATGTATTGTTACAATGTTGAGAGGCCAGAGTGCCCAAACAATTATTAAAATGCTAGTGTGCCCAAGAAATGTAATGTTTTGATCATTATTAAAAATAAGTACATCGTTGGTTGCTAGATGGACAAGGACTAGAGTTATAGGGGGATATGATTCCACAAGAGAGGGGGCTTGAGGGGACACATGTTATTTCTTATTTTAATTACCCTTTTTGTCTAAGGGAGTGGATCAGTTACATGATCTTCTTGGGGGAGGTTGGGAGGCTCTTGATTCCCCACGAAATACTTAAACTCGCCCCTGGTCCTTTGAGGGGGTTGGATGTTGGATCGATCACTCATTCACTTCTTATTTCATTCCATTCTTTCCCTCACGCATTAATTTTCACTGATTGATCATTTTTTCTCACCTTGGGTGGAGATCTCTCTCCATTCATTTCCATCACCCATTCATCTTTCTTATTCATGTCTTGGATTGGGGAAAGGAAAATGAATTGTTGAAGAGAAGCCATGGTATCATTGGTTGTAGAGGTCGCTAGTGTAATCTAGTCATGACTTCAGGCCTGCATGTCTAGGATGCATTGACCTGTGACCCTCTTTGTTCACAGCTGTGAGTCCTGAGAGTTCCAACATTGAGATTTTGGACCAGTTGCGCTGGAGTCGTAGAAGGAGAAGGGTTACCTGAGGGACTACGTGGCAGAGAAGGGTGGAGGTCCATTCTCTTGGGTGGTGCAATCTGAGTAGAAGAGGGTTGGGTACTTGAATTGTTGTGAGTGTTGGGAAAGCTTATGAGAGCTTGAGTGTTGAAAGGTTCGGGAAGCCAAGTAACACTCTAGAACCATCCTTGTGGATTTATAGCCCTAGCTTGGGGGTGACACTGCAATTGAGATTTGGAGGAGTATTTTCTATGGTTAGGTGGAACATCCTTGGTTTGCATCCAATTAGTGTCTTATTTTATAAATATAAGTTCTCTCTATTATGGTATGATTTAGTTGTATATGAATGTATTTCGTTGTGTATTTATTTATCGTTTAATTGAATCTTTAGAATATGCATGCTTGCTGGTTATTGTTGTGCATGTTGTTAGAATTTTTTATTTTATGCGCCCCTATTAATTTAAAAGGGTATCGATAAGAGAAATAAGTTCCAGGGTGGGCTTGAAGGTAGTGTACCTTAGCCTGTGGGTGGCGAGGTATGTTACAGATTGGTATTGGAGCTTCTGGTTGAAACAATGGGCCAGTATGGGTTGGGTCTATTGGTCAAAGTCTCGTAGTTGAGATCAACTTATGATCGTGAAGATGAAAATATCAAGAGGAATGGTGTTGCAGAATCTATGCAGGAGCTAGAATGTCAGAGATCCTTTGTAAGGGTTCAAAGGATCATGACCGTCCCTTTCAAATTCGAGAGAGATTGCCACTGTGGGATCAAGAGAAATATGGGATCATTGGATCAGAGGGCAGGTGAACAAGGGTCTTTCGATGAAGGTGACGCAAATTTAAGTCACAGTCGTCAGATATCATTAGAGAGAAATCGATGGTGGGGAGGCATTATGGGGATCGAGATATAAATTAAAGTTTGGGCAAGTTGTGAGCCCGCAATCAATTAGGATCGTTGATCTTGCTAGATCAACAGATCAACAACGAATATCGATCCCACTACAGACTAGAACCTTTGCATTGTGGAGATCAGGAAGGAAATTAAAGAGTGAGCGAGTTGAGTCTCTGCAATCAGGCATGGTCGTTGACCTTCAAGAAGGGGACACATGTTAGGTGATTTTGATCTCATACTTCGATGGGAAGCAAGAATAAGTTGAGTGAGTAAAGGAATCTCAAAATATCAAAGCTCTAAAGAACCAGAGTATATCGATACCATTGATCGAAATAGACACGTGGATGGAGGTCCTGCACTACAGCGGATTACAACTTCGAAAGAAATACGGATGGAAAATGAAAGAACTCACGAAGGCCAAAGCCCAGAGTTCATCTGGATCATCTATCAATAAGGACATGCGAGACTATATCTCTCACTTTAGAGACTTAGTACTTCGAAAGTTTTTGAATATCGAAGAACTAGGGAAAGAACTACCTGAAGTCTCTAAGTCCAGAGTTAATACAGACAGTATGATAAGGGAGACATGTGTTCATAGATTGGCCAGTTTCGAAATTCAGAGTTCGGGAGATTGGAGTGGGCTAGTATGGAAACTCCTGAAGCCCTAAGTTCTAAAGCTCAAGGATTCAAAGTGGTTGAGAATGATGAAATCACCTAGAGGTGATGTGGACCCCATAAGGTTAAGCAGTTGGAAATTCAGATTTCGAGAGACTTGAGGAGAGAAACCGTAAAATATTTTGAAGCCCAAAATTCTGAAGTGACATGGCTCGCAGACGTCACCTGGGATGATGTGCACACATGGGATATGTTCCACATGTCAAAAAATTTTGAACCTATGGAGGATTGAAATGTTAGTTAGAATGTGACATGTGTCACCCTCTTGATTGGGCCACATGTCTGCTACTAGTATTTCGCCACGTGGTGAAAGATCGTGCAATCGGGAGACTCGGTACTCCAGAGGAAAAATATGTGATAGTTGGCATTGGGTCGAGAACACCCAAAGGCCCAAAATCCAGAGTACATATCAACTGTTGATCCCAAAAGACACGTGGTAGTAGATCTCAGAGTGGTTTGGAGGATCAACACTCTGGTAAAAAGTGAAGGAGGAGATTTTGAAACTTCTGAAGCCTGAAGAGCCAAAGCGATTCATAATCATTGATCTATGAGAGACACATGTTGATGAATCATCAAGTTCAGGTGAAAGAAATCTAAGACAAAGTGAAGGTAGAGAGTTTGAAACTCCTGAATCCCAAAGAGTTGAAGAAATTCATAGTTGTTGATCTGTGGGAGGAAATGCGTTGATAGATCATGAACTCTGAGTGAAATCTTTCCAGGAGGAAAAAAGCGAGGAAACTTGAGACTTCTGAAGCACAGAGTCCCAAAGTGAATCACGATCATTGATCATGAATGAGGATGATGACCATTGATCTGGTCTTAGTTGAAGGTTCTAGAGTTGCGAAGCACCGGGAGGGTAAGCCTTGGGTCACAGCCCAAGGTCACAAGTGAGGAAGGAGCTAGCGCCTATCGATGTGAGTTTGAAATAGGGCACTAAGGAAGAAGGACCTGGGGATAGTCATCGATTTGTAAATAGAAAATCAATGGTGGGGTACCATTGCAAGGAGAGGAGGAAAAAGTAGCAAACTTGCTAGATCGCAGCCCACTATTTTCCAGTGTCGTTGATCTCGTCGGGACAAGGGATCAACGACCGCAATTTAAAGGAGATTTGGGTGAGCACTTTTCAGATTACGAGGATAGATCTCTCCAATAAAGAGAGAGCACGTTGTCCTCCCACAATTATTGTTGACCTTCTATCTCATACCTCGATCGATTTTCAACCACACTATTTCTGATATAGTAATTTTCTAACACAGAAAGCACCAGGAAGGATTTAGCCGCATTTTTGAGTCATGGTCACTTGGGAAGGTGGTTTGAAAGAAGTGCCTATGCAGAATTGAATTCTGTATCGGGCAAAGGATAACACAGATGTGTTATATGATGCATATTGATACATATATGTTCTTCATGAATTGAGAAGAAAAGGGACCTATAACATGGTTTGGAAAATTGTGATTATGATATGCTTAATTCTAATGAAATGGTCGCTTGCACATTTTTCAGAATTAATGGGTTTAAACACATCAGCTTATAATGTGTATTGAATAAGTGAAAGAAGGTGAGGGAACCTCCAGCCATGATAAGGAGGCTAAAGGCTAGAATACCAGAGTTGGTAATGCAGAGATAGAGTCCAATGGACGCAAAGGCAGAGGAGAGCATGGAACATTAATAGAAACTGTAAGACACATGAAAATAGAAGTGAATAGATACAAATAATACAATGAGAGACTGATGAAAGAGAAAATTCAGATAAATTCTTGAGTTTTGCAAAGATTAAATCATTTGCAGAGGAAAACAAAGAAGGGATCAAATTCAAAACAAGAGGAAGAAGGTAGGTTTCATGAAATAAGAGAGGATCATGGAAGAGATGGTTATTCTAGGAGTGCCAACATAAGTAATAGAAACCACTCACCTCCTTACTTAGAAATAAATTTTTATGCATCAGAAGATTCCAAAAGCAGTCCAAAGGTGTCTCCTGTTAGGCACCAGATAAGGAGACAAGAACTGGACAATTTACAAGGAGAGCTGAGGAAGCTTAAGCCACCCTCCTTTGATGGTGAAAAATAAAGGGAAGATGATGCCAAAGAATGGTTGCTTGGACTCAGGAGTTATTTTCAATTGCATAACTATTCATCAAACCTAGAAGCCTGAATTGCTACCTACCATTTACACGGGAAAGCTGAAATGTGGTGTGATCAACTGAAGCAAGTTGAACATATTAACTAGAGTAGGATCACTTGGAAGCGATTCAAGAAGTACTTCCATAAGGAGTACCTCTCAGAGCATTTCTATGACAAGAAAATGCAGGAGTTCTTTGAAATCGAGCTGGGAAGCATGACTATGATAGAATATGAGAAGAAGTTATTGGGATTGTTAAAATATGTTGGGTTTATAAACAAAGAAAAGGTGAATATACAGAGGTTTTTGAGTGGACTAACATCCTTTTATAAATAAAATATTAGGTATGATTATCCCAAGATCTTGACTAAGGCCATCAAGAAGGATAAATACTTGTACGAGCAAGGCCAAGGCAGAGAATCTTTGCCCAAATCTTTGACGGATAAGAAGAAGGAGAATTCTGATCAGAGGAGGAAAGGATTCAAACCTCCCTTAAATAGGAATGAGCCTAATAAAAATCATCAAGATCAATATGCTAAGGGTGAAACCAAGAAACAAGAATCCTTGGGAAAAAGGGGAAGACCATCGATCCAATGTTGGGGATGAAAATAAGATCACCTGTACAAGGATTTCCCACACAGAAAGGACAGAGTGAAGACTATGCACAATGTTGAAGAAGCTACAACAATAGAATATATGGGAAGAATCTATGCATATTTAGATGATCGAAAAGAAAAGTACCATTCCAATATGATCAAGGTGGAAGGTAAGATCATAAATCATCTTGTTGCTATTTTAATCGACTTAGGAGAAATTCATTATTACATTGATCCTAAAATAGTGAATAGATTACATTTGGAGAAAAGTAATCTTGGAAAGTCAAGTTTAGTTCAATTAACCACTGCAACCAAAAGGAGACTCCATGATATGGTTAGAGGATGTTCCATAAGCCTTAATGGTGTGAATACATATGTTGATCTAAATATCATACCATTGGGGTCTTATGATATTCTAATTGGAATGGATTGGCTTGACAAGCATCATGTTGTCCTAGACTGTCATAGAAAGACATTTACAGGTCTCAATGAAAATGGAAAACAAAACATTGTTAAATGAGTTCCAAGAGCCATCTCTATAAGGGAAATTCTAGCCTTACAGTTGAAGAGATGTTTTAGGAAAGAATGTCAATTGTATGCAGCTCATGTGGAGGAGATAGAAAATAAAAAGGGGCCAAGCCTTGAATATTTCTCGATACTACAAGAATTCAAGGATGTATTCCAAGAAATACCAGGGTTTCCACCAAGAAAAGAGATAGATATCTCAATTGATCTAGTGCTTGGAGCTGCCATAGTGTCAAAAACACCTTATAGAATGACTAATCCGGAGTTAAAACAATTGCAAATGCAGATGGAGGAATTGTTGAAGAAAGGGTACATACGTCCAAGTGTTTCACCTATGTTTAATTTGTTGGTCTCATTTGGAAACATAATTAAATAAATTAAACACTCATATAGGTGAATATATCTAACAAACATTTTAGCACTCCATTCAAACTACACCTCCCTACAAAAAAAACATGATCCCAATATTTAATACAAAGTGATAAAAAATGGACGATACCATATAGAATAATGAATAGTGAATTTTTTTTATGGTGTCCCATAGTGCCCTAAGAAGTCTGTTACCTGTTGGACACACTGATTACACTGAGAGGGAGGGGGGGTGAACACTGTAGGTCTCTTTTTCCCAAAACTTCCACTTCATAAAACTCATTAGTTATAAATCACCATTTACTCATTACTTATTGTTGTCATTTATAACCAGTTAAATGTGAACATACATCAACATCATATATCAATAACATATATCAACAACATATCGTCAAAAAATCATCAGCACAAGGAACACAAATAACACAAGATGTATGTACAATTTTCTTATTATTAAGGACTACAATCCTTAAGTTTATCAACAACAACTGAATAGAGTACAACTCTACAAGAACACCAATTCCATAATGAAAAACTCATCTTACACACTTAGCACCAACTTAGATGAGTCAAAAATCCTCAACATATATCAATTTGTCAACAGGTACATGACATGTCGGTAGTGCAGCTTGTGTATGTATGTGTCCTACTAGTAGTACAACTTGCGTATGTACACAGACAGTCTATATTACAACATGCATATCACTTCTGAGCACTTAGGGTTTTCTCTTAAAGATGAACTCAGATCCTCTGCAACCTTCAATCACATTCTCTTTTGTCTTTCATTGTCCCATCTGACCCATAACCAATCACAAAACATCCAAGCTCTCCAACAAATTACTCATTCTCCTCAACCATACAATACCAATGCTACACAATCATGTATAAGGAATCAACATACTATAGCAATCATATTAGTATTGAATCATAATAGTGTTTCTTACTCTTATCAACCAATGCAAACCATATCACAACAACCATACCAAGAATCCCTTAAGTATTCACTACACAACAAGAAAGAGTATCTATCAAGACAACAATGTAATCATACTAGAGTCTCTATGGCATATCTGAGCCCATATAATGTATATTCAGAACCTGCTTTAGTCTTCAAGATCTTGGCACCAACTCACACAACAGTATTCATGACTTCATCCATTGTACATGCTCTGTCCTCATTCACCCCATGTATGTATGCGCCTTGGCTCACTACAACCCATGTACACCTCAAAAAATAGCATTTCCAGACTTTCAAAACTTTTTTCATCATGATCTCAGACTTACCAAAACTTTTATGCATCCATGAGATCGTCCATATACTCTATCTCTCAGAATAGATCTTCAATACATTCTCAAGAGATTCACACAAGTGGTACACACCAAATATGCTACTCCACAAAATACCCTTTCCTCCTATTTATACTCTCCAAGTAGCATCCTTAGAAGCATATTCTAGGTCACTTAACCCACTTCTAGGTCACTTAACCCATTTCTATGTCACTTAACCCATTTTCCTCATTTTAGGGTTAACCACTTTCCATAATTAGAAATTTCTTCATTATTTTATCATTTAAATATTCCTTCTTGACTTTGTCACCTCACTTTATCATTTAAATAATCCTCTTTGACTTTGTCACTTCACTTTATCATTTAAATATTAATTTATTCTTTGCAAGCTCTTTGACTTCTTTGATGTTTTGGGGCTTCAAGCCTACATATGAGGGTCCTTTATCTTCGTAAGTCCATAACTCTCAAACCATGAGGAGTTATGTGACATTCCACATACCACCAGAAATGGCATGAAAAGCACTATTCATCTAGGATATTTTCACTGACAAATTCATGGATCTTCATCTCATTATTCCACATATAAGTATAACCATACATCAAGGATAACTCAACCGCAAAGTGTATTCCCGTGAAAGATTTCACCATAAGGGGACCACTTTGGAGTTCATCCATTTGTACACCTTATCAATCATAATAAGACAATAATGATTCATCTTTACATCCATCCAACAATGCATCATATACCAATGAAACACATCGATCCATATTCATCTATGCATCATATCAATGACATCATATGACTATGATTCCATTTGACACACTTTATCAATATACTATGATAAGACATGTATATATCAAACATTTGACTTTTGACATCATTAAATCATACTTTGGAATAAACCAAGTCTTTGACATCAATCAATCAATCATCCTTTTGCATCAATCAATCCCTTGACATCAATTAATTAAACATTTGGTGTAAATGACAACATGATCCAATAATCTCCCCCTTTGACATTGATGGAAATACCAACATTGATTTCAACACCAATCATTGGTGTCAACATGTAGACAAGACATACTCTACATCAATGGTCATCAATCACATCAATGTGAGTATCTCTCCCATCAGTAATCATCAATCACATCAATGTGACTATATCTCCCCCTTTGACATCAATGGAAAAGGGTCATTCTCCTCTTGGGGATGCCCCCCCTTCTTGAACTCTCCTTAGGGTTGCTCCCCCTGCCTGAATGCCTTTGATATTCCTTTGAATAATCTCTCCCCTCTTTGAACAAGGGATATCACTCTGATATAATGTTGAAGATACATTGCTCATGCTCCCCATGTGACCATCACTCCCCCTGGAATTATGCCTATGTTCTCTTTCTTCAAATATAGGGCTATTTTACCAAGTATGCATCTGATAAATATCTCCTCCTAGAATCATGGGAAGAAGAATGACTCCCCCTATGGGTATGTCTCCCCTTATCTTCTCTGCAATATGAACAATATGCTACCACTGCAATATCTTCTGCTCCAAATGCTACTGCTCAACCAGAACATAGAGAAATACAATACTTGGACCTATCCATGCATCAAAATTCATGCCATACCATACATCATGAAGCAAACGATATGTCAATAATGAACAAAACATAAATCAAGTACCAAAATGTGTGCTCACCATGCACAACACCCATGTACAATAACCATGTACATCAACACCATACAATGTGCCAAAAGATATCATCAATGGAATGTATCAACCATATGCCTCTACCAACATGTCAACCATGTGAATCTATCAATTTTCCAACCATGTGCATCTAACAACTATCATATCACTCATGATATGTCTTCACCATGAACCAAGTGCCACAATCATGTATCTCAATCAATCATGTGTCTCATCATATCATCAAACATATACCATCTATGATTTTACCAAACATGTAAATCAACATGTACCACCACTTGTACCAAGCAAGTATGTCAAGCATGCATCAATACCACAACAAAATTAATCCTCATGCATGTATGCCAAGTCCACCACAAAACATGTGCCAATCAAACTGCTAGTAGGTGCCTCTACCAAGGTACTAGAAGTGTACCAATCATGCATCAACTATAGATCAAGATATGACTCAACAATGATGTACACATTATCACCTCATCAACTCACCAACTACATGTCCCAATATGTAGTTAAACCATATTCCAAATGCATGCACCAAGATATCCAACAAGCTTCCAATAATACATCATATGATATATCAATGAAACTCAAAATATGTACCAACCATGTACCCCAAAAGATCATCCTCAATCCTCCATTCACTACAGAAAATACTAAGCATCCAACAATACATGTATTAGTAGTGTGCTTCAATAGATCAATTAGATCTCTATCTAACATCATTAGGATATATCACATAACCAAGGTACCATAACTTCATTGTCATAACCAACATTGTTCTTCAACAGAAAATGCCTCAATTTATACTCATGGGTTAGTGCCATACATCCAAGATAGTATTTCATTTTATATCATCACATTACATAATCCAATATGTAATCATAAAAAAATGCAACAAACAATGTCAGAACCTGTAAAAAACTATGTCAAACGCTGCATAAACTATGCCAGACCCTGCATCACAAAGTTATACCATCAAAGAAAGTTGCAAACCATGTGCATATCCTTTTGTCCTTAGGCTTTACAACATATATGCGGCCTGATGCACAAAAAACTCATCTATGTACATGACCTATGCAAGGTCATCTTGCGTATGTACGCGATTTTTACCACTGTCACCCGTGTATGATTCAATATATGACACACTTGAGCCTCCCTTAAGGCTTCCATTTTTATCTGGTTGTTCAATCTTTTTCACCAACTTTTAAAGGTGTCCATGCTTCTTAGAACTTGAGCTCTAAGCTTCCATATTTTCTGATATGTCTCCCTTCCTTACTTTATTTCTTCTTCTAGTCATGGTATTTGAAGTCCTCATCATGGACTTTCTTCTTGTGTTCAAACAATCCTGGGATTTGTGGCCAAATCCACTATAGCTGTAGCATCTCATGTTGTGACAGTGAACAACAATGTGTCCTACTTGATCACATCTCCAACACCTTATGGTGTTATGAAATCTTCCATTATTTCTCCTCCCATAATATCTGTATTCTAAATCTTTGTGACCATATTCATTACATGAATAACATTGACTATGAAAAATACTTGCATACCTTTGGTTTGGTGTCCATCTTCTTTGAGGTGTAAGGATGGATTTTTGATGTCTCTCTTTCTTTGTTCTTTTGAAACCTTCCTTCCCTTGTGTATGTGGTTGAATTGCAACATTATCTTCATCCTTTACCTCATGCTTCTTTGAGATTCTTGTTTCAACATGTGCAACTTCTCTCTTATAGCCAAGACCTAATTTATCATTTTTTGATCTTTGAATTTCCAAGATCTCATTCATGATTTGTGAGCTATTCAAGAATTTGTTTGACTTTTCTACTTTCTTTCTAAGATCAAGAACTTCATCTTCTAGACTATGACATGACTCTTCGTTTTCATTTACTTGATTCTTCAATAGTTCCTCTACCCTTTTGGCTTCTTCGATTTGTGTCTTGAAATGAACAATAATTTCAAATTTTTTGTTAATCTCATCATCTACCTTCTTATCTTCATTTTCCTTCTTTAGTATTGTGATATGTTCTTCCTTTTAATCTAATTGAGTCTTATTACTCTCTTCTTGTTCTTTGAGCATTTCCTTTAACTTCAAGATGTGCCTTTGACTCTTCTTAAGAGACTTTTTAGTGTTATCTGAAAGATAGATATAGTCTATATAATAGTGGTCATTGATATATTCATATAGACCCTCTTCAACTTTCTTTTGAATTTCTTATAGTTATTCTTCTACTTCTTCCATGGGATAACAATCAACTATTTCCATATTTTCTTCTTCACTTGTTGAGAAAAATTCAAAATCATCACATTTTGAATTATTACAATCAAGGGTTTGTGGAGATTCTTTACCTTCATTTGAAATGTCTTCAAGATCTTCCTTTTTGCTTTGGTATGTCTCCTCTAGATTTAGACATAGATTGATCCGAATTATTTTTGGCACAAAATGAGAGCAAAGATATAACACATTAATATTTAAAGATATTGCAAGAGAAACAACAATATAATAGAGATATAGCAGAAATAAACAAGAGTCACAGATATATAGTAATGCATGATTTCTATTAATGAAATAAATATACAGAGACTATAAAAGTACAAAGTGAAAGACTCCCTAGAATCGTGGAAGCTTATCCCTGAGAAGAGATGTGACGGCTACTCGCATTCGCAAGAAGATGATTTTTTACAATGAAGCTCTAAGGGAATTTTTTAAATAAGGAAAATCAAAAACCCTAACCCCAGAAGGCTTGTGAGCCCCGATGGGTGTAGTTGACACGTCAACTTCCCAGGGGCATAACTTTGGCATACGATATTTGTTTTGGGTGCACGATAACTCATTAGAAATATCTATCCGAGGACTACCACTTTTGTGTGAGCAACATCAATATTATTTCCATGTTGCTCCCCATTTTCCCAAACATCATTTAGGGCCTTAAAACGGCTCCTGAAGTTTAGGACCTGAAAAACTGCTAAAAATAGTAAATTACCAAAATTTCCAAAAAATTGTTTTGAGATAGTTGGAAAAGGTGGGTGGCCACCAATATCCACTTGGAACATAGATCCTTGGCAGAAGTGCATTGTACCATGCTCTCTTTGATAGGGCTTGAGAGTCCACTAAGAATTGTCTTGAGAGCCAATGCATCATTCTTCTTTCCTTCCTTTTGAGCTACAAACTTTGACTTGTTCTTCAACGAAACCAATACACCAATGGTTGGCTTCCAAATACCTGCTCCCATTTCCTTCATATGCACTCTCATTTCTATTCTCCAAGTAGAATAGTTTTCCTCATCAAGGAATGGAATTTCATTATCCATTTGTGTGTCCATAGATCTACTCCAAGATTGTTAAGGATTATAGTGAAGGCCTTCTCTGAATCCAATTGTTGGACACACCGAATACTCTAAGAGGGCAGGGGGGTAAACAATGTAGGGCTAATTTTCCTAAAACTTCCCCTTCAAAAAACTCATTAGTTAGCAATCACCATTTACTCATTACATATTGTTGTCATTTATAACCAATTAAATGTGAACATACATCAACAAGATAACATCAATAAATCATCACCACAAGGAACACAAAGAACACAAGATGTATACATACAATTTTACTTTTATTAGGGACTACAATCCTTGGGTTTATCAACAACAATTGAATAGAGTACAACTCTACAAGAACACCAACTCTAAAATGCAAGACTCAACTTAGACACTCAACACCAACTGAGATGAGGCAACAATCCTCAATAGATATCAATCTTTCAAGAGGTATGCTACCTGTCGGTAGTGCAACATGCATATGTACTCACCCTACCAGTAGTATAGCTCGCGTATGTACATGAATAGTCTATACTACATCCTACATATCACTTCTGATCACTTAGGGTTTTCTCTTCAATATGAACTCAAATCCTCTGCAACCTTCAATCGCATTCTCTTCTATCTTTCACTTTCCCATCTAACCCATAATCAATCAGAACACATCCAATCTCTCCAACTTACTCATTCTCCTCAACCATACAATATGAATGCTACTCAATCATGTATATGCAATCATCATACTATAGAAATCATATTAGTACTGAATCATAAGAGTGATTCTCACTCATATCAAACAATACAAACCACATCACAACAACCATATCAATAATTCCTTAAGCATTCACTACACAACAAACAAGAGTATCCATCAAAACAACAATGTAATCATACTAGAGTTTCTATGGCATATCTGAGCCCAAGGAATGTAGATCTAGAACCTACTTTAGTCTTCAAGATACTGACACTAGATCACAGAAAAGTATTCATGACTTCATCCACTATACACGCCATGTCCTCATTCACCCCGCGTATGTACACACCCTGGCTCACTACAGCCCGAGTACACCTCAGAAACTAGGATTTTTGGACTTTCAAAACTTTTTTCGTCATGATCTCGGACTTACTGAAACTTTGATGTGTTCATGAGATCCTCCATACACTCTATCTCTCAGAATAGATCTTCAATACATGCTCAAGAGATTGACAAAAGAGCTAAACACCAAAGATGTTACTCCACAAAAGACCCTTGCCTCATATTTATACTCTCCAAGTAGCTTCCTTATAAGCATCTTCTAGGTCACTTAACCCACTTCTAGGTCACTTAACCAATTTCTAGGTCACTTAACCAATTTCTAGGTTACTTAACCCATTTCTAGGTCACTTAACCCTTTTTCCTCATTTTAGGGTTAACCACTTTCCATAATTAGAAATTTCTCCATTACTTTATCATTTAAATATTCGTTCTTGACTTTGTCACCTCACTTTATCATTTAAATAATCCTCCTTGACTTTGTCACTTCACTTTATCATTTAAATATTAATTTTTTCTTTGCAAGCTCTTTGACTTCTTTGACCTTTTTGGGCTTCAAGCCTACATATGAGGGTCCTTTATCTTCGTAAGGCCATAAATCTCAAACCATGAGGAGTTATGTGACATTCCACATACCACCAGAAATGGCATGACAAACACTATCCATCTAGGATAGTTTCACTGAAAAACTCACTGATCTTCATCTCATTATTCCACATATAAGTATAAACATACTTCAAGGATAACTCAAATCCAAAGCGTCTTCCCATGAGGGATTTCACCATAAGGGGACCACCTTGGAGTTCATCCATTTCTACACCTTACCAATCATGATAAGACAATAATGATTCATCTTTACATCCATCAAACACTGCATCATATACTAATGAAACACATTGATCCATATTCATCTATGCATCATATCAATGACATCATATGACTATGATTCCATTTGACATACTTCATCAATATATTATGATAATACATGTATATATCAAATCTTTGACTTTTGACATCATTCAATCATCCTTTGGCATCAACCAAATCCTTGACATAAATCAATTAATCTTCCTTTGGCATCAATCAATCCCTTGACATCAATTAATTAAACCTTTGGAATCAATGACAACATGATCCAACATTACCTCCCTTACCTTACATATTTTGAAAACTTCCTTAAGGTAGAAGAGTTAAATTATCCAAGGCATGAGAGTAGACAAAGTCAATGAAAACGCAACAAGCCTTGAAGGAAGAAACCAAGCTAAAAGAAAGAGATACTTGTAGAGGTGTTGAAGGTGATGGGAGAAATAAGACAAGAGTGTGGAGGAGTAAAAGATACATGTTAGAATTCAATGCTAATATAGAGGTGTTCATGTAAGATATTAAGAATATGAAAGAATATTTGGAAATATTTCATAAAGCATAGAGAAGTGATATAGATATGAAGGGAAATCACCTCAAGGAATAAGTGAATGTTGGCTTAGCTATTTGATAAACCATTATGTATAAAGGAAGTGTATTATGGATTTTTCATAGGAACAATGGATCCAAAATATCATACCATATGTATTTTACTCAATCACATGATTTGTTCCATAGACTATGATAGAGAGATGTGGTACAACCTAGGAAATTCACGATTCACATGGCACTCTAAAATGGATAAGGGTCAAAGAAGGTATGACTAAGTGGACCCCCAATTAATCATTCTGAAATGGATTTGGATCATCAATGACCTCATTCAATCATCCTAAGACATTCGTGTTCTCAGTATCTCCAAATTTGGAGATGGTTCCTAGACTCTAAATTGATCTTATTTGTCACCTTATTTGTTTCAATTGTTTGTCGAATTAGGTCTTCAAATTCTCCATCATGAGAGTGATATATGTCACTTTATCATCACTCTCAATGATATTATTATTACATTAATAAAGGTACTTCCTCAAACCATAAACCTCCCATACCATGCATTAACACCAAAAATAAAATGCAAAGGGAAAAGTCTTAAGATGAGTATAATGAAATGAAAAACCAAGACCAAAGAATTATTTGAATGTAGAGACAAAAGAAATTATAAGACATAAGAGAAAATAAATGCACCAGTATAGACATTCTCTCATATTCCAATCACCTTTAAATATCCAGGGACACGAAATGTGTGTAAATAAAGAAACACAGGTGCTTGGATATGGTTTCTACCATCCATTGAATCCCTCACAGTGCAAGGAGAAATGAGTATTGGGGGTATTTAGGAAGGGGATTAAATCCCTCTTCTCATGTCAAAACTTCTAATATGACAAGTGGGGGGATATGGTTCCCCCCAACTTCCTTTAATATATATTTTATTTTCACAAAACATCATGGAAAGGATTGGGAATCCTATCAAACCCCTTCATACTCCCTAAGGTTGATTTCTCCTTCTATAAGAGTATCTAAAATATTCTCCTTGATTTTGGCCTCAATATTTAGAGAAAGTTTCACCTAGTGGTGTGAGATATTATGAAATCTAATGGTCAATAAAGTTTCTCATTGAATAATTCTTGCAATAGATGGTGAGGAGAGGTCATTTCCATTCTTCAAATAACTAATAATGAACAAGGAGTTACCAATGATAGTTACTTCATCTACAGAACAAAAAATTAACAAATGAAATCATTGATAAGATGAAAGGGTATTTACCTCATTGTTTGTATTCTTCCCTAGACCGTAATAAAAATAAACATCCTTTTAGATTTTGGGATCGAGAATGATCCGCTCCACACATATCACTTATTAATATTATTAATGTTATCATAATGGTTTGTCTTTATTGTTTTGTACATTATTGATTCAAAAAGGATCTAGAGAAGTTTAAGGATAACTCAGAATTCGCAGAAGCACTTGAGGAAGCTCAGAATAGCCTCAGAAGATAGAGAAAGGGAAAAAAATCAAAGTCCTCAAAACTTAGTGAAATTTTCATCATCATGAAGAGCATGTGATAATATTTCCAATGGCATAAATGGATCACCAAATAGAGTTACGTATCAAAAGATGTTTGCGGTCAAATGTTTGGTCAACCCAGATATGTGAGGAGGAATGAGTCAGCATGAGTATCGTTGATATCATCATTATTATGGATGGAATCAACATCTATACAAGATACATGCAACCATAGAGGAAGACACGTGTCATGATGACATGGAAGCACCAGAGGCTACCATGTGTCATCCATTTTTGTCCTTTTCCAATCAGTTCGTGGACCAATGGAAAAGTGCCATGTGGTAGTCTGTTCAACCATGTGGCACTTCATATAACCACCTATAAGGTGACATGACAGGTTGATGAAGCATGGATGATGTGGTGATGATAGTGTAGAGGTGGTGGTGTGGTCCCATGAAAGGCTGCCACATGGCATAAGGAAAATGCCCAATGAGGGATAAGAATCAAATTTCCAAATTTAAAAGAGGTTGGAGAAATGGCCAACCATCTCACCAAAATAGTGGCACTACCAAGAGTTTTCCATACCACATAAAACTTGTGCCAAAAGGGGAGTACAAACCCACCATATATATATATATATATATATATATATATATATATATATATATATATGCATGTATTCTTTCATATCTTGTCGCAACAAATAAACCACCAATGGGATTGCTATACTTAGCGGAGGTTACCAATGTATACCATATGGTTAAAACAATACACCAAAGAGAGGAGTATTGCAGGTTTGACCCTGGGACCTCCCCAAACAAATGCCTTATTAATACCTCCACCAACACTTGGGCCAAATGGTCGGATTTGTTAATCTACAAAGATTTTTATTTAAAATTTGAAACTTACCAATGCACGGGAGGGAGGACCAAGGCGCGTGACCATATGTCCAAGACACAAAATTCAAGAAAGATTCCTTTTAATTTATTGCAGGTTGTAGGCATGGAAACGAAGATCAAATTTCTCTTGGGCCTAAAAGTGCCAGACTCATATCGATGCATGGAGATATTCATTTTTATGTAATTTGATGCCACAAATTCAATGGTTTTTTTTTTCTAATTTGAACAAATATTTTGCAGCTTAACTCCAGAGTGAGGTATACTTATGTATTTTGACAAATTTTTTTCTTGAGTTAATAAAAAGGCCTACCCATTTGAGAGCAATACCTAGAGACATAGTCCATAGGGGACAAACTCCATTATCAAGTTTTTTTGTTCATATCTGATGCTTATGTCTCTTTATCATTGATGTTTCCTTGTTTATCGTGCATTTTAGTTTATGCTCATTTAATTCAATTCTTTAATAAGCCACATCGATGAAAAGATCCTGGATCATGTTGGTATGAGAGTGGTCGTATTTGACTTGAATTGTTGAGTGTGAATGCTTACTAGGGCCAAGAATAAATAGGGTGAAGGAACACTTAAGAGTTTCAACCCCGAAGTTGGTCATGCATCCCAAAGGAAGCAAGTGGATGAAGAGGACAAGAGTGATGAACATAAGAAACAATTTCATATGGTATTCTATCGTATGTCAGATATGGTCAAGAAAATCTATGGATATTACGAGAAGAGAATGTCAAAGAAAGGGAAGAAAAAGGAAGAATAAATGGATGAAAATTCTTCAGTGAATCAAGGGGATGGAGGAGACCCTCCTGGGCCTGCATCTTCACCATTGAGTTCTAGCTCTTCATCCTCTGATCATTCTCATCATTCTCATCATTCTAGCCATAAAGATTCTTTTAAGAAACCATTATTAAAACTTGATGTAAAATTTGCTTTACCTATGTTTAATGGAGATGCTAATCTTGAAAAGCTAGATAATTGTATCCGATGGGTTGAAGTATATTTTCGTGTTGAACAGATTAATGAAGAGGAAATTAAATTGCAATTGGCCTCTCTTCGGTTTGAAGGAACTACTCTTGTATGGTGGGAGAGAAAATTTTAGGACATACGTAAGTGTGGTAATTTTATTTCCTCATGGTCGGAATTTAAATCAACAATAAGGAAGCAATTTTATCCATTGGGTTATTTACATAAAACAATGATGGAATGGAAAAATTTAAGACAAAGTAAAGGTCAATTTGTACAATGTTTCATGGAAGAATTTAGTAAGAAAGATCTTACATTAAACATTCCTTTAGATTCTTATGAAACTTTAATTAAGTATATTGACGTACTCCATAGCTATATTCGGCATAATTTACTATCTTTTAACCCCACCAGTCTTCACGAAGTTTGTGTGTAAGCCACTCACCTTGAGAATAGGGGAAAGCATGTTCAAGAAGATCCGACAAAGAAACCTTCCAAATTTTCACATAAGGAATTTAAGGGAATGTTTCAAAGGATGGACAAAAAAAACGCCGCTATAAAGAGAGAAGAAGGAAAGCCATATTTCACTCATTGCAAGAAGAATGTTCACGATGATGAACACTATTGGAAATTACATCTAGAGAAAATACCGAAAAATTTTGGTGGAAAGGGGAAGACAAATACCATTGCTACAATGCAACAAGATCTTGGTTCCAATTCAAGAGATGAGGAAAACATCACAATGATTGGAGTACAAGGTAAATAGTCCCTTCATGCTAGTTGAAATTCTAGTACTGAATCTCATAATGATGAAAGAAAGATGAACCAATTATTTCATATAAGATTTGTATCTAAGAACACTAAGATAGATACATTGTTTGATCTATGTTCCCAAGTAAACTTGATATCTGAACCACTTGTCAAAATAATGGGTCTTGAAACTAAACCAAATCCAAAGCCTTATCCTCTTGGTTGGGTATGTGATAAATAAAAAATTAATGTCACCAAGCAGTGTAGGGTCAGATTTTCTATTGCTTCAAAGTTCATTGATGAAGTGGATTTGGATGTTGTGTCACTTCATATATGTGGCATAGTGCTAGGGAATCCTTATCTTTATGATAGAAAGTAGTCTTCTTTCGCCATGATATTAAATATCACCTTACTAAATGGTGAGTGGAATCCATTGTTAGAGCCCACAACATGAGGGTAAACACAAAATTCGTTAGTGCAGGACAAATGAAGACACTCATAAACACTAATAAGATATATTTACTCATGGTCTTAAGGGAAAAGGATGTCGGAACATCTAACATCTTCCAAGGATGTGATCCTTCTCATAATAAATAATTAATTGATATTGTTTCTAAGTGTAATGACATATTTCATGAACCAGATGGATTACCTCCTAAGAGGGAAATCCAACACGAAATACATCTTCAACAAGATTATCCTCTTCCTAATGTGGGCATGTACATGATGTCATTTGTAGATATGACCAAAATAAAAAAATAGGTATCAGGATTATTGGATCAAGGGGTCATCCGGCTCAGTTCATCTCCTTTTTGTTCTTCGATCGTGATGGTTCCAAAGAAGGATGAAACATGGTGAATGTTTGTCAATTATCGAGCCTTAACAAAAATCACGGTGAAAAATTGATACCCTCTTACTTGTATATATGATTTACTAGATCAATTAAATAATGATTTTTATTTCACTAAGTTGGATTTGCGTAGTGGATACCATCAAATGAGGGTTGCAAAATAGGATGCATGGAAAATTGCCTTTAAAACCAAACAAGTATTGTATGAGTGGTTAGTTATGACATTTCGTCTTTGTAATGCTCCGACAACCTTCATGTGTGTGATGAATGATGTATTGAATACATTTCTAAATGATTTTGTAATTGTATATTTAGACGACATTATTATATTCAGTAGGATGTGGGATGAACATGTAAGGCATGTAGAGAAAGTATTGGATATTTTGCAAAGGGAAAAGTTGTATGTAAAATTGTTCAAATGTGAATTTGGCAAGACTGCACTAGTGTACTTAGGTGATGTTGTAGGAGGAGGACAATTGAAAATTTATCCCTCCAAGATTTATGTAATTGTAAATTGGCCTGAGCCCACAACTATAACCGAAACACAGATCTTCTTGGGTGTAGTTCAATATTGGAGGATATTCATAGAAAATTTCTCTTTCATCACAACTCCTTTGCATGCCTTAACCAATGTGAAGAACACTTTTCAGTGGGGAGGAAAGAAAAAAAAAACTTCGACACTTTGAAGGAAAAGATAAGTATTGCACCAGTATTATCACTGCCAAATCTTCAGTAGCCTTTCGAGATCAAGACAGATATGAGCCGATATTCCATGGGTGTAGTATTGATGCAATATCACAAGCCTATATGTTACCACTATGAAACTTTTAACCAAGTTTTTGTTAGCTATCCTACAGATGATAAAGAGTTATATGCATTAGTTCAAAGTGTAAAGAAATTGAAGCACTACTTGTTAGGGAAGGAGACAATCATACATACAAATCATCAGCCCTTATAGTTTCTCCAAACACAAACCAAGATGCAACAATCTTGAAATTACAGGTGGATGGGTTTTCTTCAACAGTTTCATTTGGTAATCAAACACAAAAAGGGTACAAGTAATAGGGTAGTTGATACGCTTTCTAGATCTCCTATTGTTGCTTCTATTATTTTGAATAACACTTATTTATCTCATGATATCTATGTGAAAAAATATGTTGTTGATGAAGATTTTAAAGATGTATTTGAGAAGCTAACCCATGGTGCACAGGTAGAGAACTATGGTCGGTAGGGAGAACTACTCTACCATCTTGGAAAGCTATGTTTTCCTACAAGTGAACAAGTCCATGTAATACGGGAAGCTCAAAATTCTCTTATGTCTGGGAATTTTTGGGTAGCAAAAACTATGGCTCCTCTGCAAAGGTTTTGTTACTCGCCTCAGATGAAAGAAATTGAAATTAAATATGTAAAGGGTTATGTCATGTGTTCTACTTCTAATCCCACTAATAGAAAATCAGGGCTATACTCATGACGTCCTGTTCTATCCCATCCATGGGAGAGTATCTCCATGGATTTTGTAGGGGGTTTACCAATGTCAAAAAGGGGTCATGACTATTTGTATGTAGTAATGGATAGGCTTAGCAAGATGTGTATCTTGATGCCATGTAAAAAGAAAAGTACTGTTGAGAAGACTACTAATCTCTTCTTTCAATATGTTTGGGTTCACTTTGGGCTAACCACATGCATTATATTGGGTTGAGATACTCGATTCCTTGGATATTTTTGGACAAACTTGTGGAGAATTTTGGACACGAAGTTGAAGAGGAGCATTGATTTCCATACATAGACTGACGGATAGACAGAGGTTGTTAACCGAACAATGGTACTTTTTCTTCGAGGTTGCTGCAACAAGCCTCCCAAGTTTTGGGATGAGCATATACCCTATGTAAAACATTCTTACAATAGAGCCTTACATTCCTCCACAAAATGTTTTCCATTCGAGACATGTTTTTCATATTTTCCTAAGGTCCCTTTGGACTTGATATATGGGAAAGATGTTGATTCCAATGAATAAGGAAATGAAGACATGGCCCAAACGTTCATTCAAACGATTCAAAAAGTACACCAAGAAAACAGGGAACAGTTGGAGAAGATTCAAGAACAATATAAAGCTCGACATGAAAAACACAGGGTTGATCATTACTTCTAGGTTGGAGACTAGGTAGGGCTTCACATCAACAAGGAGCAATTGAGGGTGAAGGCAAGAAACTCAAGCCTATCTGATATGGACCCTTCAATATTTTGGAGAAAAGTGGCACCAATGATTGAAACTTTTTTAGCCTCCCATGATCATGGATTAGGGTGAGGAAGTTTTGATACCTTCAACTCATGATTTTGTTGATGGGTACTTGTATGAGTTGAAGTAATATATCATCCTAGATAGAAGGATGAGGACTTCACGTAGGGGTGATGTTGATTATATTTGAGTGGGATTAAAGGGCACACATCCAAGCAAAGAAAAGTGGATTGAGAAGGACAAGGTGAGGGAACTCTTCCCTTACATATCTGCTGATTGATGAAACCTTTTGGTGGTCAAAAAATCTCGCAGGTGTGATCTAGAAAGGATCTAGAGAAGTCTAAGGATAACTCAGAATTTGTAGAAGCACCTAAAGAAGCTGAGAATGACCTCAATAGACAGAGAAAGGAAAAAAAATCAAAGTCCTCAAAACTCAATGAAATTGGAATCCTCACGGAGAGCATGTCAGAATCTTTCTAATGGTGTAAACAACTCGTCAAACAGAGTACAGATCATAAGATATATGTGGTCAAATTTTTGGTCAACGTAGCCAAGTCAGCATGGATGAGTCAACATCCATACTGTTGATGTCAATATCAGTACGAATGACATCAACGTCTATACAGGGTACGTGAAACCGAAAGGGGAAGACACATGTCATGAAGACATCAACATGATGATGTGGTAGCACCAAAGGATGCCACATGTCATCCATTTTTTTCCTTTTCTAGATAGTCCATGGACCAATGGAAAAGTGCCACGTGGTAGTCGATACAACCATGTCACACTCTGTACAACCACCTAGCAGGTGACGTTACAGGATGGTGAAGAAGGAATGGTGTGGCGATGACACTGTAGAGGTGGTGACATGGTCCAATGAAAGGCCACCACATGGCCCAGTCATGGGATGCCACGTGGCAACAAGAAAGCTCCCAATGAGGACTAACAACCAAATTTCTAAATTTAAAAGAGGTTGGCCAAATGGCTAACCGTCCCGCCAAAATAGCGGCACCACCAACAGCTTTCCATGATGCCAAAAACTCGCGCCAAAAGGGGAGTACAAGTCCTCCATATATGTGTGTGTGTGTGTGTGTGTGTGTGTGTGTGTGTGTGTGTGTTCCTCTATATCTAGGCTCAACAAACAAACCACCAACGAGATCATTATACTTAGCAGAGGTTTCCAATGTATGCCACATGGTTAAAACAATATTCCAAAGAGAGGAAGCCCATGAGTTTGACCCTGGGACCTCCCCAAACAAATGCCCTATTAATACCTCTGCCAACCATTTGGGCAAACAGACGGATTGGTTAATCCACCCAGATTTTTATTTAAATATTTAAACTTGCCAATGCATGAGAGGGAGGACCAGGGCATGCGACCATACAACCAAGTCATGGAATTCGAGAAATACTCATTTTAATTTATTGCAAGTTATAGGAATGAAAATTGAGACATGATTTCTCTTGGGCCTGAAAGTGTCAGACTGAGATTGAGGTGTGGAGGTAGATGTTTTTAGGTAATTCGAAGCCATGAATTCAGTGGTGTTGTTTGTTTTCTGATTTGAGCAAAGATTATGCACATAACTTTGGAATGAGGTATACTTACGTATTTTGTCAAATTATTTTACTGAGTTAATAAAAACGCCTACCCATTTGAGAGCAGGACCCGGACAAGTAGTCCATCAGGGATGAATTATGTTATTAACTTTTTGTGCTCAGATCTGATGCTTATGTCTCTTTATCATTGATCTTTCCTTCTTTATGGTGCATTTCAGTTTATGCTCATTTAATACAATTCTTTAATAAGTCACATCGCTGAAAAGATCTTGGATCAATTATAGATCCCGTTGATGTTATATTTTCCTAACCTCTCACATGATACCCCCTTCTAGTCTACCTATATTATTTGTTCCCAAGGGATCAACCATTAGATCGATAATCTATACTACTAAAATTGACATTAGTCAATACTTAGGTCATTTTAGTTTTCCATTATACTTTAAATATTTCTTTCTCATTCTCATTTATAAAGTGAGATAAGAGAAAAGTACAGTAGTTGAATATATATTTATTTTTTATTGAAATATTATCCATCAAAAATGATTCCACCAATTTCAAATCCTTCTTTCACGTGATAAAAAAAAAATGAATTGTTCCACCAAAAACTAATATCCAAACTACATCTTTTTTTGTTTTAGTCACACTACATCCATATATGATAATTAGTACCATAACATACTTTAATGATAACATCCATACCTAATAAATACTAAATAGCATACATAACATGTTTGTAACTTAATGATAGCATAATGAAAACAAAATGATCTATATAACTTCACTTTATTTGAAAATCTCAAAATAACATATTACATATTATAATTGCAACATATTACAATATGTAATTACATATTACATTGTAATATGTTATAACAAACATATTAATTTGTAATATGTTATAACATATTACAAAATAAAGGAATAGCCATATCAATTTTATATTAGATTGATTATAGATAATAGATTTTAATACAAGGTGATAATAAACTTTAGTGAAAAAAAAAACTAAAAAATAAGTATATATAAAACTACTCATGTTATTAAAAATAGGATTCTTATACCATCCTAATACATAAGAATATCTATACTTCATAGATATGGAATTATAACTTGAGCTTTGATGTTTCTAATATTATATAGAAGTATGAATTATATATGTGCTTTAAAAATATAACGTTATATTTTAAATTTTTATTCTTAAATTGTTATATATAAAATGAATATACTTTACTTTTTATTCTTAAAAATGTTATATGTAAAATGAAGTATAAATTTTTATTTTTAAATTGTTATATATATAATGATTTAGTTTATATATATATATATATATATATATATATATATATATATATATATATAAACAAAATTATTCTTAAAATGTTATATATAAAAATGATTTAATTTATGATTATATATATATAAACAAAATTATTCTTAAAATGTTATATATAAAATGATTTAATTTATAATTAAATAAATAAAGGCTATGTAAAATATCTATATGTAATATGTAATTTGACATGTTTATAAAAGAGGGAGAATGAAGAAAAGATAGAACCAATAATAAATAGTCTCTTTCAAACTCGTTTTATCCTTGGGTTCTCCTTCTATAACATGACAAAGTGATATCTTTATATCCCAGGCAAAGCGATAACTAATTTGGTTTTTGAGCGAACTAACCCAGCTCTCTACTTATATATCTATATCTATATCTATATCTATATATATATATATATATATATATATATAATATTTTATGTTATAAAAGGTTATAGCATCTTTCAATTTGTATATATATTTATTATTTTTATATATTATAATAACATCTCTCCTCTAGTAAAATCCTTTTCCATCCAAAGAAGCGAGAATACATTTATAAATAGTTTTCAAAATTACAGTTTAAGAAAAATTAAAATTTTCCAAATATAATGTTCAAATACAGAAATCAACAATTTACGATTTATTATGTATTCATCTTTCTTTGTGTCATTCTCACCTATTCTGTTTTTTTCTTCCTACCTTCTTTGGCTTGTTCTTACTGTGTTGTTCCTTTTTAGTGAGTGTTATTTACTACCTGGGACTGTTTAGAGTTAAACTATTCCTTTGGGTCTTGTATTCTCAATTGTGCAGGACCCTGGCCACGCTGTTTCCAATTTTTGTTTGGCTTTCTCTTCAACTTGCTATCATAAAGTGTCTCTGCTGTCATGCGTTTTCTTGTTGTATCTGCACTATCCGGTTACGAAGTGATATCCGTTGGTTCTAACTGGTATAATTGGTTACTCTGACTGCTTCCGTGTCTAACTTGAGTGCTTTATCTCACCTGTCTCTTCTGTCATGTTTTTATGTTGTTGTCTCCGCACTATACCGTGATGAAGTGATATCCGTTGGTTCTGTTCGAGCTTGTCTAACTGATATAATTGGTTTCTCTGACTGCTTCCGTGTTTAACTTAAATTCTTTGTCCATTTGCCCATATTCTAATTTGAATGGTGGTGTTTGTCTAGTCGACCTTTTATATGTTGTTTTGTGTTTCTATATTTTACAAAAGTTTTATTTATGCAGGTGTATGGGGAGCTCTTTCTATAATTTATCATAATATTACATTAAATTTGATTACTAATTATTATTAATCTCACCTTTAGTGGGAGAGATCAAATTTGAAGGGACTAGTTATATTTCAAACTACAAACTATAGAGCTAAGCTAATTTTATTGTAACCCTTCTAAATTGACATGTTAAAATAAATTATATTTTTCATATGAAAAAATGAAAAAAAAAGCTTACCCATAAAATGAATATTTTATGACCTATTCATTATAAAAAAGAATTAACTTTTAACTTATCATTCTCCAAGCATAACATATTAATGGTTAAATTAAATTAACATAACATTCTAACTAATTCCATAATATCTTTATTTACACTACTCTAATTCAAATTCAACATATAATTGAAACATTTTAATTAGGTTCCATAATAACATAACTTAATTATTTGTAAATTATTTCTCAAATTCCATTTTATTAAATCTAACTTAAATAGAAATTGTGCCCAAATATTCACCTAAATAAACAGTGACAAGGAGCATGGACCTTGATTACAACCTAAAATCTTCTTGAAAATATAAAAAAATATACAAAGTTGAAAAAATTAAAAAATATACAAAGTATAAGTAATATTGAAAAATTGGATAATTGTTATAGGAATATTTGTCTCACCCCATGCAACTTGCTTAGAAGGCCTTTTCCATTTTCCTATGGAGACTTGAAGTCCTTTTTTGCAATTTCCAGAGCTAAAAAACATATTTTTCTACATATACGTGCTCTAACAACTATTCAACATGTGTATACGCAGGTTGCACCATTATATCCCACGTACATCGAGTTTTGTGTCCAAAATTAAAAATGGTGTTGGCTTTCCATGTCACGTCACAAGATCCATGATCTTTGACCTTCCATATACTGGAAATGTTCTGACTCGGCCCTTCAGTTCCATTTGAAGGCTATAAATGCGCCATATCCAAGCTGTGGAATAGGGGAGAAGAATTCAAATTTGAGAGCAAAATTACTCCGATGAAATTATTCACTTCATATTGAGTCTGCATCCATTTGTCCTTTTAAGTATGAACGCATTGTTCATCCCCAAATCTTTGTATGCAAAGACTGCATATAGTCTGCAAATAGTATGCGACAATGTCTTTTGACTCAGGAGCTCAGGAGTAACGTAAGTTTGATTGCAGAATGGTGCAAGGAACTGTCGCAAGGTGTGCGTAGTCGCCCACAAGAAGCTAAGTTGTGGATGAAAAATTGTTGCAAGACGTGCACATGGTAGGTTTTAACTAAGTGTAAAAGAAATACTATGAGGAGCTAAACTATTCAACAAAAGAAATATCAGAAGAGATAGTGGGGATAATTCTTCAATAGAGAGGAGCCCATTGAAGAATTCATAAATTAGCGAGAAATATCCATTTAGGAAGGAGAGAGATCATTCTAGACCATTCAATACGGGAGAGTTTCACGAAGGATAGTCATGAAGCCTTTCGACACTTCATGGTACAGAGACGTAGAAGTGTTGTAAGAGTAGAGGTCACAAAGTTGCGAAGTGAATTGTGACCATTGGCTACGAGGAGGTTACATGGCAGTGGGTTGGGGAGCTCAGGAGGAAGAGTTTCGAAGATTGTGTGGAGTAAGTGAAATATTCATGAAGTCACGAAGACCGAAGTAGAGATGAAACATTAGATATAGGAGGACACATGGCAAAGGTTTGTGTGTTTCAATTGAAAGAGTTTCGGAAGGAAGCAAGGATAGAGTTCACAATACTGTCGAAGACGCAATTTACGAAGAGAATAGGTCAACGGTCACAACTCATGGTCATATTGGAGAAGGAGTCTAGCACGAGATCTAGCACTCAGAAATTGGTGTTTCCAGAAGCGCCTGAGAGTAGGGTCACAAGTAACTTGAACTTGCAGGTAACATCAACGGGACCTGTGTGTGTTATTTTTTTTAGGTTATGTTATCGCATAGTTTGTATCTAGGATAAAAGGCTATAAGGTAGAGGGCCAAACTAGCATAATAGGAACCTATCCCACCCAATGTCACCATGATGAGATGGTTATTTCTCTTTAGGGAGGTGAGGCCTAGGGGAGACATCCCTAGTGACCTGGGGCTTTGAAGAGGCTAAAGGATAATCAGACAATAACAAGTTTCCCCCTTCATAGATCACCACCAATCATATGTTTTCAGATAAACAACCAATAATAAAGTAAGACCCAAAGAAATGTACCTTCCTGGAACAAAACAACAACAAACTGATATGTGCAAGCTATTCAAAGGGTTAGTACTTTAAATCAATCAAGAACTATCTCATAAAATTACAATATAAGAAATTTGAAAGTAAATGTTGACGAAGTCAATGTTTACAAAATAGCACTGAAAGATAATGTCCCTTCACCAATAAATACTAGAACGATATGGCATTCAATGTACCAAATCAATACTTGACTTAATTAATGCCTCTAACTACCATTCAATTACTCATAAAGTAAAATGTTGCTGCAATGACGATGAAATATCCAATAATGACGTCATCAACTTAGGGTTAGTAGGGTTAGTTAAAGCTAGGGTTAGTGTAGTTAGGGTTTCAATTCAAAATATTTGAGAGTATTTAGATCAAATTCTACTTCAACATTTGAGGTCTTAGATTATTGCCTTAGGTTTTAATGGAGTCACAAATGAAGGACGCACAGGTTAAAGGAGACAAGATTTCAAGGACTAGAGGGAAAAGTTTTGAAGTGCTACTAAAGCAGGGCCTCAAAATTGGAACCTTAGGGGAGAGAGGCTCACTCTGGTGTTGCTAAAGCAAGGCCTCATTATCTCTCCTCTTTCCCAGCAAATGACTATCTCAGATGAAGCACAAAATCAAGACAAGAAGGTTCAATGAGGGGGAGTGTTGCTACAACAAGCCTCTTTCATCAAACCCTAAAGAAAAATGGCCCTAACTGTATATAACCTAGGATTCATACATATTCTTCCTCTTGGATTCTAAATGGTATGGCTAGCACAGGCGAAAGAGAAACAAGGAGTGTAGCTACGCCTAGGCTCTCTTTCTTTCCTTCAATGGATGAAAGTTTCTTTATCAGGGGACATGAGACAAGGACCTGCTTATGCGCTTGTCACCTAGGGTTTTGATTCAACAAAATAAATAAACATATGCAATAAATTATACTACAACCATTCATTCAAGAAGTTTTTCAGAAAAATACTTAGAATTCATCAAGAAATAACCATGCAAACCCTAGTTGTCACACCTTTGTTCAAGAGAAACACTATAAAATGCCAAAAATTGTGTTCCTTCAACAAGTGCGCCTCACTAAATCAGACAAAACCCTAGAATAGGGTGCAAATTTCATACCTCACCAAGTGGTGAGTCAGTTGTGATAAAAATAAGAGTGAAAACCCTTAATATATACTGTATTAATGACCTAATTTCACTTTTTAGGTCATAAAAAGGTCGGCAAGGCCATAATCTCAAAATCATACTGTCTTTATATTAAATTCTAAGTAAAACCCTAATTAAACAAAAAAGAGGGTAAAATCCCCTTCAAGGAAGGTGCTATCCCTTTCTAGGGAAAATGAGACATCCAGGAGCAAAACGTTTTCCCCCAAGGGGCCTCTCCAACATGCCACATGTGCCACTACTACCCAATATACCTCCAAAAGCGTCCATGTAGTTGGATGACATCATGGTGAATATGGGGGTATCCCAAGCCTTCCAAGGATAGTGTTCCACTGAAAAGGTGTCATTCCCCCTAGGTCTAGTCCTGTCGGAGTGTCTCTAGTGGAACGTCCTCTTCCTCTCAGGTGAAAAACCCCTGATCAAGATTTGTACTATCTCTACCCTCTGATGGGGTTGCGACATCCATCTGGTGGGCTCTTCAGCCCCATGGAGGTTTGAACTGGTCATCTCCCCATGTGTACTAGTCCAAATGGTACTTGTTTGTCGGGCATGGTCCTGCACATCAAAATCTACACCCTCCATGGGCTAATCAGTCACAGGTATCATAGAAATGTAAATAACATATCATCATCAATATTATTAAACATATTCATAAAACCCCTAATACATCATTCAATAGCTCAAAGACATTACAAAAATATGCAATACAATATTGGAGAAAAGGACAAGGTGTCCTATTGGGATAGTGTCCACAAGAAATGGAAAGTTTCGAGAAAGATCTCATCCAAGCCATGTAAGTGAGGTGATGTGGTTAGGTGATGTTCAAACATGTGGGTGCAATGAGGGCCAAGGATGCGTAAGTGTTACCTATGGGTGCCTTAGTAGAAGGTGAGTTGTACGTGTCATAGATGCATTTTTTCTAAGCCCATTCTTTCCTTTATTATTTTTATTCTTGTTTTATTCTTTTATTTGTTTTTTTTGTTCAAGAAATAACCAGGGGACACTGCCTTGGAATGGTGACCAGAGATGACAACATTACCCACAAGTACTTTCACAGAGATGATAAGACTGGCTATTGATGAGACCCCCTTTCTCTTCGCCATGCAACCAAAGATCACTGCCCTGGCATGGTAACCAGATCATGGAAATGTGATATTGTTAGGTACCCATGCACCTAATAGGTTGGCTCGTGATGAGACCCCCTATCCTATGACTAGGTCTTGTTTTGTTATTTTCCAGGTCCCTCTTGTTTCTTGATGAGAGGATTTTTATTTCCTTCTCGAGGATCCTTGGGCAAATCATCTCGAGGTTTTATGTCTAGGCTTTTGTCTTTTACCAACTGCTTTCACCTTCTAGGCGTTTAGCCCCTTCTTCCCACGAGATAAGGTGCAATCCTGTAAACAGGTCAACCCAATGCCTGGACAAGGGGAATGGGATAAATGAGGGAGAGATAAGATGAAACAGTGGTGTTATGATGGGAGCATACAATGGATTTTTAGAAATTCTCCCAGTGGAAAACCAAGACCTATGGACACATGCCTGCTAGGGAACCCTGTCAATTTCCCCAAGCATGGTCAAGTGGGCTAATGTAAGATCCAAGCAGTTGATAGAGATAAAAGGAATTAGATGCATATATTTAAAGGTTTCAATGATCAAAAGTGACACATACCATGATACCTGGACCAATTACCTCATGGAGCAAGAACCTCTTCTAATACAGGATCAAGTCGATGGCGATGGATGCTGCTGCTACTGACAAGACAAAAGATGATGAATGAAGAAAAGGTGGGCCCTCTAGGACCATGCTCAGGTCAATCCTTCTCTCGGTACTCCATGTCTAGGATTTGTGGGCCTCAAAACATGATATCCTAGTTATCTCTAAAAAGTTGGGATAAGAGGTTCTATTAAAGTCATAAAGAAAAAATTCAGCTTAAGTGTTTTGATGATTCTTGACCGTGAGGTCACAAAACACCTAGGAGTGGAGGGGGCTACAACGCCTACAACAAACAACACACCACACATTGAAATTTAATATCTATATGGAAAACAATATATATACATGTTAATGTTAAGCTTCATATGGGTGTCCAAAGGATTAAGGACTTAGGCCATCAACCCTTTTCCCTTGGTATTGAACCATACAATATAAACAACACACATTCGTGGAGGGGAGTGAACAAATATTTCGCATGGAGGTTATAACTATGTGTACATATATATAACATATAGTTATATATGTTATAACAAATAACAAAAGCCATGATGTATAAAGTGGTTCATGGGATTGAAACCCCCAACTCCCCAACATTAGCAAAGGCCTAAACCACCTCCGCTAACCAACTATCCACCAATCTTAGTTTGTTACAACTACATTCTAATTATAATAAAATCCATCCACTAATTTTGCGATTTGGTTACAAAACCAACCAAATTCCACTTAATGTATGCCATAAATTTTGGAAAGAACATTAGGGGCGGGGCGCACCTTATTTAATGATGCACAACCCAACACATTTTACACACAATTTCATGCTTAGTTTTTTTTCATGATGCATGTCGAGGGTACAATTAACTCAACGTAACATCGTAAAGTGTGTCAAGGGGTACCTTGACATAATTTCAAGGATTTTATATCAATTTTGCATGGTTGTTTTCCAGGAATTTAATGGTTCTCTTTGTTTCTACATTTGAACATTGTATTTTTGGAGTGTCTTCAAAATTGTGTTTTTGTAAGCCTATATTGTAATGTAATTTGGAATTTTTAGATGATAAAGAATAGTCATACTATTTAAAGGGAGTTTGAATATGTAGTGATGTAAGCCAATTATACATGTATTTTGAGTTTTTTTATTTTTTTTGTGTCATGTCATTTACATTTCAAGTTATTCATCACTTTATGGGTTTATGGAAAAGTAAGAAATTCATATGATATTTTGTCAAGCAATCTTCAATTTTCTAAATCTGGTCAGATGTTTATGTGTATTTAATAATTAATTGGCATCTAATGATTTTTTAGTAGAATTGGTATCATAGTTTTATTGATATTTAGAACCAAGTTGGTATCAAAGCTCATTTGATATTTTTGGATCAATAAAGAAAACAACAAAGAGAATAAACAATTGAAAAGAGTAGAAACCTAAAAACAAAAACCAGAAACTGAAATAGAAAAATGAAACTTTATCTCTCCAAAAATTTAAAACAATCTATTACATATTTGTACCTCTGGATCTGACTGAGTTGGTCATATCTTGGGAAAAATGAAATTTTTTTGAGAGACACAAAAACTATTCCTCATTGTAACAAACACTCTAGATGCAATGGAATAGTAATATCAGCTTATAAATGTACATAAATGGTAGAAACCAAAGATGAGGCAATGAGGCTTTGCGATCTCGATGTACATCGGGAGCAGTTCTTCACATGTTCTCTAATACCATGTTCGACAAAAAAGGTATTCTAATAGAGGACGAACAACTTCAGTACCCACTTACACAACTAGATCAAACATCAACACAACAATTTTTTGACATGGTAAAACCCCTAGATCGAGGAAAATATGAACCATTAGAGCACTTTATGTTGGGAAAATATCATGACCATTGAATTGCATAACTAGAAATACATACAAATGCATACTAAATAAGCACACTCAGAAACACATGTTTACTTAACGACACATTATACCAATTTGATCTTAACTAACTCTTAAGTGTTTAAATATCCTAAAAACTAATCTATATATATATGCCAATTTTCAACTTATACATACATTTATTTATTATTTTTAGCTGATATATAAGCATACAACAACATTCCTAAATCCAAATCTTTTTTTCATCTCAAAAAGTGAGGAATACATTTATCTATTATTTTTAGTTGATATATAAACTTATAACATCTTTATTAAATCCAAATCATTTTTCCATCCAAAGAAGTTAGGAATACATTTAGAAATACTTTTCAAATTTTCTATTTAGGAAAGAAATATTTTTTTTTTCAAAATATAAAGTTTAAATAGAGAATTCAACAATATATGATTTCTTATGTATCATATTTATTTGTTGATGTCATCACTCATTCTCACTTTTTTTCTCCTAGCTTAATTGGCTTGTTACTACTAAGTTGTTCCTTTTTAGTGAGTGTTTTATTTAAATACTCAACTTCTCCATTTGCTTGCTAGTGTAATGGAGAGATTTTTCTATGAGTTATCATAAATTTATGTTAAAAGTTGTATGGGTGCTAACTTACATTAAAATTTATATGGTGTTGATCATTGATTTTTTTTATTGTTAGGGAAAACCAAATCTAGGGATGTTGTTTTATATAGGAACTTTTTCACCAAGTATTCAGTGCAATAGTCAATTGGATATGATTTATCTCATTTCATTAAATATTCTCATATAGTGAAGACAATTGTCAATTGGATCTACTTTATCCCATTTCGTTAAATATTCTACATGAAATGACTTATTTTTCCTTTTCTATAAAATGGTCTTATGAAGTCCATTACCAAAGTATCAAAGGGAAGACTTGGATTGATGGACTATAAAGACATTTAATCTATCTACTTCTCCATTTCCAATTCCGTTTCTCGTGTGTTTGTTATGAGCATCATTGTGAGAAAGGAGGAACACAAAGTTTACGAATTAGAGATACTAGGCTATTTGAGGTAAAGAGAGTGCCATTTTGAGTGATTTTATGATGGATGATGAATAATATGGAGAGGGTATAGTATTTGTCAAAATTTTGAATTATCACTAATAGAATAATTCCAAGAACATAGTCATAGCATAAGAGTGGTACTTGTGAAAACATATTGTAAATGCATACCCTTGTATATGTAATATAAAATATGAATGAGAGTGAGAAGACATTTTATGCATATTCTGTGGTTCTTTGAGATTGTCTTGAGTATAATTTTCTAGTTTTCTTGCATTACATATTTGTGGTTTGAATCTTGCATGTTAAATTTAATTAGGGTTCGCAACCTATTGTTGTTGCATCACACTATAACAATCCATTCTCCATCATTGAAGTCACACGTTGACCATAAGAGGCCTCCGAAAAACTTGATAACAAATGGGATTAATACTAGGTGATCCAGATTGTATAGCTAAAGGAGTAGTAACTATGGAAGGGAAAGGTGCTTGATACTTGGAAAATTTCAAACTAATTAGCTATGCCATTCTTTAAAATAATAGGGATTTCCCCAGGTTGATCGAAGCATAACTAGAGATGGGAGGAGATATACTTTGATAATGTCAAGAATAGACAAAAACTATTTAATACTGGGTGGAATGGGGTAGGAATGATTGATTGTGCTCATGATGGAATGGGATGTCTACCAACAGATGAGAAATGACACTTTAAGAAGGTATTTGGAAGGAGCACCATATATCATAAGAGAGGGGTCCTCATTAGGAGTGGATAGTTAGACAGAACCTCACAAACCCCACTGAGATCTCCATAGAACATGTAATATTTTCCTAACCATAAAGAGTCTTGATGGCTTTGAACATATTAAATATTGACCATAGTACATAGGAACCATTCTACCTTATGAGTTACTAGATAACACATCAATAATATTAGCTCGAACGACATGTATGTATTCCAACCAATCATTAAATATCATGCTTGTGTCAGCGCTTCAAAATCACATGGGTAACTTATAATATACCAATTTGATAAAATAATGACTCTACACTATGAGTGTGAGAATTAAGTATTGATGAGTTTCATATATGAATGTGAGAATTAAATATTGATGAGCTACAAAGGTGATCTCCCTTCATTTGACACATATGGAATGATAGGCTCAAGGGATGTGAAGGGGAATATTAATGTACTAACAAAATATCAACATCAGGTTATTCCACTATAATAAGATAGCATGCAATTTCACATACATAACAATTACAAACAAAAAAAGATAATCACACATAAATCAATTATCCTTTCATTAATTTTAAGAATAAAAACAAATTCTTTTACTTTCAAAATATTTTCTACATTAATTAAAAAAAATACTTATTATTTTTTGAAACTAGATTATTTCTCTTAATCTTTTCTACATTAATAAAAAAAAATACTTATTATTTTTTTAAAACTAGATTATTTCTCTTAATCTTGACAACATAAATTGATAATTTTAAATTTATACTTACTATTTGCAACTAAAAGACATTGGAATTTAAAATAATAGATACATATTTAAAATAGATCTATAAATTCAATACACGACATGATCGTATTATTTTATGTGTTGTGTCTATTTATTCGAGGACAAAGTGCATATTACATTTTTGTTGTTTTCAGTAGAACCAAACATAGGTGCACTCACATGCTCGAACAAAAATGGAAGGTACCCAAAATCGTTTAGAAAATATTGATTGATCTTGCGCGACAAATAGTGTAAGCATTTGAAGACAAAATAATTTTCCATCATTAGAATCTAAATGGAGGAACACTCAGGAACCATTAGAATCTAAATGCCATGGTCTTGGTCTTGTCATGCAGGAGAATTCCAGAGAGCATTGTCTAGTAAATAGCAACACGTCATTACAATTTGGTGTTGTATGAATAAAAATATATTAAATCATGTCTGATTCATTATGAAGCTTATTATATTGTATGAAGAATTACAGTTCTATTAATAGTTTTTATTTTATTTATTTTTAAAATTTCTCAATATCCATTGTAATATTTTTTAGGTTTAAAATATTTTATTTATGTGATTGGCGAATTTAACAAGTCACATAAACTACGAAATGTTCATAAAATTGAATAAGTCTCTGTTTGTGTTTTGAGAATTTTGTACAGTTTTTAATTTTGAAATATTTTATTGATCTTGTTGCCAAATTTAACATTTTGTATAAACTATTCAAATCCTGATAAAATTGAATATTTTTTCCTTTGAAACTTTTTGGTTATGTCCTGTGAGGAGAGTTTTCATGATTAATTGGAAAATTCAGAGTTATTGATTTCTCTGAAGTTTAATTGTTTATACATTAAACAATGTACTATCACATTTTAAATTTTATTTTAATTTACAAATCATTTTATTTTAATATAAAATTTATTTCTCCAAATAATAATTTGATTATTTTTCTCTATCCATAACTGGCTCAAACAGTGCATATCCCGCAATAATGAAGGGAGGAAAACTCTATACAATAAGAACTGTGAAATTGTTTTCCTTAGAATAATTCTATTGATATGAGATTTATAAATGTAATTTGATTGTTCTATATCCATGACTGTGACTGTAACAAATAGTATATCCATGACTCTTAGTGGATCACATAACAACTCATGACTTTAGTGGATCGCACAACAACTCCTGACATTTTTTTTGTTTAAGAAATGTGAAATTGTTTACAGATACCTTGATTAATTGAAGTTTTCAAAAGTCTAGTAGTGGATGAAAGCTTATGGTTCAATGTAAGAGATGCTATAAATTATATGTTGTGATTATATTGACCAAGTTATAAGGGCTTTGTCAAGAAGGTCAATTGGGTTTAGCTTGGATAATTGTGAGGAATGATTGTTATCCTCCTCACCCTTGTTGAATACTCATAAATGACATGTTAAGCTCATAATGAGTATGTTGTCATTCATGTTGTTATTTACAAATTAAAATTTGATAAGTTGATAAAAAAGTGTATTGAACTTTTTCAGTTCTAAAATAATACCAAATTATATTTAGAAGTTTTTGCCCACAAAGTAGGTAGGAAGGAGGTGCACTTAACAATGGGATATATATTAAAATGGGATAAACACTTGCAACACTATATCTCATGGTTTTAAAAAATATTTTTCATGATGACGATTAATGTCCACTAGAATTTAAGAAGGTACGGGTTTAATTGTAATTCATTACAATTTTATTTATGTGTTGTAAAAGCATTAAGAAAAGCTTTCAAATATCATCATAGTTTTGGTGAATTACAAGGTTAGCAAGATTGGAAGTGTGACATATCTTTTGAAATTGAATTCTAATTTGCTTATATGTTGGACAATCTAAGAGAAAGTGCTTTTCATCTTCAACCCTCTTAATAACAAGAATTTACGAATATAAATATAAATTAAAAATTATTCTATATAATAAATAAACATTAAAAGAATGTTTGGTATATTAAATGAAAGATAATAAGTTTATATAAAACATAAAATCTGTTGTATAATTTTTTGAAAAAAAAATCTAATTTAAATAACATATATAAAAGTATTAATATTATTATATAACTATTAACTAGTATAATTCATCTTAACTCCTAATCTATTATGAATTAAAAGAGATAAAATACACTATGATGAAAACCTTTTTGGTTGAATAACTTTTTGAATCAATATTTGGTTGTACAACTTTGTTCTTTGGGATCAATTTAGTCAAAATGTCTTATCTATCCCTTGTTATAATTTAGCCTTATGTATAAGGAAATTCAAATCAATACTTAAGCTAACACCCACTAAAATGTTCATTGAGAATGAATGAAAACTTGAACAAAATAAGTTTGAGAATGTGAACACTGACATTATTTGTTAACAAATCCATAGTTAAGTGTGTTTGGATGTGTGTTGAATAGAGAATACTTATGCACTGATCCAGAATATATTTGCAGAACAAAATGAATACAACTTATTATCAAAATATGCTTAACACAGAATAACAGATATACAGTAAAACTAGTTTCTATTCAACAAGGAAATAAGTTGAAACTGTAAAATGCAGCGAAAACAAGCTTGCTAGAATGGTGACAGCTTATCTCTGAGAAGTGATGTGACTGTTGTGCTCATTCGCAAGAAGATGATTACAATGAGGCTTTGAAGGCCTTTTTACAATAAACAAGAATTTCAAAAACCCTAGACATCCAAAAAATCTACCCCAGGAGATGAAGTGCCAAAAGTCACGTGGGCTCTATTTGGGTAAGTTAGTACATAAAATTCTCGGGTTTGTAACTTTTGCATACAATATTGTTTTTAGGCACACAATGGCTCGCTGGAAAGGTCCATCCCTAAAAAACATTGTTTAGGGCCTCAAAATGTCCCCACAAGTCAGGGACCCGAAAACTGGGGAAAACCCCCCCAAAATGAGCCAGTTGCAATAGGTGGGAGGCCATCGATATCCATATGGATCAATCCTCCCCCCTTAGGAACCAATAGTATACATTGTGTTGAGTTCCCCCATCGGATGAGGAAATTTCTACTGAATTTGACCCTGGGTGAGCCACTTGCCTTAGTGCGGAAGCTACCTTGCTTTGACAACTTGATAAAGTTGGATCCTTTGTTGGTGAGTGCCATTGATCTGTTTTTTCCACAATATCATCATTGGATTCTTCTTGTATGTAGTTGGGGTTGATCTCTGTTGGTTTTAGTTATTCTGCTATCTCTGAGGTGTCCAATAATGGTGGGAAATGCACTCGAAGAATATCCACGTTGAACATTGGCTGCAAGCCAAGGAAAGGAGGAATGTTGAGCTCAAAAGCATTATCACTTAGAAACTTGGTGATGGTGTATGACCCATAAGAGAGTGGGAAAAGCTTCTGATGGTGTCCTTTAAGGCGCTCTTTCTACAAGTGCAACCAAACATTGTCACCCACCTGAAACTTATGTGGAACCAAGTGTTGATCATGGCGCTGCTTGGACTTGTCATTAGACTTCTATAGGATATCTTGAACCTGTTGGCGGATGTGTTGGATCCGCTCAATGAACCAGGTGTCTTTGTCAACTTTAGTTGGAGCAGGAGATGAGTCAGTTGAGGTGACTACAAAGGGTAGTGAAATATCTATGGGACCCAATGGTTGGAATCCCAACCCCACTAGAAATGGGTTGTGGTTGGTTGATCTATGTAGGGCTCAGTTGTAGCTATGTTAAACATAGGGGAGATTTCCATCGCATGTGTGAGGGTGCTTGGAATTATACATGTGCAGGATATGCATGATCATTCAATTTACGACATCAGTTTGGACATCTTTTTGGGGGTGGAAGGTCGTGGATTCGATGAGCTTGGTGTCCAACATTGATCAGAGGCTTGACCAAAATGTGATAATAAATCGATTGTCATGATATGAGACAACGGTTTGTGGGATTCTAAGATGTAACCAGACTCGTTCAAAGAAGAGCTTGGTAGTGGTCTCTGTTGTGATGCTCTTCTTGCAAGCAGCCATAATTGTCATCTTAGAAAAGAGATCCACAACCACAAAAACACAGTCATTACCCCACTTGGTGGATGGGAGGCCCGACATGTAGTCCATTGAGATGGATTCCCATGGCGTGTGAGGAGTAGGAAGAGGGGTGTACATGCCTTATTTCTTAGTGGTTGGTTTGGAAATCGCACAGGAATTGCAGGACCTAATATACTTGTTGACCTCCTATCAAAGTTTGAACCAGTAGAAATGTTTCTGCAACATTGCCACTATCTTTTTGAGGTTGAAGTGTCTTTCCACCTGACTATAATGCGATTCCTAGATCATATTCGCTTGCTCTCTTTATGGAGTGAAAATATGGACCAGACGACACAACAACCCATCTCGAAGATGGAAATTAGCGACAATTGTGTTTTCTCCCAATGTTCTATAGGTGGTGGTAAAGTCTGGGTATGTCTCATAGATTTTGGGCCATCTAGAGGTCTCATGGCTACAAGATTCTAACATTGTAGTGAGTGTTGTGACTGGTGGTCTGTTGAGGTAATAAATGACATGGTTGGTTCTTCTCATTTTAGACTTGATGTTGAGGTGGAATTGTTGCAAGTACGTGGACCACTTCTAATGGTGGTCGTTCTACAATTTTCCTTATGGCTGCATGAACTGCAATGCCTTATGATCAATGTGGATGATTGTCTCCTTCCCAAGAATGTAATGTCTCCACTCGTAATAGACTTACACAATGGATTACATTTATTTGTCGTAAGTAGGGTACTTCTGGAAAACATTTGATAATGTCTCACTATGATAGGCCATAAGGTGGCCATGATGACTGAGAATGGTGCCCAAAGCATAGTTTGAAGCATTTGTCTTGATCTCAAAGGGATGTTGCAGGTCAAGTAGTGAAAGTATTGGGGATGAGCACAAGCACTGCTTCGTATCATCGAATTCTTGTTTTTGGGATCGAACCCACATAAAATTTTCCTTACCACCACCCCTAGTTACTTGGATGAGGTCCCATGCAATATGGGAGAATCCCAACATGAACCTACGATAGAAATTGACAAGACACAAGAAGATTTGAAGTTCGGTGAGAGTGATTGGGGCTGGCCAGTCATGGATGACTTGTATTTTGACTATATCCACATGTATGCCATGTTGATAAAAAAATTAGCCCAGGTAATGAACCCTGTCCATGCCGAAGGAGCATTTTTCCAAGTTGGCGTAGAGCTGGTGTTTCCGTAGGGTGTGCAGAACCTACTGAATATGATGCAAGTGTTCTGCCCAAGTCTTTTTGTAAATGAGGATGTCATCCAGATACACCATTGAAAAAGTATTGGTGAATGGTTGTAGGATATCGTCCATCATCCTCATGAAAGTGGTTGGAGATTTTTTCAAACCAAAAGGCATGACCAACCATTCAAAAAGACCTTCCTTTGACTTGAATGCGGTCTTCCATATATCTGTTTGTTTTATCAGGACCTAGTGGTAGCCAGACTTCAGATCAATATTACTGAAGTATTTGGATCTCGTGAGTTGATCAAGGAGGTCGTCAATTAGGGGAATCGGGTATCGGTTTTTTACTGTGATTTTATTCAGGGCCTGGTAATCAATCCAGATTTGTCAAGTTCCATGTTTCTTTTGTACTAGCATGATTGGTCTCCCGCAAGGTGATGATATGGGATGGATGTGCCCCTTCTTGAACATTTCTTAGATCTATTGCTTGATCTCCTCATTCTCTAACAGAGAGCGAAAATATACTGGCCCATTGGGCAATGGTGTGCCAGGGGTTAGATCGATGGGCTACTTGACCTGATAGTGTAGAGGTAACCTAATAGGGGAGGAGATTATATCTGAGTATTCTTCCATGACCTTATCCACTTTCTTCTGTTGTGTGGAGAGGTCAGCCACACAGACCCTGAATGTGGTTGTGATCTTTCCTCATTCTGAGAGCGAATCATGAAGAAGAAAAACTTCCTTGTATGAGAGATGACCTTTCTACATTTCTTGGAAAAGATCAAGGAAATAACACTGGGTGGGATTGCCTCGGGTATCCTGTACAATTTCTTGTTCAAAGTAATAATAACACTGGGAGGCCTAGACTCATATACAACATGATGTTTCCATAAATATGGCTAGCCCGAAAGAAAATTACAAACTTCAAGAGGGTAAAAATCATACAAGACCTCATCTTTGAAGGGCTTGATGTCGTACGACAGGAGGCATTGTTGGCTGACATGGATGTCACTTCCTTGACGGAGCCATATGATGGTGCAGGGTTGCGGGTGCGGCATTGTCGGCAGGGCGGGTCACTTGACAACCTCTGTTGAGATGAGGTTCTTCTAGATACTTCTATCAATGATGAAGTGCAGTGGGGTACCCTTCACCCACATCTGTGAATGAAAAAGACACTCGCCTTCCTTTGACTCTTCTGGTTCACTGGGCTAGAGCTTGGTGGTAGAAATAATAGCACTAGGTTATGCGTTTATGATCTGTATCCCCCTTTTTGGTTCTGACTAAGAGTCAGAATCCGCATCTTATTTAGAGGATTTAACCTCAACCACCAGTGACTTATTTGAGCGACAATCGACCGTGTTATTCGAGGGGCTCTTATGGAAGTTACACCACTTCTCGGTATCTTTCTTTATCTTTCTAGTGTCCTTCTTTTCTTACGGCTTGGACTGGTTGTCTTGAGGCTATCCATCTTTTCTGTATCTTTTGTTTTACAGGTTGGGGCCACCCTTTACTCACTTTTTCTATGAGGGTTCCCCAGGCCCAAATTGTTGCATCTTTTGTTTGATCTTATGCTCGATTTTGATGACATATTGGTAGGCCATGCCCAAGGATGAGATTTCCAGAAAATCCATTTCATCCTGGATGTATCTATGCAGACCGACGAGATACTTGAGCACGAGATGTCTCTCAGAATATTTGATACCCATCTTGGTGCACAAGGTATAAAAGATATTTTTGAACTCAGGCACCGCTTGGTCTCTTTCCTATCGTAGCGTGGTCCATTTTGTGTGCAGGTCATCATAACTTCCAACCCCAGGTGACTATGACGATAAATAATGAGGGTTCCTTTGTTTCCTTTTGCTCAAAGAAAGTTTCCCACCAATATTTGACATGGGGGATGACTTTGAGGAGCACAAAAGTAATATTTTCTCTATTCAAGAAGTTATGGACAGAGAAATACCCTTCTAGTAGATTCAACCACTTGTCTACCATATCTGGGTCTATCTTACCTTCAAATATAGGAATATCGAATTTGAGTTGTACCTTTAAGGGGGAAATGCCTACATTTGAGGAAGATGCATTGCCTGTTGGTAGTCACCAAAGGATTTCCACAAAAATATCCATCATATTGTTCCTTTGTTGCATGAGGGATTCCTCGAGAAACATTTTGAAGGCATATCCTATCCCGTCGTCTTTCTTTTCTTCTACCATGAGAGGTCATTTGGGCATGCAAGAGATTTTTTCCTCAAGAGAAGCAAGCTCGAGACCCAATTCTTTGTACCCTGACTACGTTGGGGACATGCATTAAGAATGACAAGGAGAATACCTCTCTAATACCACTGATCCAAAAAATATTTTTAGAATGAAATGAATACATATTATTATCAAAATATGCTTAACATAGAATAACAAATATACAGTAATAATGATTTCTATTCAATAAGGAAATAAGTTGAAACTGTAAAATACAGCAGAAACAATCTTGCTAGAATGGTGGGGGATTATCTCTAAGAATAGATGTGATGAATGCGCTCGTTCACAAGAGGATGATTACAATGAGGCTTTGAAGGCCTTTTTACAATAAACATGCATTTAAAAAACCCTAGACATCCAAAAAGTGTAACCCTAGGAGTTGAAGTGCCAAAATTCATGTGGGCCCCGTTTGGGTAAGTTAGTACATCAACTTCCTTGGTTCGTAACTTTTGCATACGATCCTCGACTATGTCGATCCCTCAAACATGTTTTTTATTGCCTCAAAATGGTCTTTCAAGTTAGGGACCCGAAAACTAGGAAAAAAACTGCAAAACTGGAAAACTGCCAAAATGAGCCAGTTGGAATAGGTGGGAGGCCACCAACATCCATCTGGATCAGGAGTGTTGTAGCTGAGAAGAGAAGAGAATAAGTGTAGTACATAAGTGTAGTACATTCATTGAGAATGAATGAAAACATGAAAAAAATAAGTTTGAGAATGTAAACTTGGATATTATTCATTTACAAATTCATAGTTAAATTGTTTGGACAAGTGTTGAATAGAGTATACTTGAGTGTTCTAATTGAGCATAGAATAATTGTAATGTTGTAGTAGAGCAGATGAGTTGCATGGAATAACCACCTAGTGGTTTGTAGTATACAGGAATGGTAAATCATAAATGGTTTATGGTTTTACTATGCCTATTTATTGAGTTATAGGGTTGGAGGAAATCATAGAGAGTGAGTTTTATCTTAGTGTTATGGTGCCAAAATTTAAATTTCTCAAGAAGTAGGCTCCTGCACAACACTAGAGACCAAAAAGTCTTTGTATTATAACCATTTGGTTGTTGAATAATACATTAAGTGTTCTTTAGAGTGTGGGTTTTTTTGTTTTCGGAAGGGTTTTGCCTGAAAATCATCTTGTTTATGATTTGTTGTTTATTTAATTTGTGCAACTATTATATTTTTAGTTGATGCACATTTTTCTCTCATAGATTAGTTTAGAAATTGTATTTCTCACCTATTCTTCCTTTAATTTGGTATAAGAGCTAGGGAAAGGTGTTAGGGACAAGGTTTCTAGATCTAATCATTGTTGGAGTGGGGTGCATAAGGAAATTTTGTTGCAGGTAAATGACAAGTTTTTCTAGATTAGAAATCGAGAAATTTAATTGCAGTAACTTTGAGTTGTATAATATCAATATGGGGGATATTCTCATAAATTAAGTTCAATGGGTTGTAGTGTCTAGAACCAAACCCATTGTTATAATAAATTAAGAGTGGGTGGTATTGGAGAGAAAGGAAAGAAGCCTTATTCGACAATGTTTCCCCTATTTGGTATTATTAAAAAAWTTTGAAGAAAAAACCACACTATATGTATCGAAGAATTTGAGGCATTTGTATCAAGCTAAATCCTTGGTTAATAAAAATTTTCACCAATGCTTGAAACTTTTTTAGCCTCCCATGATCATGGATCAGGGTGAGGAAGTTTTGATACCTTCAACTAATGATTTTGTTGATGAGTACTTGTATGAGTTGAAGGAATATATCATCTTAGACAGAAGGATGAGGACTTCACGCAGGGGTGATGTTGATTATATTTGAGTAGGATTAAAGGGCACACATCCAAGCAAAGAAAAGTGGATTGAGAAGGACAAGGTGAGGGAACTCTTCCCTTACTTATTTGTTGATTGATGAAACCTTTTGGTGGTCAAAAAATCTCGCAATGGGAAGGTGTGATCTAGAAAGGATCCAAAGAAGTCTAAGGATAACTCATAATTCGTAGAAGCACCTAAAGAAGCTGAGAATGGCCTCAATAGACAGAGAAAGAGAAAAAAATTCAAAGTCCTCAAAACTCAGTGAAATTGGCATCATCACGAAGAGCATGTCAGAATCTTTCCAATGGTGTAAACAACTCATCAAATAGATTTACAGATCAAAATATATATGCGATCAAAGTTTTGGTCAACCTAGACAAGTCAACATGGATGAGTCAGCATCCATACTATTGACATCAACATTAGTACGGATGACATCAACGTCTATACAGGGTACATGAAATTGAAAGGGGAAGACACGTGTCATGAAGACGTCAGCATGATGATGTGGAAACTGTTAATGTTTATGCCATTATTATAGTTCTTTGCATTTCAATAGATAAGAGCATAATAAGAACAAGATCAGTGAGAAATACACATTCACAAGAGACACAACATTTATCCTGGGAAACCCTCTCGGGGAGGAAAACCCAGCAAAAACTTCCTTATCATAAATAGCTTATACAATGTTCAAGAGATAACTCAAACCAATACAGATAGCCCTCTCCAAGAGATGTGCCACTCTTCTCCCTCTCTCCAACTGGTAGTTGCAGCTTGCCTCATAAGAGAATGAGCAAGTGAGTTGTGTGTTTGAAGTGAGGCGCTAGCCTCTTATTTATACAAGATTAGCACGTGTGAAAGGTCACAACTGGCAGGGATAACCTCTCACTCTGGCTGGGTAATCCCACCTTTAATTAATTCTGGGTCTTCCATAATAACTGTTGGGGCTGACTTCTTATTCTGCCTTTTGTAATTGTCCGATGACCAATCTGTAAAAGGGGATTTGGTCCTTATACAATTATCGACACGATTAATCCACAATGGGGATTAATCCAGTAACAATAATAATTATTATAATATGATTAATCCACAATGGGGATTTAATCAAATAATAATAAGAATGCTCTTCGCAGTTACATTATTTCAACACTCCCCCTTAACAAGAAGCGTATTCTTCATTAGCATCAGGCGAGAGAGGTCTGCATCATTAGTGGCATCTAGAGGACAATATCATCAATATCATCTTGAAACATTGGCTAGCACATTTATGAGTCATCAGAATTTTTCTTCATCAACAACATCGTCATTCTCGAAAGAATGCTATCATCATTTGCATCAAATATGTATCAGTAAAAATGATACCTCATCACAGCACTAGGCTGGCACATCATAGTACTACACTAGCTCAATGTCACAACGATTAAGCTGGTAGCTCAGTGTTAGTCACATCTTGCTTTACGTCTAACATCTAGGTCAAAAGAAAGTAATATCATCATCTCGCTTTACATCTAACAACTAGGTCAGAAGCAAGGAATCACAACGTCATTATTTACGTCTAACAACGAGGTCAGAAGCATGACTCATCTTGCTTTACATCTAACAACGAGGTCAAAAGCAAGGAACACATCAACATCTCACTTTACATCTAACAACGAGGTCAGAACTAAGGAATCATCTTGCTTTACGTCTAACAACTAGGTCAGAAGCAAGAAATTAGCGACGTCATTCTTTACATCTAACAACTAGGTCAGAAGCATGACTCATCTTTCTTTACATCTAACATCGAGGACAGAAGCATGACTCATCTTTATTTATGTCTAACAGTGAGGTCAGAAGCAAGGATCACACAACATCATGCTTTACGTCTAACAACGAGGTCAGAAGCATGACTCAGCTTTCTTTACATCTAACAGCGAGGTCAAAAGCAAGGAATACATCTACTCCCCCTTTTAGGGAGGGTCCTTTCGAACTATACCAAGCTTATCTCAAAAGTGTTCAAACTTTACATGAGATAGAGGCTTAGTCAACATGTTAGCAACCTATTCATCCATGCTAATGTACTTGAGCTTCAAGGGTCCTCTTTGTACCATGTTGAAGATGAAATGATAGAGGATCTCTATGTGCTTCGACCCGTCGTGGAACATAGGATTCTTTGTAATTTTAGTGTAGCTTTGATTGTCACATAGAATCGTGGTTTCTCTCATCTCCAAATCAAATAGGTCTATCAGCAACTTTCAAATCCATATAGCTTCATAGCTAGCATAACATGCAGCAATGTACTCTGCTTCCACTGTGCTGAGAGAAATACTAGATTTCTTCATACTTTGCCATGAGATCATAGCTAATCCTAAACTGAAACAACATCCAGAAGTGCTTTTTCTGTCAGCAACGCTTTCTGCCCAATCTGCATCAGTATATCCACTCAATGTGATGTCATGATCTCCATCATAGCTGAGACCATAATCCATTGTACCTTTAGGGTACCGCATCACATGTTTTGCAGCCACTAGGTGAACACGTATGGGCTCTACCAGAAACTGAATCAAGGTGTTCAGTGAAAAATAGATGTCTGGTCTGGTGTTCATTAGGTACATCAACGATCCAATAATTGGTCTGGACAAAGTGGCATCTATCAAATCTGATGAAGTATCGACCAACAGCTTCAACTTCACTTCCATGGGAGTATTCACGGACTTGCATTCTAGCATATCGAATCTCTTTAAGATTTCAACCGTGTACTTCCCTTGCTTAAGGAAGATTCTCTCTGGACTCTACCATACCTCAAGGCCTAAGAAGTAATGCATTAGACCAAGGTCTTTCATCTCAAATTCTGCGGCAAGTCTCTATTTACATTCAGTGATGAGCTTTTCTTCTCCAGTTAAGAATAAGTCATCCACATACAATAATAATATTATTGGTTCATTATCCATAATATTGAAGTAGATATTTGACTCTTCTTTACTCTTGGTAAATCCCAAGCTCGTCAAGAAATTATCTATACGGCCATACCAAGCTCTGGGAGCTTGCTTCAATCCGTATAAGGCTTTCTTCAATCAACATACATGAGACTTTCTGTCTTCAACCTCTAATCCTTGGGGTTGCTCTATATCCACTTACTCTTCGATAAAACCATTCAGGAAAGTTGTCTTCACATCCATCTAGTGCAACTTCTATTTCATCTTAGCAACAAGAGCTATAATGGTTATGATCGAAGTGTATCTAGCCACAGGAGAAAATGTCTCTTCATAGTCGATTCCTTCCTTCTAGGAAAAGCCACGAGCAACAAATATTGCTTTATATTTCTCAATACTTCCATCAACAACATGTTTTATTTTGAAGACCATTTGTAGGATACCCCATCTTTATTCTTTGATCTGGGAACTATTTCCCATATTTCGTTCTTCATTATGGATTGTTATTCCTCTGTCATGGCATCTACCCATTGTTTTCTCTGAATGGCTTCTTCAGAGTAGGTAGGCTCTTCATCTAGGAGATCACATATCAAAGCTGTGTAACTGGAAAATGGTTTTGGTCTTTTCACCTGTCTCGAGGTTCCTTCTGGAACACCATACTTCTCTCCATCTTGAATAAGATCTCTTTCCCAAGAAGGCTTTATTTTATGGGAGAAGGTCATCTGAGGAGGTTCTTGGACTTCTGTTATATCATGATCTTCAAGAGTCTCCTCATCAGGGGAATATATGACTTCCCTTACAGGTTCTGTAGATCTGGGAACTTCCCTCATGGATTATGTAGTCGTAGGATTTATAGGTTCCTCTTCACATAATTATTCAAGATGGCTGATCCAGGTGGATATTGGTGGCCACCCACCTTTTTTGACTGGCTCAAAATAGTTTTCTGGCAATTTTGGCAATTTACTATTTTTAGCAGGTTTAACTTCCGGGGCCATTTTGAGGGCCTAAATGAAGGGTCTTTTGAGATCTATGTGCTCAATGATAGCCAAATGAATAATTGAGCCCCCAAAATGAATCTCCTCGACTATACCTTTCCAACGAGCTATCACACGCCTAAAACGGAGATCGTATGCAAAAGTTACGACCCCGGGAAGTTGATGTACTAGCTTACCCAAACGGGGCCCACATGACTTTTGGTGCTTCATCTCCTAGGGTTAGGTTTTTGGATG
>ML778982.1:562275-584517 GCA_009831015.1 Picea engelmannii
TAAGGAGGGAGGATTGATCCAGGTGGATATTGGTGGCCACCCACCTTTTTCGACTGGCTCAAAATAGTTTTCTGGCAATTTTGGCAATTTACTATTTTTAGCAGGTTTAACTTCCGGGGCCATTTTGAGGGCCTAAATGAAGGGTTTTTTGAGATCGAGGTGCTCAATGATAGACGAAGGAATAATTGAGCCCCCAAAATGAATCTCCTCAAAAATACCTTTCCAACGAGCTATCACACGCCTAAAACGGAGATGGTATGCAAAAGTTACGACCCCGGGAAGTTGATGTACTAGCTTACCCAAACGGGGCCCACATGACTTTTGGCGCTTCATCTCCTAGGGTTAGGTTTTTGGATGTCTATGACTTTTGGCATTCTCATCTATTGTAAAAAGGCCTCTAGAGCCTCATTGTAATCATCTTCTCATGGATGTGAGTAGCAGCCACATCTCTTCTCAGAGATAAGCTACTAGCGCCTTAGCTAGTTTATTTACATTTTGTCTGTAAGCATTTTTCAGTCATTTGTTATCAATGAAATGAAGTCTTATTTCCGCTGCATCTCTGCGTTTATGTGTATTTCTATATTTCATTGTGTTCCTACATAAATCCGGATCAATGGCATCTTCTCGATTTATTAAGTGTTGCTTCTTCATCAAAGGTCATGTCCCTGCTGATCTCAATATGGCGGTGACCTGGTATGTAGATTTTGAAGGCCTTGGAGACCCCACAAATATTCCCTTCTTTCCTGGAGGGTTCCATATTTTTTCTTTTCTCTTTTGGTATATGAATAAACACCGGACAGCCAAATATTTTGAGATGGCTTACCTTTGGCTTCTTTTTGGTGAACATCTCTTCTGGTGTCTTGAGCCCAAGTGCACTATGGGGCAATTGGTTCTGCACATAAACAGTTGCCATTATTGCTTTTGTCCATAAGCACATAGGAAGATCTTAATCATCGATCATAGTCTTCACAGCTTCCAGCATGGTTCTGTTCTTCCATTCAGCTACATCATTTCGTTGGGGATCTTGATCCCAACATCTTTGTAGAAGTTCATGAGCTCTTCTAAGGTATATTATCCTCCATTATCTGACCTGAGTATCTTAATCTTCCTTACAGAAGGGTTCTCTTATCAAGTCTTTCAATTCCTTGATCTTGTTGAACACTTCAAATATATCCAGGTCTTTTATGGGAATAATCATTAATGAATGATACATAGTATACATACCCATTATTGGAGGATGATGGCATTGGGCCACATACATCTGAATGAGTGAGTTCTAGGACTCCTTTTGCCTTGCTTTCCCTCTTCGGAAATGGGTTCTTGACATTCTTCCCTTGTGCATATCCATCCCACACGCCTTCATGGTCACATTTGAGTTCTGGTAAACCTGTGATAGCTTTGCATATGTATGGTAGCGCCTTGTAGTTGATGTGAGCTAATCTTCTAGAGTTCACATGGATTCTTCTATAGTGTGGGTCATGGCAGCTTCTGAGTGACCCACCTTCTTCTTTTCCACTAATGATTGCTACATTTATGATCTCTCCTTTAGCATGTTGCCTTCTACAACCTTCGCTATAGCTTCCTCATGTAACCTGGAGCAAGGTCAACAAAACAACAAGCAAGAATAATATCCTTCTTGATAATATAAAGCAATAACATGAACAATCATCACAGTAGCTCCTTTAGAGATATCTCTTATAATTTATCTGAAGAAAGGATTAAAGGTAAGGAATACAATACGAAATGAGGTCAACACTCTCATAGTGTTGGGACCAAGTATTCTTCCATGGCAACCTGGAACTAACACACGAGGTTTCTCCTAGAGGAGGTGTTAGTTGTATCANGCAAAGTATTTACCTCTATATGCTCACATGCTATTAAGTATAATACTTTATGATGACTGCTATCTCAATTATAGTCATCAGTTCATCATGTGTACCTTTGAATCTTATTAATCTTGATTAATTAAACCTGGAGCCTTGTCCTCAAGAATGAGTGCTTGCTTTTCTTCCAGGTCTCCTTCACTCAAGTGATGAGTGCTTTCTTCAACCTGTCTGTTGTACTAAGACAATACGCTATATTGACAGAAGGTTAGGTTAGAGGATAAGCCCTATGATCAACTTTTAATCCTTCTAATAATTTGATCATAGCTTCAACATGCAACACTGATTAAGATAATGTCATGACAAATAGATGTATATCAGAATAATCACACCTGGGTTGCATCATTCCTCTGAATTGTTGGATCTTGAGATCCTTCTGGATCTATGGCAAGAGATCCCTTCTCCTGCAAATACTCTTTAGGGTTTAACCATTAAACATATGTAAGTACATACCTCTGATAACATTTGCAGGTAGTGGCTCCATCAGGTAGCGACGATAATCAACTCTTGAGATAACTTCAAGGGTGATTGCAACTGGTTCTATGGCTGCAACTACAACTGGTACTGCAACTACAACTTAGGGTTTTATGAGGAAACCCTAATTTTTCAAACTTTGAATTTTGAAATTCTGATCCAGAGGATAGGTGCGCTGAGGTGAGGAGAGTTAGCTGATGTAGTCAGATTTTTGAAAATCCAACTTTTACCCCTTCAGATTTGATCTGCAGATTTTTGGACTGGTGCTTCTGGTTTTCTGGTACTTCTGGTACTCCGATACTTCTGGTACTTCTAGTACTCTAGTTTTCTAGTTTTCTGGTACTTTGTGAAACTAGGGTTTCACTTTCTGGGAGATATAGCCACTGAAAAGGTGCACTTTAAGTGCCAAAATGATCCTTGGGGGAGGGCGCATCTTTCTAGAAGGTTAGGGAGCTGAAAAGAGATACTTTTTTAGAACCCTCATTTTTGGGTACGGTAACAGTGACGTTTTTCCTCTTGCGAAATATGCTTCCTTTAGGTTGGCTCTGATACCATGTTAATGTTTAGGCCATTATTATAGTTCTTTTCATTTCAATAGATAAGAGCATAATAAGAACATGATCACTGAGAAATACACATTCACAAGCGACACAACATTTATCTTGGGAAACCCTCTAGGGGAAGAAAACCCAGCAAAAACTTCCTTATCATAAATAGCTTATACAATGTTCAAGAGATAACTCAAACCAATATAGATAGTCCTCTCCAAGAGATGTACCACTCTTCTCCCTCTCTCTAACTGGTAGTTGCAGCTTGCCTCATAAGAGAATGAGCAAGTGAGTTGTGTGCTAGAAGTGAGGCGCTAGCCTCTTATTTATACAAGACTGGCACGTGTGAAAAGTCACAACTGGCAGGGCCGACCTCTCACTCTGGGTGGGTAAGCCCATATTTAATTAATTCTAGGTCTTCCATAATAATTGTCGGGGCCAACTTCTTATTATGCCCTTTGTAATTGTCCGATGACCAATCCGCAAAAGGGGATTTGGTCCTTATACAATTACCGACATGATTAATCCACAATGGGGATTAATCCAATAACAATAATAATAATAATAACATGATTAATCTGCAATGGGGATTTAATCCAATAATAATAAGAATGCTCGTCGCAGTTACATTATTTCAACAGTAACACCAAAGGATGCCACATGCCATCCATTTTTTTCCTTTTCCAGATAGTCGATGGACCAATGGAAAAGTGCCATGTGGTAGTCGATACAACCACGTCGCACTTTGTACAACCACCTAGCAGGTGACATTACAGGATGGCGAAGAAGGAATGGCATGGCGATGACAGTGTAGAGGTGGTGACATGGTCTAATGAAAGGCCACCACTTGGCCTAGTCATGGGATGCAACGTGGCAACAAGAAAGCTCCCAATGAGGACTAACAATTGAATTTCCAAATTTAAAAGAGGTTGGCAAAATGGCCAACCGTCCTGCCAAAATAGTGACAACACCAACAGTTTTCCAGAACGCCAAAAACTCATGCCAAAAGGGGAGTACATGTTTGCCATATATATATATGTGTGTGTGTGTGTGTGTGTGTGTGTGTGTGTGTGTGTGTGTGTGTGTGTGTGTATTCTTCTATATCTAGGTGCAACAAACAAACCACCAATGAGATCGTTATACTTAGTGGAGGTTTCCAATGTATGCCATATGGTTAAAACAATATGCCAAAGAGAGGAGGTGCATGAGTTTGACCCTGGGACCTCCCCAAACAAATGCCCTATTAATACCTCCACCAACCATTTGGGCAAACAGACGGATTGGTTAATCTGCCCAGATTTTTATTTAAATATTGAAACTTGCCATTGCATGAGAGGGAGGACCAGGGCATGCGACAATACAACCAAGTCATGGAATTCGAGAAATATTCATTTTAATTTATTGTAGGTTGCAGGAATGAAAATCAAGACATGATTTCTCTTGGGCCTAAAAGTGTCAGACTCAGATCGAGGTGTGGAGACAGATGTTTTTAGGTAATTCGACGCCACGAATTCAGTGGTGTTGCTTATTTTCTGATCTAAGCAAAGATTATGCACATAACTCTGGAATGAGGTATACCTACGTATTTTGTCAAATTATTTAATTGAGTTAATAAAAAGGCCTATCCATTTGAGAGTAGGACTTGGACAAGTAGTCCACCGGGGATGAAATTTGTTATTGATTTTTTGTGGTCAGATCTGATGCTTATGTCTCTTTGTCATTGATCTTTCCTTCTTTATGGTGCATTTCAGTTTATGCTCATTTAATACAATTCTTTAATAAGTCACATCGATGAAAAGATCTTGGATCAATTATAGATCCTGTTGATGTTATATTTTCCCAACCTCTCAGATGATACCCCCTTCTAGTCTACTTATATTATTTGTTCCCAAGGGATCAACCTTTAGATCGATAATGTATATTACTAAAATTGACATTAGTCAATACTTAGGTCATTTTAGTTTTCCACTATACTTTAAATATTTGTTTCTCATTCTCATTTATAAAGTGAGATAAGAGAAAAGTACAATAGTTGAATATATATTTATTTTTCATTGAAATATTATCCATCAAATATGATTCCACCAATTTCAAATCCATCTTTCATGTGATAAAAAAAAATTAATTGTTCCACCAAAAACTACTATCCAAACTACATCTTTTTTTGTTTTAGTCACACTACATCCATACATGATAATTAGTACCATAACATACTTTAATGATAACATCCGTACCTAATAAATACTAAATAACATGCATAGCATGCTTGTAGCTTAATGATAGCATAATGAAAACAAAATGATTTATATAATTTCACTTCATTTGAAAATCCCAAAATAACATATTACAATATGTAATTACATATTACATTGTAATATGTTTTAACAAAAGTTGTAATATATTACAATATATTACAAAATAAAGGAATAGCCATATCAATTTTAGATTAGATTGATTATAGATAATAGATTTTAATATAAGGTGATAATAAACTCTAGTGAAAAAAAAACTGAGAAATAAGTATATATAAAACTCACATATAAAATGAGTAGAACCCTAAACTCAAGTTATTAAAAATAGGATTCTTATACCATCCTAAGAATATGTGTACTTCATAAATATGGAATTATAACTTGAGCTTTGATCTTTGTAATATTATATAGAAGTATGAATTATATATGTGATTCAAAAATATAATGTTATATTTTACATTTTTATTCTTAAATTCTTATATAAAAGAAGAATATACCTTATTTTTTATTTTTAAAAATGTTATAGGTAAAATGAAGTATAAATTTTTATTTTTAAATTGTTATATATAAAATGATTTAGTTTATATATATATATATATATATATATATATATATATATATAAACAAACAAACAAAATTATTCTTAAAATGTTATATATAAAATGTTTTAATTTATAATTAAATAAATAAAGTCTATGTACAATATCTATATGTAATTTGACATGTTTATAAAAGAGGGAGAATGAAGAAAAGATAAAACCAATAATAAATAGTCTCTTTCACACTCGTTTTATCCTTGGGTTCTCCTTCTATAACATGACAAAGTGATTTCTTTATATACCAGGCAAAGCGATAACTAATTTGGTTTTTGAGCGAACTAACCCAGCTCACTACTTACTTTTATATATATATATATATATATATATAAATAAATTTTTTATGTTGTAAAAGGTTATAACATCTTTCAACTTGTGTATATATTTATTATTTTTATATATTATAAGAACCTATAACCTCTCTCCTCTACTCAAATCCTTTTCCATCCAAGGAAGCGAGGAATACATTTAGAAATAGTTTTCAAAATTACAGTTTAGAAAAAATTAAAATTTTCCAAATATAATGTTCAAATAGAGAAATCAACCATTTACGATTTATTATGTATTCATCTTTCTTTGTGTCATTCTCACCTATTCTGTCATTGGCTTGTTCTTACTGTGTTGTTCCTTTATAGTGAGTGTTATTTACTACCTGGGACTGTTTAGAGTTAAACTATTCCTTTGGCTCTTATATTCTCAATTGTGCAGGACCCTGGCCACGCTGTTTCCAATTTTTGTTTGGCTTTCTCTTCAACTTGCTATCATAAAGTGTCTCTGCTGTCATGCGTTTTGTTGTTGTATCTGCACTATCCGTTGGTTCTAACTGGTATAATTGGTTACCCTGACTGCTTCCGTGTCTAACTTGAGTGCTTTATCGAATCATTTTTTATCTCAAGTGTCTCTTCTGTCATGTTTTTTGTTGTTGTCTCTGCACTATACCGTGATGAAGTGATATCCGTTGGTTCTCTTCGAGCTTGTCTAACTGGTATAATTGGTTACTCTGACTGCTTCCGTGTTTAACTTAAGTTCTTTGTCCATTTGCCCATATTCTAATTTGAAAGGTCGTGTTTGTCAGACCTTTTATATGTTGTTTTGTGTGTCCATATTTTACAAAAGTTTTATTTATGCGGGTCTATGGGGAGCTCTTTCTATAATTTATCATAAAATTACATTAAATTTGATCACTAATTATTATTAATCTCACCCTTAGTTGCAGGGATTAAATTTGAAGGGACGGGTTATATTTCAAACTACATGGCTAATTTTATTGTAACTCTTTTAAATTGACATGTTAAAATAAATTATATTTTTCATATGAAAAAATGAAAAAAAAAAACTCACCTATAAAATGATTATTTTATGACCCATTCATTATAAAAAAAATTAACTTTTAACTTATCATTCTCCAAACATAACATATTAATGGTTAGATTAAAATAAACATAACATTCTAACCAATTCCATGATATCTTTATATACACTAATCTAGTTGGAATTCAACTTATAATTGAAACATTTTAATTAGGTTCCATAATAACATAACTTAATTATTTCTAAATTATTTCTCAAATTTCATTTTATTAAATCTAACTTAAATAGAAATTGTGCACAAATATTCACCTAAAATAAACAGTGATAAGGAGCATGGACCTTGATTACAACCTAAAATCTGCTTGAAAATATAAAAAAATATACAAAGTTGAAAAAATTAAAAAATATACAAAGTATAAGTAATATTGAAAAATTGGATAATTGTTATAAGAAGATTTGCGTCAACCCATGCAACTTGCTCAGATGGCCTTTTCCATTTCCCTATGGAGACTTGGAGTCCCATTTTGCAATTCTCAGAGCTAAAAAACAATTTTTTCCACATATATGCGCTCTAACAACTATTCAACATGTGTATACACAGGTTGCACCATTATATCCCACGTACATCAGGTTTTGTGTCCAAAATTAAAAATGGTGTTGGGTTTCCATGTCACATCACGATATCCATGATCTTTGACCTTCCATATACTGGAAACGTTCTGACTCGGCCCTTCAGTTCCATTCGAAGGCTATAAATGGGCCATATCCAAGCTGTCGAATAGGGGAGAAGAATTCAACTTTGAGAGCAAAGTTACTCCGATGAAATTATTTACTTCATATTGAGTCTGCATCCATTTGTCCTTTTATGTCTGAACACATTGTTCATCCCCCAATATTTGTATGCAGAGACTCCATATAGTCTGCAAAAAGTGTGTGATAACGTCTTTTGGCTCAGGAGCTCATGAGTAGCGTAAGTTTGATTGCAGAATGGTGCAAGGAACTATCGCAAGGTGTGCGTAGTCGCCCACAAGAAGCTAAGTTGTGGATGAAAACTTGTTGCAAGACATGCACATGGTAAGTTTCGACTAAGCGTCAAAGAAACACTCTGAGGAGCTAAACTGTTCAAGAAAAGAAATATCAAAAGAGATAGCATGGATAATTCTTCAATAGAGAGGATCATGTTGAAGACTTCATAAATTAGCGAGAAAGATCTGTTCAGGAGGGAGAGAGATCGTTCCAGACCATTCGATATGGGAGAGTTTCACGAAAGATAGTTATGAAGCCTTTCAGCACTTCGTGGTACAAAGACATAGAAGTGTTGTAAGAGTAGAAGTCACGAAGTCATGAAGCAAATCATGACCATAGGCTATGAGGAGGTTACATGGTAGCGGGTTGGAGAATTTGAGAGGAAGAATTTCGAAGATTGTGTAGAGTGAGTGAAATATTCATGAAGTCATGAAGGCCGAAGTAGAGTTGGACCATCAGATCCAGGAGGACACATGGCAAAGATCTGTGTGTTTCAGTTGTAAGTGTTTCGGAAGGAAGCAAGGGCAGAGGTTGCAATATTGTCGAAGCCCCAATTTATGAAGAGAGTAGGTCAACAGTCACAACTCATAGTCATATTGATGAAGGAGTCTAGCACGAGAGCTAGAACTCAGAAATTGGTGTTGCCAGAAGCGCCCGAGAGTAGGGTCACAGGTAAATTGAACTTGCAGATAACATCAAAAGGACTTGTGTGTGTTATTTGTTTAGGTTATGTTATCACACAATTTGTAGCTAGGATAAAAGGCTATAAGGTAGAGGGCCAAACTAGCGTAACATGAACCTATCCCACCCAATGTCACCACGATGGGATGGTTCTTTCTTTTTAGGGAGGTGAGGCCTAGGGGAGACGTCCCCGATGACTTGGGTCTTTGAAGAGGCTAAAGGATAATCAGACAATAACAAGTTTCCCCCTTCATAGATCACCACCAATTAGATGTTCCTAGATAAACAACCAATAATAAAGTAAAACCCAAAGAAGTGTACCTACCTAGAACAAAACAATAGCAAACTGATACGTGAAATCTATTCAAAGGGTTAGTACTTTAAATCAATCGAGAACTATCTGATGAAATTACAATATAAGAAATTTGAAAGTAAATGTTGATGAAGTCAATGTTTACAAAATAGCACTGAAAGATAATGTCCCTTCATCAATAAATACTAGAACGATATGGCATTCAATGCACCAAATCAATACTTGACTTAATTAATGCCTCTAACTACCATTCAATTACTCATAAAGTAAAACGTTGCTGCAATGAAGATGAAATATCCAATAATGATGTCAACAACTTAGGGTTAGTAGGGTCAGCTAAAGGTAGGGTTAGTGTATTTAGGGTTTCAATTCAAAATCTTTGAGAGTCTTTTGATCAAATTTTACTTCGGTGTTTGAGGTCTTAGATTAGTTCCTTAGGGTTTAATGGAGTCACAAGTGAAGTACACACAAGTTGAAGGAGGCAAGATTTCAAGGACTAGAGGGAAATGTTTTGAAGTTCTCCTAAAGTAGGGCCTCAAAATCATAAGCCTAGGGGAGAGAGGCTTACTTTGGTGTTGCTAAAGCAGGGCCTGATTCTCTCTCCTCCTTCCCAGAAAATGGCTAGCTCACATGAAGCAAAAAATCAAGACAAGAAGGCTCAATGAGGGAGAGTGTTGCTACAACAAGCCTCTTTCATCAAACCCTAAAGTAAAACGACCCGAAATGTAGATAACCTAGGCCTGGGACATCTTCTTCCTCTTGGATTCTAAATGGTATGGCTAGCATAGGGGATAGAAAAACAAGGAGTGTATCTACGGTTAGTCTCTCTTTCCTTCCTTCAATGGCTAAAAGTTTCTCTACCAGGGGACATGAGACAAGGACCTACTTGTGTGCTTGTCACCTAGGGTTTTGATTCAGGAAAATAAATAAACATATGCAAGAAATTAGACTACAACCATTCATTCAATAAGTTTTACAGAAAAATACTTACAATTCATTAAGAAATAACCATGCAAACCCTAGTTGTAATGCCTTTGTTCAAGAGAAACACCATAAAATGCCAAAAATTGTCTTCCTTCACCAAGTCACCTCACTAGATCAGCCAAAACCCTATATAGGGCACAATTTTCAGACCTAACCAAGTGGTGAGTCAGTTGTGATCAAAATGAGAGTGAAAACCCTTAATATATACTGTATCAATGACCTCATTTTACTTTTTATGTCATAAAAAGGCCGGCAAGACCATAATGTCAAAATCATACCGTGTTTACATTAAATGCTAAGTAAAAACCCTAATTAAGAAAAAAAGAGGGTAAAATTCCCTTCAAAGGACACACTAGCACTTTCCAGAGAAAATGAGACATCTAGGAGAAAAACGTTAGCCACCCAAGTTTCCTCTCCAACATGCCACATGTGCCACTACTACCCAGTCTACCTCCAAAAGTGTCCATGTAGCTAGACGATGTCATGGTGAATATGAGGATGTCCTAAGCCTTCCAAGGCTAGCGTTCCACTGAAAGGGGGTCATTCCCCCTAGGTCTAGTCCTATCAGAGTGTCTCTGGTGGAACATCCTCTTCCTCTCAGCTGAAAAACCCCTGATCAAGCTCTGTCCTATATCTACCCCCTGATGGGGTTGCAACATCCATATAGTTGGATCTTAAGCCCCATGGAGGTCCTAACTGGTCATCTCCCCATGTGTACCAGTCCAAATGGTACTTGTCCTTCGGGCATGGTCCTGCACATCAAAATCTACACCCTCCATGGGCTAATCAGTCACAGGGATCATAGCAATGTCAATCACATCTTATCATCAATATTATTAAACATATGCATAAAACCCCTAATACATCAGTCAATAGGTCAAAGACATTACAAAATCCTAAAATACAAGATTGGAGAAAATGACAAGGCATCCTACTAGGCTAGTGTCCACAAGAAAACAAAAGTTTCCAGAAAGATCTCATCCAAGCCATGTAAGTGAGGTGATGTGGTTAGGTGATTTCCAAACATGTGGGTGCAGTGAGGGCCAAGGATGGATAAGTGTTACCTATGGGTGCCTTTGTAGAAGGCGAGTTGTACCTCTCATGGATGCATTTTTTTCAAGCCCATTCTTGCATTTATTCTTTTTATTCTTGTTTTATTCTTTTATTTGTTTTTTTCATTCAAGAACTAACCAAGGGACACTACCTTGGCATGCTGACCAGAGATGACAACATTACCCACAAGTACTTTCATAGAGATGAGAAGGTTGGCTCGTGATGAGACCCCCTTTCCCTTGTCCATACAACCAAAGGTCACTACCCTGGCATGGTAACTAGATGGTGGCAATGTGATACTGTTAGGTACCCATGCACCTAATAGGTTGGCTCATGAAGATACCCCCTATCCTCTGACTAGGTCTTGTTTTGTTATTTTCTGGGTACCTCTTGTTTCTTGCTGAGAAGCTTTTTACTGTCTTCTCGGGGATCCCTGGGCAAAGCATCTCGAGGTTTTATGTCTAGGATTTTGTCTTTTACCAGTTTCTTTTACCTTCTGGGCCTTGAGCCCCTTCTTCCCACGAGATAAGGTGCAATCCTACAAATAGGTCAACCCAATGCCCGGACAAGGGGATTGTGATAAATGAGCGAGAGATAAGATGAAATAGTGGTGTTATGATGGGAGCGAACAATGGATTTTCAGAAATTCCCCCAGCGGAAAACCAAGACCTATGGGCACATGATTTCTAGGGCACCCTATCAATTTCCCCAAGCATGGTCAAGTGGGCTAATGTAAGATCCAAGTAGTTGTTAGAGATAAAAGGAATTAGATGCATATATTTAAAGGTTTCAATGATCAAAAGTGACACATACCATGATACCTAGACCAATTACCTCATGGAGCAAGAACCTCTTTTGATACAGGATCAAGCCAATGGTGATGGATGCTGCTGCTACTGACAAGACAAAAGATGATGAATGAAGAAAAGGTGGGCCGTCCAGGGCCATGCTCAGGTCAATCCTACTTTCGATACTCCATGTCTAGGATTTGTGGGCCTCGAGACATGATCTCCTAGATATCCCTAAAAAGTGGGGATAACAGGTTCTATTGAAGTCACGAAGAGAAAAATTGACTTAAGTGTTTTGATGATTCTTAACTGGGAGGTCCTAGAACACCTAGGAGGGGAGGGGGATGCAACACCTACCACAACCAACACACCACACATTGAAACTTAATATCTATATGGAAAACAATATATATACATGTTAATGTTAGGCTTCATATGGGTGTCCAAAGGATTAAGGACTTAGGCCATCAACCCTTTTCCCTTGGTATTGAACTATACCATATAAACAACACACATTCGTGGAGGGGAGTCAACACATATTTCACGTGGAGGTTATAACTATGTGTACATATATATAACATATAGTTATATATGTTATAACAAATAATAAAAGCCACAATGTATAAAGCGGTTGATGGGATTGGAACCCCTGACTCGCCAACTTTAGCAAAGGCCTAAACCACCTCTGCTAACCAACTATCCACCAATCTTAGTTTGTTACAATTACATTCTAATTATAATTAAATCCATCCACTAATTTCGGGATTTGGTTACAGAACCAACCAAATCGCACTTAATGTATGCCATAAATTTTGGAAAGAATGTTAGGGGCACACCTTATTTAATGATGCACAACCCAACACATTGTACACACAATTTCATGCATAGTTTTACTCATAATGTGTGTCAAGGGTACAATTAACTCAAGGTAACACCATAAAGTGTGTCAAGGGGTACCTTGACATAATTTCAAGGATTTTATATCAATTTTGCACGGTTGTTTTCCATGAATTTAACGGTGTTCTCTGTTTCTACATTTGAACACTGTATTTTTGGAGTGTCTTCAAATTGTATTTTTGTAAGCCTATATTGTAATGTAATTTGAAATTTTTAAATGATAAAGAATAGTCATACTATTTAAAGGGAGTTTGGATATGTAGTGATGTAAGACAATTATGCGTGTATTTTGAGTTCTTTTATTTTTTTGTGTCGTCTCATTTACATTTCAAGTTATTCATCAATTTATGGGTTTATGGAAAAGTAAGAAATTCATATGATATTTTGCAAATAGTCAAACAATCTTCAATTTCTTGAATCTGGTCAGATGTCTATGTGTATTTAATAATTAATTGGCATCTAAAGATTTTTGAGCGGAATTGGTATCATAGTTTTATTGATATTTAGAACCAAGTTGGTATCAAAACTCATTTGGTATTTTTGGATCAACAAAGAAAACAACAAAGAGAATAAACAATTGAAAAGAGTAGAAACCTGAAAACAAAAACCAGAAACTGAAATAAAAAATGAAATTTTATCTCTGCAAAAATTAAAACAATGTATTAGATATTTATACCTCTGGATCTGACTAAGTTGGTCATATATTGGGAAAATGAAATTTTTTTGAGTGACACAAAAACTGTTCCTCATTGTAACAAGCACTCTAGATGCAATGGAATAGTCCTATCAGCCTATAAATGTACATAAATGGTAGAAACCAGAGATGAGGCAATGAGGCTTCACGATCTCGATCTACATCGAGAACAAGTCTTCACATGTTCTCTAATACCATGTTGGACAAAAAAGGTATTCCAATAGAGGACAAACAACTTCAATACCCACTTACACAACTAGATCAAAGATCAAGACATCAATTTTTTGACATGATAAAACCCCTAGATCGAGGAAAATATGAACCATTAGAGCACTCTATGTCAGGAAAATATCATGAACATCAAATTACATAACTACAAATACATACTAATGCATACTAAATAAACACACTCAGAAACACATGTTTACCTAACGACACATTATAACAATTTGATCTTAACTAACTCTTAAGTGTTTAAATATCTTAAGAACTAATCTATATATGTAAATTTACAACTTATACATACATTTATTTATTATTTTTAATTGATATATAAGCATACAACAACATTCCTAAATCCAAATCCTTTTTGCATTTCAAAAAGTGAGTAATACATTTATTTATTATTTTTAGTTGATATATAAACCTATAACATCTTTATTAAATCCAAATCATTTTTCCATCCAAAGAAGTTAGGAACACATTTAGAAATACTTTTCAAAATTTCAATTTAGGAAAGAAATATTTTTTTTCAAAATATAAAGTTTAAATAGAGAATTCAACAATCTATGATTTCTTATGTATCATCTTTATTTGTTGATGTCATCACTCATTCTCACTTTTTTTCTCCTATCTTAATTGGCTTGTTATTACTAAGTTCATCCTTTTTAGTGAGTGTTTTATTTAAATACTCAACTTCTCCATTTGCTTGCTAGTGTAATGGGGAGATTTTTCTATGAGTTATCATAAACTTACGTTAAAATTTGTATGGGTGTTAACTGACATTAAAACTTGTTGATCACTAATTATTTTTATTGTTAGGGACATCCAAATCTAAGGATGTTGTTTTATATAGGAACTTTTCCACCAAGTATTTAGTGTAATAGTCAATTGGATATGCTTTATCTCATTTCATTAAATATTCTCATATGGTGAAGACAATTGTCAATTGGTTCTACTTTATCCCATTTCGTTATATATTCTACATGAAATGACTTATTTTTCCTTTCCTATAAAATGGTCTTATGAAGTCCATTACCAAAGTATCAAATGGAAGACTTGGATTGATGGACTACAAAGACATTTAATCTATTTTCTTCTCCATTTCCAATTCCATGTCTCGTGTGTTTGTTATGAGCATCATTGTGAGAAAGGAGGAACACAAAGTTTGGGAATTAGATATACTAGGCTATTTGAGGTCAAGAGTGTGCCATTTTGAGTGATTTTATGATGGATGATGAATAATATGGAGGGGGTATAGCGTTTGTCAAAATTTTGAATTATCACTGATAGAATAACTCCAAGAACATAGTCATAGCATAAGAGTGGTACTTGTGAAAACATATTGTAAATGTATATCCTTGTATATGTAATATAAAATATGAATGAGAGTGAGAAGACATTTTATGCATATTCTGTGGTTCTTTGAGATTGTCTTGAGTATAATTTTCTGGTTTTCTTGCATCACATATTTGTGGTTTGAATCTTGCATGTTAAATTTAATTAGGGTTCACAACCTACTGTTGTTGCATCACACTATAACAATCCATTCTCCTTTATTGAAGGCACACGTTGACCATAAGAGGCCTCCAAAAAACTTGATAACAAATGGGATTGATACTAGGTTACAGATTGTATAGTTAAAGGAGCAGTAACTGTGGAAGGGAATGGTGCTTGATACTTAGAAAATTTTGAACTAATTAGCTATGCCATTCTGTAAAATAAAAGGGATTTCCCCAGGTTGATTGAAGCATAACTAGAGATGGGAGGAGATATACATTGATAATGTCAAGAATAGACAAAAACTATTTAATACTGGGTGGAATGGGGTAGGAATGATTGATTGTGCTCATGATGGAATGGGATGTCAACCAATAGATGAGGAGTGACACTTTAAGAAGGTATTTGGAAGGAGCACCATATATCATAAGAGAGGGGTCCGCATTAGGAGTGGATAGTTAGACAGAACCTCAAAAACCCCATTGAGATCTCCATAGAACATGTAATATTTTCCTAACCATAAAGAATTTTGATGGCTTTGAACATATTAAATATTGACCATAGTACATAGGAACCATTCTACCTTATGGGTTACTAGATGACACATCAATAATATTAGCTCGAATGACATGTATGTATTCCAACCAATCATTAAATATAATGCTTGTGTCATCTCTTCAAAATCACATGGGTAACTTATAATATACCAATTTGATAAAATAATGACTCTACCCTATGAGTGTGAGAATTAAGTATTGATGAGTTTCATCTATGAATGTGAAAATTAAATATTGATGAGCTACAAGGATGATCTCCCTTCATTTGACACATATGGAATGATAGGCTCAAGGGATGTGAAGGGGAATATTAATGTACTAACAAAATATCAACATTAGGATATTCCACTATAATAAGATAGCATGCAATTTCACATAGATACCAATTACAAACAAAAAAAGATAATCACACATAAATCAATTACCCTTTCATTAATTTTAAGAATAAAAACAATTTTTTTTACTTTCAAAATATTTTCTACATTAATTAAAAAACAAAACTTATTATTTTTTGAAACTAGATTATTTCTCTTAATCTTTTTTACATTAATAAAAAAAATACTTATTATTTTTTAAAACTAGATTATTTCTCTTAATCTTGAGAGCATAAATTGATAATTTTAAATTTATACTTACTATTTGCAACTAAAAGACATTGGAATTTAAAATAATAGATACATATTTAAAATAGATCTATAAATTCAATACACGACATGATCGTATTATTTTATGTGTTGTGTCTATTTTTTCGAGGACAAAGTGCATATTACATTTTTGTTGTTTTCAGTAGAACCAAACATAGGTGCACTCACATGCTCCAACAAAAATGGAAGGTACCCAAAATCGTTTAGAAAATATTGATTGATCTTGCGCGACAAATAGTGTAAGCATTTGAAGACAAAATAATTTTCCATCATTAGAATCTAAATGGAGGAACACTCAGGAACCATTAGAATCTAAATGTGGACGGAAAGACAAAACTCTTGGTCTTGTCATCAGGGAGTATTCCAGAGAGAACTGTGTAGTCATGACTTGACGTGATTAGACAGCGAAGGCTGAGGAAATTTATTCGCATCAGCTCAAGTAAATACCAACTTGGTGTAGTATCGATGAAAATATATTAAATCATGTTTGATTCATTATGAAGCTTATTATATTATATGAAGAATTACCAGTTTTATTAATAGTTTTTATTTTATTTTATTTTTAAAATTTCTCAATATCCATTGTAATATTTTTTTATCCATTGTAATATTTTTTTAGTTTTAAAATATTTTATTTATGTGATTGGCGAATTTAACAAGTTACATAACTACTAAATGTTCATAAAATTGAATAAGTCTTTCTTTGTGTTTTGAGAATTTTGTACAGTTTTTATGTTTGAAATATTTTATTTATCCTGTTGCCAAATTTAACATTTTGTATAAACTATTCAAATCCTGATAAAATTGAATATTTTTTCCTTCAAACTTTTTTGTTATGTCCTGTGAAGAGAGTTTTCATGATTAATTGGAAAATTCGGAGTTATTGATTTCTCTAAGTTTAATTGTTTATACATTAAACAATTTACTATCACATTTTAAAAACTTTATTTTAATGTACAAATCATATTTTTTTAATATAAAAATTATTTTCTTCAAATAATAATTTGATTATTTTTTTCTATCCATAACTGGCTCAAACAGTGCATATGCAGCAATAATGGCGAAGAGAGGAAAACTCTCTACAATAAGAACTGTGAAATTGTTTTCCTTAAAATAATTCTATTGATATGAGATTCATAAATGTAATTTGATTAATTTGATTGTTCTATATCCATGACTGTGACTGTAACAAATAGTTGTGACAAATAGTATATCCATGACTCTTAGTGTATCACACAACAACTCATGACTCTTAGTGGATCGCACAACAACTCTTGACATTTTTATTTTTTTTAAATGTGAAATTGTTTACAGATATCTTGGTTAATTGAAATTTTCAAAAGTCTAGTAGTGGATGAAAACTTATGGTTCAATGTAACAGATGCTATAAATTATATGTTGTGAGTATATTGACCAAGTTATTAGGGTTTTGTTAAGAAGGTCAATTGGGTTTAGTTTGGATAGTTGTGAGGAATGATTGTTATCCTTCCCACTCTTGTTCAATGCCCATAAATGACATGTTAAGCTCATAATGAGTATGCTGTCATTCATGTTGTTATTTACAAATTAGAATTTGATAAGTTGATAAAAAAGGGTATTGAACTTTTTCAGTTCTAAAATAATAAGAAATTATTTTAGAAGTTATTGCCCAGAAAGTAGGTAGGAAGGAGGTAGGAAGGAGGTGCAGTTAACAATGAGATATATATTAAAATGGGATAAACACTTGCAACACTATATCTCATGGTTTGAAAAAATATTTATCATGATGACGATTAATGTCCACTAGTATTTAAGAAGATAAGGGCTTAATTGTAATTCATTACAATTTTATTTATGTGTTGTAAAAGCTTTCCAATATCATCATAGTTTTGGTTAATTACAAGGTTATCAAGATTGGTAGTGTGACATATCTTTTGAAATTGAATTCTAATTTGTGTATATGTTGGACAATCTAAGAGAAAGTGCTTTTCATCTTCAACCCTCTTAATAACAGGAATTTACTAATATAAATATAAATTAAAAATTATTCTATATAATAAATAAACATTAGAAGATTGTTTGGTATATTAAATGAAAGATAATAAATTTATATAAAATATAAAAACTGTTGTATAATTTTTTGAAAAAAAATTCTAATTTAAATAACATATATAAAAGTAATAAAATTATTATATAATTATTGACTAGTATAATTCATCTTAACTCCTAATCTATTATGAATTAAAAGAGATAAAATACACTATGATGAAAACCTTTTTGGTTGAATAACTTTTTGAATCAATATTTGGTTGTACAACATTGTTCTTTGGGATCAATTTAGTCAAAATGTCTTATCTACCCCTCATTATAATTTAGCCTTATGTCTAAGGAAATTCAAATCAATACTTAAGCTAACACCCACTAAAATGTTCATTGAGAATGAATGAAAACATGAACAAAATAAGTACATGAAATTCAAATCAATACTTAAGCTAACACCCACTAAAATGTCCATTGAGAATGAATGAAAACATGAACAAAATATGTTTGAGAATGTGAACACTGACATTATTTGTTAACAAATCCATAGTTAAGTGTGTTTGGATGGGTGTTGAATAGAGAATACTTATGCACTGATCCAGAATATATTTGTAGAACAAAATGAATACAACTTATTCTCAAAATATGCTTAACATAGAATAACAGATATACAGTAAAACTGGTTTCTATTCAACAAGGAAATAAGTTGAAACTGTAAAATGCAGTGAAAACAAGCTTGCTAGAATGGTGGCAGGTTATCTCTGAAAAGAGATGTGACTGTTGTGCTCATTCGCAAGAAGATGATTACAATGAGGCTTTGAAGGCCTTTTTACAATAAACAAGAATTTCAAAAACCCTAGACATCCCAAAAACCTACCCCTAGGAGATGAAGCGCCAAAAGTCATGTGGGCTCTCTTTGGGTAAGTTAGTACATAAAATTCTCGGGATTTTAACTTTTGCATACGGTCTTTGTTTTAGGCACACAATAGCCCGTTGGAAAGGTCCATCCCTAAAAAACATTGTTTAGGGCCTCAAAATGTACCCACAATTCAGGGACCTGAAGACTGGGGAAAAAACTCCCAAAATGAGCTAGTTGCAATAGGTGGGAGGCCATCGACATCCATATAAATCAATCCTCCCCCCTTAGGAACCAATAGTCTACATTGTGTTGAGTTCCCCCATCGGATGAGGAAATTTCTACTGAATTTGACCCTGGGTGAGCCACTTGCCTCTGTGTGGGAGCTACCTTGCTTTGACAACTCGATAAAGTTGGATCCTTTGTTGGTGAGTGTCATTGATCTATTTTTCCACAATATCATCATTGGATTCTTGTTGTATGTAGTTGGGGTTGAGTTCTATTGGTTTTAGTTATTTTGTTGTCTCTGAGGTGTCCAATAATGGTGGGAAATATACTTGAAGAATATCCACATTGAACATTGGCTGCAAGCCAAGGAAAGGAGGAATGTTGAGCTCGAAAGCATTATCACCCAAAAACTTGGTGATGGTGTACGACCCATAACAGAGTGGGAAAAGACTATAATGGGGTCCTTTGAGGCGCTCTTTCTACAAGTGAAACCAAACATTGTCGCCCACCTGAAACTTATGTGGCACAAAGTGTTGATCATGGCGCTGCTTGGACTTGTCATTGGACTTCTATAGGATATCTTGAACATGTTGGCGTATGTGCTAGATCTGCTCAATGAACTAGGTGGCTTTGTCAACTTTAGTTGGAGCAGGAGATGAGTCGGTTGAGGTGACCACAAAGGGTAGTGAAATATCTATGGGACCCAATGGTTGGAATCCCAATCCCACTAGAAATGGGTTGTGGTTGGGTTGAACTATGTAGGGCTCGGTTGTAGCTATGTTAAACATAGGGGAGAATACCATCGCATGTGTGAGGGTGCTTGGAATTATACATGTGTAGGATATGCATGATCATTCAATTTACGACATCGGTTTGACCATCTTTTTGGGGGGTGGAAGGTCGTGGATTTGATGAGCTTGGTGTCCAACATTGATTAGAGGCTTGACCAAAATGTGATAATAAATCGATTGTCCTGATATGAGACAATGGTTTGTGGGATTCTAAAATGTAACCAGACTCGTTCAAAGAAGAGATTGGCAGTGGTCTCTGTTGTGATGCTCTTCTTGTAGGCAGCCATAATTGTCATCTTAGAAAAGAGATCCACAACCAAAAAAACACAATCATTACCCCACTTGGTGGATGGGAGGCCCAGCATGTAGTCCATTGAGATGGATTCCCATGGCGTGTCAGCACTTGGAAGAGGAGTGTACATGCCTTATTTCTTAGTGGCTGGTTTGGAAATCCCACAAGAATTGTAGGACCTGATATACTTGCTAACCTCCTATCGAAGTTTCAGCCAGTAGAAATGTTTATGCAACATTGCCACTATCTTTTCGATGTTGAAGTGTCTTTCCACCTGACTATAATGGGATTGCCATATCATCTTCGCTTGCTCTCTTTATGGAACGCAAATATGGACCAGACGACACAACAACCCATCTCAAAGTTGAAAATTAGTGACAATTGTGTTTTCTCCCAACATTCTATAGGTGGTGGAAAAGTCTGGGTATGTCTCATATATTTTGGGCCACCTAGAGGTCTCATGGCTGCAAGATTCTAACACTGCAGTGAGTGTCGTGACTGGCGGTCTATTGAGGCAATAAATGACATGGTTGGTTCTTCTCATTTTAGACTTGATGTTGAGGTGGAATTGTTGCAAGTACGTGGACCACTTCTGATGGTGGTTGTTCTACAATTTTCCTTATGTCTGCATGAACTATAATGTATTATGATCAATGTCAATGATTGTCTCCTTCCCAAGAATGTAATGTCTCCACTCGCAATAGCCTTACACAATGGATTACCTTTCTTTGTCGTAAGTAGGGTACTTCTGCAAAACATCTAATAACATCTCACTATGATAGGCCACGGGGTGGCCATGATGACTGAGAATGGTGCCCAAAGCATAGTTTGAAGCATCTGTCTTGATCTCAAAGGGATGTTGCAGGTCTAGTAGTGAAAGTATTGGGGATGAGCAGAAGCACTGCTTCATATCATCGAATTCTTTTTTTTGGGATCGGACCCACATAAATTTCTCCTTACCACCACCCCTAGTTACTTGGATGAGGTCCCATGCAATATGGGAGAATCCCAACACAAACCTATGATAGAAATTGACAAGCCTCAAGAAGCTTTAAAGTTCGGTGAGAGTGTTTGGGGCTGGCCAGTCACGGATGCCTTGCATTTGGACTATATCCACATGTATGCCATGTTGATCAACAATGTAGCCCAGGTAATGAACCATGTCAATGCCGAAGGATAATTTTTCCAAGTTGGCGTAGAGCTGGTGTTTCCGCAGGGTGTGCAAAACCTATTGAATATGATGCAAGTGTTCTGCCCAAGTCTTGTTGTAAATGAGGATGTCATCCAAATACACCATTGCAAAAGTATTGGTGAATGGTTGTAGGACATCATCCATCATCCTCATGAAAGTGGTTGGAGAATTTTTCAAACCAAAGAGCATGACCAACCATTCAAAAAGACCTTCCTTTGACTTGAAGGCGGTCTTCCATATATCTGTCTGTTTTATCAGGACCTAGTTGTAGCCAGACTTCAGATCAATATTACTGAAGTATTTGGATCTCATGAGTTGATCAAGGAGGTCGTCAATTAGCGGAATCAGGTACTAGTTTCTGACTGTGATTTTATTCAGGGCCCGGTAATCAATGCAGATTCGTCAAGTTCCATCTTTCTTTTGTACTAGCATGATTGGTCTCCT
>ML778982.1:596148-634510 GCA_009831015.1 Picea engelmannii
ACTTTCATTTTATTAATATTTAATTAATTAATTAAATCACTTTAATTAATTAATTAACCTTTTTACCTCTGAAAATATCCTTATCTCTCCTTGTGGCTTCCCTGGCCACTGAAAGTCACTTCTATCCATCCCATCCTGTAGTGATACTCCTCCCGATTCCAATGAGCTATTACACTGAGAGGTTCCTCCAAGTAATGTGCCCCAAATGCCGTCTTCAATGATTTTAATTAACTTATAGCTCAAAATAGTCAAAATCATGAAAATCGTCAGAATGGAACGAAACCAAAGACAACCTGTGCAGAATGGCTCATAATGATGGAATATGATGATAAATGCCAATTGGACCCCACAATGCCTCTCAAATACCCATGTACTCACTATAACATCCATCTGGCTACTCTGGTCATCATAAGTCTCTACCCTATGATGATGTCCCAAAGTGGGGACATTACATTGGCTGACACGGATGTCGCTTCCTTGGCGGAGCCATATGATGGTGTAGGGTTGTGGGTGTGGCATTGTCGGCTAGGCCAGTCGCTTGAAAACCTCTGTTGAGATGAGGTTCTTCTGGATACTAGGATCAATGATGAGGTGCAGCAGGGTACCCTTCACCCACATTTGTGAATGAAAAAGGTGCTCGCCTTCCTCTAGCTCTTTTGGTTCACTGGGCTAGAGCTTGGTGGTAGAAATACTAGGTTGTGCGTCTATGATCTGTATCCCCCTTTTTGGTTCTGACTAAGAGTCAGAATCCACATCTTATTCATAGGATTTAACCTCAACCACCAGTGAATTCTTCGAGCGACAATTGACCGTGTTATTCGAAGGGATCTTATGGAAGTTACACCACTTCTCGGTATCTTTCTTTGTCTTTCTAGTGTCCTTCTTTTCTTACAGCCTGGACTGGTTGTCTTGAGGCTGCCCATCTTTTCTCTATCCTTTGTTCTACAGGTTGTGGCCACCCTTTACTCACTTTTTCTATGAGGGTTTCCCAGGCCCAGATTGTTGCATCTTTTGTTTGATCTTATGCTCGATTTTGATGACATATTGGTAGGCCACGCCCAAGGATGAGATTTCCAGAAAATCCATTTCGTCCTGGATGTATCTATGCAGACCGTCGAGATACTTGAGCACGAGATGTCTCTCAGAATATTTGATACCCATCTTAGTGCACAAGGTATAAAAGATATTTGTGAACTCAGGCACTGCTTGGTCTCTTTTCTACTGTAGCATGGTCCATTTTGTGTGTAGGTCGTCATAACTTCCAACCCCAGGTGACTATGACTATAAATAATGAGGGTTCCTTTGTTTCCTTTTGCTCAAAGAAAGTTTCCCACCAATATTTGACATGGGGGACGACTTTGAGGAGCACAAAAGTAATATTTTCTCTATTCAAGAAGTTATGGACAGAGAAATACCCTTATAGAAGATTCAACCACTTGTCTACCATATCTGCGTCTATCTTACCTTCAAATATAGGAATATCGAAGTTGATTTGTACCTTGAAGGGGGCGATGCCTACATTTGAGGAAGATGCATTGCCTGTTGGTAGTCGCTCAAGGATTTTCACAAAACTATCCATCATATTGTTTCTTTGTTGCATGAGGGATTCCTCAAGAAACATTTTGAAGGCATATCCTATCCCGTCGTATTTCTTTTCTTCTTCCATGAGAGGTCGTTTGGGAAGAGATTTTGTCCTCAAGAGAAGCAAGCTCAAGACCCAATTCTTTGTACCCTGACTGTGTTGGGGACATGCATTAAGAATGACAAGGAGAATACCTCTCTAATACCAGTGATCCAAAAAATATTTTCAGAATGAAATGAATACATATTATTATCAAAATATGCTTAACATAGAATAACAAATATATAGTAATAATGGTTTCTATTCAATAAGGAAATAAGATGAAACTGTAAAATACAACAGAAACAATCTTGCCAGAATGGTGGGGGCTTATCTTCGAGAATAGATGTGATGAATGCACTCATTCACAAGTGGATGATTACAATGAGGCTTTTAAGGCCTTTTTACAATAAACGTGAATTTAAAAAACCCTAGACATCCAAAAAGCCTAACCTTAGGAGATGAAGTGCCAAAATTCATGTGGGCCCCGTTTGGGAAAGTTAGTACATCAACTTCCTTGGTTTGTAACATTTTCATACGATCCTCGACTATGGCGATCCCTAAAACATGTTTTTTATGGCCTCAAAATGGTCTCGCAAGTCAGGGACCCGAAAACTAGGAAAAAAACTGCTAAACTGGAAAACTGCCAAAATGAGCCAGTTGGAATAGGTCGGAGGCCACCAACATCCATCTGGATCAAGAGTGTTGTAGTTGAGAAGAGAGGAGAATAAGTGTAGTACATAAGTGTAGTAAATTCATTGAGAATGAATGAAAACATGAAAAAAATAAGTTTGAGAATGTAAGCTTGGACATTATTCGTTTACAAATCCATAGTTAAATTGTTTGGACAAGTGTTGAATAGAGAATACTTGTAGTGTTCTTATTGAGCGTAGAATAATTGTAATGTTGTAGTAGAGTAGATGATTTGCATGGAATAACCACCTAGTGGTTTGTAGTATACAAGAATGGTAAATCATAAATGGTTTATGGTTTTACTATGCCTATTTATTGAGTTATAGGGTTGGAGGAAATCATAGAGAGTGAGTTTTATCTTAGTGTTATGGTGCCAAAATTAAAATTTCTCAAGAAGTAGGCTCCTGCACAACACTAGAGATCAAAAAGTCTTTGTATTATAACCATTTGGTTTTTGAATAATACATTAAGTGTTCTTTAGAGTGTGGGTTTTTTGTTTTCGGAAGGGTTTTCCCTGAAAATTGTCTTGTTTATGATTTGTTGTTTATTTAATTTCTGCAACTATTATATTTTTAGTTGATGCACATTTTTCTCTCATAGATTAGTTTAGAAATTGTATTTCACACCTATTCTTCCTTTAATTTGTTATAAGAGCTTGATCACCTCAATTCCAAGGTGTTAGGGACAAGGTTTCTAGATCTAATCATTGTTGCAGTGGGAGATTGTGCATAAGGAAATTTTGTTGCAGGTAAATGACAAGTTTTTCTATATTAGAAATGGAGAAGTTTAATTGCAGTAACTTTGAGTTGTATAATATCAATATGGGGGATATTCTCATAAATTAAGTTCAATGGGTTGTAGTGTCTAGAACCAAACCCATTGTTATAATAAATTAAGAGTGGGTGGTATTGGAGAGAAAGGAAAGAAGCCTTATTCGACAATGTTTCCCCTATTTGGTATTATTAAAAAAWTTTGAAGAAAAAACCACACTATATGTATCGAAGAATTTGAGGCATTTGTATCAAGCTAAATCCTTGGTTAATAAAAAAAATTTGTGGAAAATTTTGTTTTCCTTSAGAATGGGTGATTGTGATTTTGTAGGTGAGCACCCAAATTCATTTAATACTAGTGTTATCTATTTCATTTYAGTTGAAGTTAATATAAATGAGGAGGATCATTCTATGACCTTTTTGTGTTCCTTTCCATATTCATTGGAAATCTTGGTAACGACCATTGGAATCACTATGAATAAATATATGCTTGATGAGGTCGTGGCTAATTTATTATTAGAGGAGTTGAGGTGAAAAGATTCAAACTCCACCAACAAGTACATAGATGTTCATGGAAGATAAAAGGAGAAATGAAATAAGAGAGAAAATTGTAGATCCAAATCTTGTGGGAGACATAAATATCCTAGAAAGTTCAAGGAAAAATGTTTGAATTGTGGCAAGGTCGGGAATTTAATAATCTACTGCATGGAAGAGAAGAATAAGAATAAGAAGGAAAATAATGATTTTGTTTTTGAAAAAAATATCAAGAGGATGGTGGAGATGGATTTTGTTGCACCTTTGGTAACCTATTGAAGGCATAGTGCATGGCTTATAGACTCTATTTCTTTCTTCCATATGACTTCCCATCGACCTTAGTTTTTCCCAAGCTTAGACCCATCTTAACTACAGTTCAACAAAGCACCGAGAGAGATCAAATATCTCGTGGTGAAAAACCTTCCTCCATAACCCATTTTAGAGTGAAAAAGAAAGGTTTTTCACTTGAAGAGATTTGATTCCTATCAGTGCTTCGTAGAACCGTAGTTAAGATGGGTTTATGATGGTTACAATCATGGCCAACACCTCCTTGTCGAAATTTTTCATATTTTCCTTATTGTGTATATGTGTTTTCTTTAAATGATATTTAATAAGTATCATCTATGATGTTGTATATATTTCAATCTGATAATTAAAAAAGTCACAAAACAAAAAAAAATTCATAAAATTTACATCATTATCAATTTGAATAGTAACAAAGTGATAAAATGAAAATATTTAATACCATATATCTTACATTATATCATTAAGAACTTGAATAATAACAAACAAACAATTTTGAATGGTAAAAAAGGTGAATAATAACAAAGTAATATGACGCAAATATATTTAAACATATATTTGAAGATATTGAATAACATATATATTACATAGTTCTTTATATCAATAATATTATTCTTCTTTTCATTTACATACACCTGCACACTTTCCTATCTTTTCATATTGTTCAAATGAAAATGGATCTTGAAATCAAAGACCATACAGATATTTAACTCAATATATGGAAGTAAAAGTGATACCTTGTTGCTTTTTCTTCTCAATATTAATGGTTTCTTTCTCTAATGTTAATCCCTATGACTTATGTATTGTTAATCCCCGAGAAAGTCTCAATGGAATTTGTGTTTCTTTTCCTCTTTCAATTGGTATAATAGGGACAGTTTGAGGGAATGTTTCATCCCATGGAACCTCTACATAGTTATCAAGTCTAACTAAAATATATGTGTGAGGTTTAGGAGGGGATACTCCAATACTATACACAATCTATTCAAAAACCCCAAGGGCACCATTGATGAGTCATGCATTGGTCCATAAGTTAGAAGTAATAATCACTTGAGCTCCAACAACAATAAGCAACTCAATGTCCAATTTGTTGTCATGAGCTTCAATCAAATAGTTACAACTTACTTTTGTAACAACACTACGTGCAACTGGGAGATTCAATGATCCCAAAGAACTCTTATTGTGATTGTGTACATCATCATTTGTTACAAACAAATGTATTTCCTTAACAAATAACTCCTGTGTGGAAGCATCCATATTGCTATATATACATGTCATTAGTAATTGTCTGTTTTCTAAAGTAGGATTTTCATCTCCAAATTCATTAGAATATGTCAAAAACATTTATGATCATTGCTAAAACATTTATTATCATTGTTTTTTCCATCTTTCCTAAACACAATATCAAGAGTCGCAAGTTTTGTGAATGATATTCATAATCCTTTCAGAATATGATCACATTCATAAGCATGTTTGGCCATAAGCAGAGGTAGTTGTTCCAAGTCACTAACTAAAATAACTAACCTCCCTCCAAAGAAAAAAGTTGAATGTTATGGAAGAGCTTCCTGAAGTCGAGAATCAATACTTTTTAATAATTTTTTCCCTATAAAACTCATCTCATCAATAAGGATGTATTTGACATCTTTTATCTCCTCCTACAAGGGAATAAAACTTGACCCTTGTAAATCATTCATGTCCCTTACAGGTATACGAAGTGTCGATGCATATATGTTGAATGATGCAATATTGGTAGGAGACACAAGAAGTAAGGGGATATTATTAGAAAGTGAATCAATCTCCATGGCATGTCTAATAGCACCAATTAAATAAGACTTTCCAGTACCAACAGTTCCTTGAATAATCATATGTAAAGGTTCTCTCCAACCACCTCCTCTATATTGTTCAAGGATTTATTATATGCGATTTTTTTTCCCTGTAAACTCTCAAATGAATAAGAGATTTCACATTTTGTAGTAACAAATGCATTTTTGTATCTCTTTTGGTATATGGATTGCATTGCATGATTCGATGTCTTCATCCAATAAATTAGAACTCCAATTTTCTAGCTTCTTCCCTTTCCATTTCAATGAATTCTTACAACGACACCTCCAAGCATTAACATAATTAACAATGACGCAAATCAATGAATAAATGTAAGGAGAGACACAATTCAAGACAACATGATCAACTGAAGAAAATACAATAAACGATCAATGATGTCACTGAGTAATAATGAACTACCAGCGCAACCTATCCTGCAAGGTTAGGACCTCCAAGACACATAAGCAACACTCAAGCCAAGGATTCATCCAATTGATTTTGACCACTTAAGGTCTGAGGGTTGACAACTGTTCTGCGGAACAAGGAGGTGTCTAAGTCCCATAATCAATCACATATCATCATTATTCTAATGACACAAGATAATATAAACACCCAATCAATCATAGGTCAACATTATTCCAAGGCGCAAGAGTAATCAACAATAATTTCAATGGTGCAAAAGAATATAAATACTTAATCCATCATATGTCAACAATATTTAATGGTGCAATCGTAATCTAGTTATGAAATCAACCATACATCAACAATGTTAATGGCACAATAGTAATTAATTTATGAAACAACCAAACATCAGTATACTAATTAATGGTGCGCGAGCAATCTAATTGCTTACTTAATCACACATCAATGTTAAATTCAAGGAACGTGAAAATTCTATTACATAACCTACATCAAGTATCTGACACAATCACCACCTACAATACCTTCCGACAACTAGCCAACTAAAAAGACATATATCAATTGAATGATGCAATATCTCCTGTTAAACCTTCCAGCACTAGTCCAACTACAGTTTTCATATATCAACATCGTCTAAAAATTTGATGATAACAGAAAAAAAATGGTTTCACTTAGAAAATAAATAGGTCAATGCACACACCATTCAAATAATATCTCCCATTGATCTAAGAGCGGAAAGTGACCCTAACCTCGGTCGTGTGGTCATCAAGGCCAATATTCCCACTCACTAAAAATATACCATTACAAAATTTCACTTATAATGATGACTGTAATATTCTAGACTGTAATCCTAGACTATAATATTCTAAAATAATCTAACAAATACTCATTTATAAAAATAAAAACATTACGCTGATATTAACAAACAACAAATAAAACATTAAAATGGTGATCTATATAATTCTATAACATTATGATGATGATGTTGATGATTAACGTCCACTAAGACCAAATTGGTCTATCATACCTTAAGAGGGTAAGTGATTACTTGTGATTCTTTATAATTTTGTTTATGTTCTCGAAAAGCATTAAGAGAAGCTTTCCAAGATCACCATACTTTTGTTGAGTTAATAGGTTAGGAAGGTTGGTAGTGTGACGAATATTTTGAAAATGAGATCTAATATGGGTATAGGTTGGACAATCTAAGAGAAAGTGCTTTTTATATTCAACCTTCTTAGTGTCACAAAGGTGATGCACTCTTTAATCCCATGGTATTTTATGAATTGACCAATGCCCAGTTTCACTATCGAGCCCATGAGAATTTGTTCTTATCTCAGAAAAGCTTATTTTTTCCTTTACACTTCACACAACTGATAGATAATTTTGATATTCTAGATTAGGGTTGATTACATCTTTATAATACTTTAATTTTCTTTTTTCCTCTAACTCTTTACCACACAACATTTTCTCCTGATATTTTTATTTGACATTTTTTAATAGTATCTTTATTCTAAAAAATCGTATCTTCCATGATTCCCCAATAGTTTATCCAAGACCGAGCATATTTACGCCATCCTCGCTTGAGTCGATGGTGTTTATGACTCGATTTTGAAGCAATTTTAGGAAGCCTCTTTCCTTCCATGTTGTTTAACTTGTTCTTATACATTAGGAATCTAGTCATAGCCATGCTCTCAATAGGGAAGAGGCTTCTTTCTAAAAGGAGGATGGGATATAGTGTATTTCCTTTAATTTTGAGATTATAGGTTATAAAATTATTTTGTATTTTCTCTATCTTTCTCCACGATTCATGAGAGATACTATAGCCCCAGACTTCACATCCATAAAGAATAACACGTGTAACAAGAGTCTCAAAGAGGAGTTTCTTCTTATCCCAACTCCAAAGATCAACTGATTTACAATTGTTTTCAAGCCCATAATAATCTTTCCATCCCCCAATAATAATTTTCTCAAAGCTATAATTCCAATTGAGCTTGTGTTGAATATCAATTCCAAGATATTTGTATGAAGTCACTTCCTCCAAGTTGGTTTTTTCATATACGAAGGTATCATAAGGGACCTTATTGGATTTAATAATGATGACCTTAGTCTTATCAGTATTAACACTCATACCCATATTGGAGAAAAAATATTTGAGGATTCTTAGTTGGTTTTCAAGATCATAGGGACTCCTTGCATAAGAAGGATATCATCGGCATAAAGAAGAAGATTGATGACTATACCAGTGAGAGCAGGGATGACACAACCTTCTTTTTCCAAGCAATCTTCTAACTTGTCAACGTATATGCCAAAAAGGGTAGGGGACAAGGGACAACCTTGTTTGACTCTGATATTGCAGTTAATGGACCATCCCTCAATGCTTTTAAACTTAGAAATAACTTTCTCTTACATCCTTATTGCAATATCCCTCAACTTGAGAGGAGCTTTTATCTCTTCCAACCTATTCCAAAGGTTTTTCCTAGGAACCATGTCAAAAGCTCTTCTAAAGTCAACGAAACAACAAAAAATATTTGTTTTAGTATTGCGTAACTCCTCTGCAATGATCCTAAAGGTAACAAGATGTTCCACAGTTGAATGATATCTCCTAAAATTGGCCTGTCCTTTATCTCTTTTACTGTGCCTTTCTAGCCAAAGGCTAATCTTCTTTTCCAAAATAATTCCATAAATCTTGGATAAAATTGGGCTAATCATAATGGTCCTATAATTAGAGGGAATGTTTCTATCCCCATTTTTAAAACTAGGAACAATAAGGCTTTACATTCATGATTTAGGGAAGCCCTGCTTGACTACTAAATTAAAGAGCTTGTGTATGTGAGGGATAAGGATTGGCCCTTTGATTTTAAAATTTTCATCTTGGTAGCCTTCAATGTCCTTAGCTTTTGCATTTGCAAGCTGCTTAACCAAGAAATCTATGTCATCTAAAGAAAAAAATTCTTCCTTTGCAGGGACAATAGGAATAGTTTCCATGGCATTAGGGAACTCGTAAAGACTTTTAAGGTAGGAATTTCAGTCCCTTAAGGGAATCCAATTATTTTATTTAGTATCGTGTCTTAGAATTTGGCTCCAAAACGTTTTAGGATCCAACCTATATAGTTGTGAAAGTTGTTCTTTCCTTTAGAACACTATTGCAATAATGTTGACATGCATTCCAAATTTGCTTAAGAAATATAATATTTCCATGGGTGTCCTTTGCCTTCTATTGGCTTGGGAGAATAAAAACGCTAGAAACAATCGTGTTATACTATTGGAATGTATTATACGTAAACACATACATTAAATATTTGAAGTAATATGTTGCTGGAAAAATAAAAGGTAAGTATTAATTGATGGACTTCTTAACCCGCTTCATACTCATTATCGGAGCAACCATATAAGGTTGGCAATAAATTCGGCTTGCTTAAATGGTTTTAAAAGGAAAATTATGCACAGTAAGACGAAATGTGATTCAACCTGACTTCCAGAGAAGCAGTCACCAGTTTAGTACCCATTGGAAGGAAGAAGAAAAATGCAGTCCAATAAGTAGATATAACACATAGATAAATCTATGGCAAAGCTACATTGGAGGAGGAATAAAAACGCAGTCCAATAAGTAGATATAACGAAGTGATAAATCTCTGGGAAAACGCGAATGGAGGAGGAAGAAAAATGAAGTCCAATAAATAGATATAACGTAGAGATAAATCTATGGCAAAACGCAATTGGAGGAGGAAGAAAAGCGCAGTCCAATAAGTGGATATAACGCAGAGATAAATATATGGAAAAACACCATTGGAGGAAGAAGAAAAGCGCAGTCCAATAAGTATATAAAACGCAGAGATAAATCTCAGGAAAAACGCCATTGGAGGAAGTAGAAAAACGCAGAGGTTCAAGGGAAATCTCTCCATGAGATTCATAAGTGTTGGGAGAATTTTGCACAAGGAAAAACACAGAATTTCAAAGCGAAATCTTGCCAGGAGATTCATAATGGCTGGGCGAATTTTTCACGAGGAAAAACATAGAGGTTCAAAGTGAAATCTGGCCAGGGGATTCATAGTGGCTTGGCGAATTTTGCTCGAGGAAAAACGTTGAGGTTCAAAGGGAAATCTCACTAGGAGATTCGCATTAACAATGAAGTCCTGAAATTAACTATGGTACTTGGAATTATAGTTACAAGGTAAAAAAAATATTGGAGGTGTTAGGAACAAAATAAACAACACTATGATCAAAATCAATACAATACATTATAGGAAACTTCAATAACAAATACATTAGTAAACTATTAAACAGAGCTTAAGGTGATAAAAATTGTTGATTCCAGATTTATGTACATGATTAACCCCTTTTCACATACTCAAGTTCCTCGACCACTGGAAAAATATTATTCTTTGAACATTTAAACCCACACAAATTTTATGCACGACGAAAGCTTTCAATTTAAAAATTATTAAATTATTTTCATATATCTAAGAATTTAACAACTATACAAATTGAATCTTAATACTATTCAATCTCATAATTATAGAAAGGAATATCGCAATCGACGGCGAAGATGGAGCTGGAGATGATCCTTGCAACTGATAATTCTTTTGTCCTTCCGCCTTTTAACCATAGAGACTTCATCGATACCTCCCAACCAACACTAGGGGTACTCTTATTCTCCCTTAGCCCCCCAATACGCAAAGGGGCCATGCACAAACACAACTAGAAATCCTCTAGATCCCAGCTCTCTTCGCAAGGTAGAGTCACCACTCTCTCTCAAGCTAGGTATCACAACTCTCACAAGTAAAACCAGTCAATATTTATGCATCATAACCTTACCCATAACCAATGATGATCCATTTCTCATCTCAACCATTTTTTTTATAGAATTCTCCCATAGCTCATCCCTACTTGCACAATTAATTCGATTTTTATTTAAAATAATTTAGAATTATCTACCCCTTACACTTGTCACCCTTTCCCAATTTGCACAATTAAATCCACATTTTATTTTAATAAAAGTCAATGTCCCTCACCCTTCCTAAAAGCGACCCTTAAATCTCTCCTAGTTGTCTCTTTATTCCTTTTATTTCCAATTAATGACTCACATCTTTCTAAAACTGAGTTGAGTTAAAATATGAATCTTGTCCTAGTTAGACTAGTGTTAACTAGATTCTAGATTCATTTCTATGCATACCCATTCCTTTAGATTTATTCAATTCTTACCTTAAATTCCAATTTGGTAATTCTTTGCACATGTGTGTGTGTATTAAATCAATCTTTACATATTTTTTTTTTTTTTTTTACAGAAACTGAAAGATGTTTTTTATATATAAAAAGGCATGACCAGAGTCGTTAATTACAAAGAGGGGTTTTGGTTCAATGACCCAGCTACTAGTATTTCAGATAGCTTACTACATGGACCTGTTCCAAAAAACTATTGCTAGTATTTAATAAAAACTAACTATTCTAGCTATTGCTTACAATCTGTGATTACTTAAACATAGCCATAATTACAAAATTTTGGGATTATTGGCCAATCTTACCGCTTTTTTTCCTCTGGTGCTTGAGCTTCTTCTAGAGGCATTTCCATGGTGACATTTAGGTCTGGTAGGACTAGGATGTCTCTTATCCCACACTCTTTTCTCTGGCTTTGTCCTGCTACATCCTGGGCTCTGGTTCCATGCACTTCTTCAAGTCTTTCACCTTGTCTTCTTAAGAAATTAACCTCGTCTTAGGGCTGGCTTATCAGGGCTCGATGTTGAGACAGGGTTTCCATTATGAAACTTAGGGTGGTGTTGTGTGAATCCAATCTCATGGCTAGATGCCAGGTGGTGATGAAATTGTCTTCCACCATCTCCTCCTCTCGGTTATCCTAACCTGGGCACTGATCCATTCTGGCGATTTCATCAGCTGACATGACTTTTATGATATTTTGGATGTAATATGTGTGTACTCTTCAACTTTTGCTGCCTGCACAAAGGCCTTGTGAGTGTTTTTGTGCTCTAGTCGTGCTTTCTAAGGACACTTCTCTTTTTCCTGAAATGTTACTCCAAAAATCCAATACCAATTGGATCATTTTCCTACATCCCTGTTTAGTTCCTCCACTCTAGTTGTTCCTATTATGCCCTTTTGGTCATCCAATATTATCGTCGCCCTCTTTAATTGTGGCCTTCACCTTTTCTATTTCTTTCCTACGATTTTTGTCTAAACACTGGCTTGAAATTTCGGGGCTCTTCTAGGGGACAAAAGTGCTCCTAGTTATCCCTTTATTTATTTTGTTTCCAATTAATGATTGACACCTTTATTAAATTGAGTTGAGTTAAAATAGGGATCCTCTCCTAGTTAGACTAAGGTTAAATAGACTCTAGATTCCTTTCTATGGGTATCCATTCCTTTAGCTTTATTCCATTCTTACCTTAAATTCCAATTTGCTAATTATTTATACATATGTGGATAAAATCAATCTTTAGATTTTTATTTTTGACCTTGAATTCTTAAATTGACTTACTTCATCCCCTTATATTTAATTTATAGATTTAGTTTTTAGTCATATTACTAACTTAGACTTAGGCTTAATTAATTTTTTAATTGAAAAGGCTTAGAATGTTATACAGATTATGATTAATAAATTCATTTTTTAATTAATTAATTAATTTGCCAGTGCTCAAGATTTTACAAGGTTTAACATTCGCTCCAAGTTTTATAGGCCACCTAGATTCATTGACTCAAATTTTATTTATACGATGTGCCCTTCAAGATGCACATCGTACTCCAAGGGTGCCACTCACCTTTGATTCAAAATTAATTACATGATGTGCACTTCAAGATGCACTCCTTGCTCCAAGGGTGCCACTCGCCTTTCACTAGTTTTGGTAGTTTTCCAACCCTTGTGAGAGAATACAGGCTTCTAAGGAATGAGGGACCTGCCTTATTTTGCACCCCTTAGAAATATCTATGAGCGATTGTCACAGTCTCCCCTCACAACATCGTGGACCTATCGAACTAGGTAATCATTAACATACAATTCGATCCATGATGGGAGTGCTAGTAGGCTTTGACAGCAATGTTGCCACAACTCTCCCTTAATATATGGTCTATGTGCATGGCCCCTTCACTGCTTATGTCAATCATATTAGCAAGAAATCGTCAACCTACATCCATCAATGAAACATTGTCGATGATTCATAAACAACATCATAATAGAATCGATCATATGTCACATATGCATGAATGAAATACTCAAACCAATACAATCCACTTTGTGACTCAATATAGAATCCAAGGAGGTCCTTTCATGCCATCGGAATCCAAATCTGCCAAGTTTCATACACACAGAAGGAAAACACATCAATAGCATATGTCAATATGCATATAATAAATAACATAAAACCATAATCCATAAATATCATCATAAATATCCATAAGAGAAATAATAACCATGTACTATAAACAAATCACCTACATGTAGGCATCCTCAAAGAATAAGTCAATAACATGTGCTCACAAGAGTAGGATGTTACATACACCCCCTCTAGTTTTAAACTTCATCTTGAAGTTGTACCGTATATAAAATGCAGTAAATAAAGTAGTTGACAAGATCTATATGTCTAACTATCAAATAAATATGGAAACTATTGGTGCATATCATATGTGTCCTCCCAGGTAGATGAGTGTAGACTATAATTGTCCCACTGAACCTTGATCTGATCAACTATTCAATGTTCTAGCTGTCGAATGTGATGGTCTAGAATGCAGATTGTCTCCGCTGTGAGTGAAACCTCATCTGACACCTGAAAGACACTCATTTCAATCACATGTGTAGGAACACTAACATAATGTCTCAAATTAGATACATGAAAAATATCATGGATACACCTCAAGGAATCAGGCAAGTTTAGTCGATAGGCCACAGGCCCTTTCTTTTCCATAACTTCGAAAGGTCCCAAAAACCTTAGAGAGATTTTAGCATCCTTTCCAAACTCAATCGAGCTCTTGTGTTGTTTCACCCTCAAGAAAATATGGTCACCAAATTCATAATTATGGTCAACACAATGTGCATCGACATAAATATTTTGTCTATCTTGCGCTTCTTTAATCCTTTGTCTTATCGTTTACATTTATTCTTCCATTTCCTTGATCACTTCTAGTCCTACAAAGACCCTATCCTCAAGTCAACCCAAAATCAATGGTATCCGACACGGTCGCCCATAAAGAAACTCAAATGGTGTTATCTTAATCGTACTTTGATAGTTTTTCTTGTACGCAAACTTTACCAATGGCAAGAAATATTCCCAACGCTTTAGTTGGTCCATCATGTATATACTGAACATATCTTCCAAAATTTGGTTTGTTCTTTTTGTCTTCCCATCTGTCTCAGGGTCATATGTTGTATTAAAGTTTAGCTGTGTCCCCAAGGCCTCTTGGAAATTGGTCCAAAAACGTCCTATAAACACTGATCCTCTATCAGATATGATCATTTTAGGCATGCCATGTAATCTTAGAATCTCGCTGATAAAAACTCTAGCTATGTTGCATGATATGTCATGTGCACAGGAATAAAATGTGCACTCTTCATCAGAGTGTCAACTACCAAGAAAATCAAGTCATGCCTCCTTGCTGTCAGTGAAAATACAACAATAAAGTCCATCAAAATGACCTCCCATTTCGATTATGGAACAACGTGTAATCCTCCCAGATGTTTATTTTCATCCTTCACTTGCTGAGATTCTAGACACCTCACCATGTATCTAACTATTTCCGTTTTCATTCATTTCTAGAAGAATAAGGACTGAAGGTATGCCCTCATCTTCGTGACTCCTGGATGATCCATATACACTAGTCTATGAGATTTTCTTAAGATCAAACTTCTCAATTCGTCATTAGGCAATACGTAAATCTTGTTATTATACCTCATCAATCCATCATTTTCCAATGCATGTCCATCAAACTTTGGTACCAACATGGTGTCTTGTCTGATATTTTCCTTAACCTCTTTATACCACTCATCGTTGAACTGTATAGTTAGAATATTTTCTCAAAGAGTCATTTGAATAAGTATCACCAAAAATATGGGTGGTCTCCAACTCAATGCATCTACCACTATGTTCATTGTTCCTTTTATGTAAGTAATTTCAAAATCGTATTCGCTAAGCAAATCTGACCAACGCCTTTGTCGTGTGTTCAAGTCACTTTGTGTAAAAATGTTCTTCAAACCATAGTGGTTTGTTTTTAGATCGAAATTTCATCTGATCAGGTAGTATCTCCAAATCTCAGGGCATACACAATGGAAAATAACTCCAAATCATGAGTCACATATTTCTCCTCATGCTTTCTTAATTTAATTGAGATGTAAGTTATCACTCGACCGTCTTGCATCAAGACTCTACCTAAGCCTTCCTTGGATGTATCTGTGCATACAAAGAAGTCCTCATCCATGTCAAGGAATTTTAGTATCACCCCTGACATCAATATCTCCTTGAGCCTTCGAAATGCTTCCGCACATTTCTCTGTCCATACAAACTTCTTGTTTTTTTTCTGCAGTTATGTGATCATATTTTCTATTTTCAAAAAAACATTTGATGAACCGTCGGTAATATATTGCTAATCCCATAAAGCTACATACTTATAGTATGTTCGTAAATTGAATCCATTCCATAACAGCCTCTACCTTCACTAGATCCACAATGATTCTTTCATTGGAGATAACATGCCCTAAGTAATGAATGCTCGATTGATAAAAATAACATTTCGGTAGTTTCCCGTAAAATTTGCTTTCTCGTAAACATTGTAATACCAAAAGAAAATGTTCGTCATGTTCGTCCGTCATCCAAGAATATATCAATATGTCATCAATGAATACTTGAAAAAACATTTCCAAGTATTTGTGGAACACCCCATTCATCAAGCTAATGAATACCCCCAGGGTGTTTGTCAGTCCAAGTGGTAAAATGGTAAACTTATAATGTCCGAAAATCATTTTGAATGTGGTCTTAGGAATGTTTTCCTGCTTGATCTGTAACTCATGATATCTTTATCTCAAGTCGATCTTTGAAAATAGAGTCATTCCTTTCATTTGATAAAACAAATCATCTATTCTTGGCAACGGATATTGGTTCTTGATTATTTCCATGTTCAATTGACGGTAATCAATACATAGTCTCCATGACCCATCGTTCTTTCTTGTGAAAACAATAGGTGCATCCCAAGGTGACACACTTGGGCATATGTGTCCTAGGTCCAAAAACTCCTTTAGTTCACTTTCAACTCCTATAACTCAGGTGTCAACATCCGATAAGGCATTCTTGCTATTGGTTCAGTTCCAAGTTTAAAGTCGATGGTAAAATCCATCTCTCTTTCGAGTGACAAACCTGGTAACTCTTTTCGGAACATAGCCACAAACTCTTGCACTACTAGAAGGTTTTCTAATCCTTCCTCCATGCCCTTGTTGTTTAGTGCTAAGATTGCATATAACTTCCATCCTTTGTGCATTATTTTATGTAGTTGTAGGGAAGAAATGAACCTTAAGGAAACTCCCTGGTTTCTTTCTACAATCACTCGTATCTATCCATCATTATCAATCAAACTCAATCGTTTCATATTACATTTGAGTATTGCATCATGTGATTCCAACAGGTCCATACCGATCACAAGGTCATAAGATCCTAAAATCGTGATATAAGTTATAAAATATCCAAATCTAATGCACGACAATAGAAAAACCTTCGTCCAACTTTTTTTTTCACACTCGAATCCATTTCCATGTACCTAAACTCGTCCTTCTTGATTTCCTTTACATTAATTCTTTTCAGCACTGCACTAGAAATAAATCTCTCTATAGCACCGGGATCTATCAAAATACTAAAATTTTGGTCGACGATGGTATTTGTCATCTCAATAATAGTGGATTGGTGCTCTTCCTCACGATTATTCAACACTGCATGAATTTGGTGGGCCTTGACCAAATATCCAAATATAGTGTGTATGGTTGACCCGGTTACTCTCGCCCTCTCAAATGTACAATCTCATTGGTAATCTGGCTTTCCAGAAGTCCAACATTCGATCTTCGGCCTAGTACTCTTGGTCCTTGAAATAGAATTTTTGGCCTACCAGCCTGAAACCTTGGTATGTTCTATTGAACATGCCTAAATTGATGCTACTGTGGATGACATTGTTCCTAGTGTTGTTTTTATTTGTAGGGATTCTACTGCTGAGCAGTCGATCATTGTAGCGTTGCGAACGTGGATCCTCTTGGCGTGTCTCAATACTCTAATGGATGTGTAGCTAGAGTTTGATGTTGTTGTGCACCATATGTCTCTTTTCCCATCAGTCTCACAGTAGTCCTTCCCTGACCCTTGTTGATCAGCTCTTCCTCATCTATGAGGGCTTTCTAGACGACATTATGCAACAGTTGAGGCATTATGATCCTCACCTTCACCGAAAAAAAACTTTTTGAACTTGATCTTCTCGGTGTTCATATGTGGATCATACCTAAGAAGCTCCATGAATCGAGCCTTATACTTGGGCACCGTACGACCACCCTATCATAAGACATTGAACTCATTAAGCTAGTTCTCAATGAATTCCTCTGAAAAATACCTCTCCCAGAACTGCTCCTTGAATAATTCCCATGACACATTTTCAATGACCATGTTCAGTTGTGGTAGGATCCTCTTCCACCATAGAAGGGAAATCTCTTTAGCTAAAAGGACACCATGCATAATTTCATGTTGGAGGTGTAGTCGCAAAGTGCGAAGCACATCGCCATGTTCTCCAACCATGCCTCGGTGGATACACTGTCTATGGAACCCATGACCTTGGGAAACATGACCTTCTCGAGTTCTCTGTGACTACTACCACGGCTAGTTGGGGCATGTTGTGGACCCTCAGGGGGTATAGGCACCCTGGCCTCATCTCTATATAGTCAGCTAATCCAGGCCTATGACATGCTCTGAAAGGACCTCATCAACCCAACCACATCCCCCACTGAAATATTCTCCTGTGCAATGACTTGTTCTTCACATTGGGGGTTAGACCCCTCTAGCATGGATTCTATTGGAGGTGTCGCACATCCTCACCTAGAACAACATATTCTACCTCCATGACGTCCTCTAACCATGATTACTTGCAGGGACACAATTCAATTTAATTAGTGATAGTTATTAATCAAGTGTTTAACATAGTGGAAGGCATAATGATCCCAATTCGTGTGGTTGAACTCGCTTTGATACCATATGTAACATCCCTTCATTACGAAAACAAACAATGATGTGTAAAAGGTAAGATTTTTTTTTTTTCATCAGAAAATTAAATCTTCATGAAATAATTAATAACATCACAAGTTACACATGATCATAAGTAAATAATGTCACCTCCAAGAATTAACGCATTTAACAGTGACGCAAATCAATGCATAAACGTAAGGATCGACGCAATTCAACACAACATGATCAATTGGAGAAAAATCAATAAGCGATAAATCACGTCACTGAGTAATAGCGAAATACCCGCCCAACCTATCTTGGAAGGTTAGGACCTCCAATGCACATAAGAAATGCTCAATCCCATGATTCATCTTTTTTATTTTGACCACTTAAGGTCTTAGGGATGGCGATTTTTCTGAATAACAAGGAGGTGTCTAAGTCCCATAATCAATCACATATAATCATTATTCTAATGGCGCAAGAGAATATAAAAACCCAATCAATTATAGGTCGACATTTTTCTAAGGCTCAATAGTAATAAACATTAATTTCAATGGTCCAAGAGAATATAAATACTTAATCAATCATATGTCAACAATATTTAATGGCACAATAGTATTCTAGTTATTAAATCAATCATACATCAACAAGATTAATGGTGCAATAGTAACTAATTTATGAAACAACCAAACACCAATATATTATGTAATGTTGTGCAAGTAATCTCATCACTTACTTAATCATACATCAATGTTAAATTCAAGGCATGTGGGAATTCCATTACATAAACTACATCAAGTAACTCACACAATCACCACCTACAATACCTTCTAACAATTGGCCGAATATAAAGACACAAAACAATTGAATGACACAATATCACCTATTAAACCTTCTAGCATGTTGGAATATATAATTCCTACTTATCTAACATACTTGCTAATGTATTGAGAAGTAGAGTTAATATCTACGTGAGTTGTGTGATCCTATTATTAAGAGGTTGTTAGAGAGTTGGATTGGTGAGATCCTAGTTTGGTGTGTGGTTGAGATATTCTCTCAACCTCTCCAGTTATCTTTAGAATAAGTTGGATCTGATAACAACCTGTACACTCTATATAATAGAGTCCATTGTATTGATTTTTTAAGAAATTGAATATTTGTTCATATCACTCTACTCTCCCATTTTAACATGGTATCAGACCGTCAGGGCTGGGTGTGACTCCCTCATGGGAGTGCCCAGAAATATGTGGAGAGTAGAGTAGATAATTTCTAGAAGCTTAACACTGTGACCCGCCATTGTTTATGAAGATGTTTTCCATCGCTGCTAGAGTTTGCAATCACTACTGGAGATAGCGTTGAGACTGTTATCTAGAGTGACGTGGGACCACGTTCTGCGTTCCCTCTAGCTGCATGTTGTCGCTGCTATTTGTGCTATTTGTGACTGCTACAGATCTAATCGTTGTCGAAGTTCTAGCCTGCGTGGAGGAGCTGTAGCCATTCATAAGAGAGAAGTTTCTCCACCTATGTATAAGAAGAGAAGTTTCCCTGTTGAAGGGATCTGCCATCTTGAAGGAATGTTTGGTCGGTAGACTGGGGGATGATCCATGGGCATTTTACATTTCCAATTTTTATTTTATTCTATTAATGAAATTTGTTGTCATGGTTTTATCATTCAAATAGTAGTCAACAACTGGTGCTCAATACTTCTTGTGGAAGACGTGCAAGATTCTCTATGAAGGGATCCGTTTTGGCAATAGGTTTGGGTGAGGCCTTTGCAGAATTTGGCTGTATTTTGGCTCTATTTTTGTGTGGGTTTTGGTATTGGGGATCGAGGATAGAAAAGTTATAGAGACCCACTTGACATCGACCGTAGCATTTGTGGAAGGACGTGTGTAGGACCCCTGTGATGATGCTTGCAGTGTCTGTCTTGAGCCTTTACGGACAATGATCCCGCCATGGTCACTAGCTGTAAACATGAGTACCATTTGCAGTGCATACTTGAATGGTCCCAAAGAAGTAAGTAATGTCCTATGTGCTTGCGAATCCTCGTCTTGAAGGATCCTGCAAGTCAAGAGTTTCTTGCAGCAGTGGAGCAAGAGAGGAGATTTAGATTAAGCCGGTCTTCGAATACTCCGATTTTTGCTCGAAATTCTATGGACGAAATTGAATTCCACCATGTTTCGGCTTATACTGATCACTCTAATTTTGAGGAATAGATTATGCAGCATTTGGCAGCTACTGCGATGGACTTCCAAATGCCGGAACGGAATCGCCTCCAATCGGAAGAATTGCAAAGCAGTGATGAACAACTAGAATACTGAAATCTGTTGTTTGAATTAGATTCGTCTCTACCCCAACAAATTTACGAGGATTTACAGAGGCCATACAGAAAACTTCCGCGACTGAAAGGCCTTCAGAATCAGAACGAATTCGAAGTGTAGCCATTCTGAGTGATTTACTGCCATTGTTTGTTGTAGATTCTTGTGTTGGTTGATGTGAAGGAGCACTCAGCAAAAGGAAGCCGCCTTGTTGGTGCAGAGGAGAACGTGAGATAACTCTTCATTGTTGAGAAAGAGAAGTTGTCTGTTGTTGCTATTGTTTGTAGAACTCTTTGTTGCCATGAAGCGTATTGAAACTAGGAAACTATGTTTTGAAGAGTCGCCAGCCGAAAGGGAAGAGAGTCTCGGTTGGAAGTTGTCTCTGAGAATGTTGTCGTTGTTTGCTGAGGACATAGAAAGGACAAAGGCATCATTGCTTGGAGGTGTTATAGCGAAATGAAGTGAAGTGTACGTTCTCATTCCGTCGGACTCACACATCCTCCAAATTAAGTCACAAAAGTGAGAAAGTGAGATTGAATTGTTCTTATATTTTTTGGTTTGAAGGTGTGCATAGTTATCTTATTTGTGAGACATGTAATTGAAATCAAGACTAGTATATTTTGATGTAGTGGTCCTAGAAAATTCTATGTACCTGAGCCATTGTATACTCCCTAATGTGAAAATTTCGTGGTAATCTAGAAACCACTATGTAAAGCATGGTTACAGGTAATCCAAGAAAATCTGATGCATGGTTGAGGGTAATCCGAGAAAACCCAGAGCATGGTTACAGGTAATCCGAGAAAACCTGGTGCATGGTTGAGGGTAATCTGAGAAAACCCAAAGCACGGTTATGGGTAAGCCGAAATAAAACCCAGGTTGATGATGATGTGATGAAGGGGGAGCTATGAGGAAGAATGGTTGAATGAACCATGTAGCTGAAAAAGATTCCTATAGAACTGGCGGTTACAGGGGATGATGACCCATGTATTCTGGTAGATGGATTTCTTTTTATATGGACGTCAATAATCAGACGCAGGTACAAGAGGAAACACACGAAGATATGACCACATAGATATTTAGATAAGTAGTCATTAAGGGAGAGTGTTGGAATATATAATTCCTACTTATCTAACATACTTGCTAATGTATTGACAAGTAGAGTTAATCTCTACGTGAGTTGTTTGATCCTATTATTAAGAGGTTGTTAGAGATTTGGATTGGTGAGATCCTAGTTTGGTCTGTGGTTGAGATATTCTCTCAACCTCTCCAGTTATCTTTAGAATAAGTTAGATCTGATAACAACCTGTACACTCTATATAATAGAGTCCATTGTATTGATTTTGTGAGCAATTGAATATTTGTTCATATCACTCTACTCTCCCATTTTAACATAGCACTAGTCTAACTACACTTTTCATACATCAACATCACCTTAAAATTTAATGATAACATAATAACAATGGTTTCGCTTAGCAAATAAATGGGTAAATGCATACACGATTCAAATAATATCTCCCATTGATCTGAAAGTGGCAAGTGATCCTAACCTCGGCTGCGTGGTCATCAAGGCCAATCTTCCCACTCACCAAAAATATACCATTACAAAATTTCACTTATTAAGCTGATTGTAATATTCTAAATTGTAATCTTGGACTATAATATTCTAAAATATTGTTACAAATGCTCGTTTATAAAAATGACAACATAAAACGTTGATATTAACAAACAACAAATAAAACGTTAAAAACAGTGACCTAAATAATGCTATAACATTATAGAACACTATTGCAATAATGTTGACATGCATTCAAAATTTGCTTAAGAACTATAATATTTCCATGGGTGTCCCTTGCCTTCTACTAGCTAGGGAGAATGAAAACGCTAGAAACAATTGCGTTATATTATTGGAATGTATTGTATGTAAGAAGAAACATTAAATATTTCAAGTAATGTATTGATGGAAAAATAAAATTTAAGGATTAATTGTTGGACTTCTTCACCAACTTCACACTGATTATAGGAGCACCCATCTAAGGTTGGAAATAAATTTGGCGTGGTTAAATGGTTTTAAAAGGAAAATTATGAACCGTAAGAAGAAATGTGAATAATCGTAACTTCAGAGAAGCATTCACCCGTTCAGTGCCCATTGGAAGGAAGAAGAAAAACGCATTCCAATAAGTAGATATAAAGCATAGATAAATCTATAGCAAAACGCCATTGAAGGAGGAAGAAAAACGAAGTCTAATAAGTAGATATAACGCATAGATAAATCTCTAGCCAAACGCCAATGGAGGAGGAAGAAAAACACAGTCCAAGAAGTAGATATAACGCAGAGATAAATATCTAGAAAAACGCCATTGGAAGAGGAAGAAAAATGCAGTCCAATAAGTGGATATAATGCAGAGATACATCTCTGGAAAAACGCCATTGGAGGAAGAAGAAAAATATAATCCAATAAGTAGATAAAATGCAGAGATAAATCTCTGGCAAAACGCCATTGCAAGAGGAAGAAAAATGCGGAGGTTCAAGGGAAATATTGTCAGCATATTCATAAGTGTTGGGCGAATTTTTGATAAGGAAAAATGTAGAGGTTCAAAGGGAAATTTCGCCAGGATATTTATAATGGCCGGAAGAATTTTCCACCAGGAAAAACGCAGAGGTTTAAACGGAAATCTTGCCAGGAGATTCATAATGGCTGGGTAAATTTTGCACAAGGAAAAACGCAGAGGTTCGAAGGGAAATATTTCCAAGAGATTCACATTAACAATGAAGTCCCAAAATTATCTATGGTAATTGGAATTATATTTACAAGGTAAGCAAAATATTGGAGGTGTCACGACCAAAATAAAACAACACTATGATCCGAATCAATGCTATACATTACAAGAAACTTCAATAAAAAATGCATTTGTAAATTCTTAAGCAGATCTTAAGCTAATAACAGCTGTTGATTTCAGATATATGTGCATGATCAACCCCTTTTTACATACTCAAATTCCTCGGCCACTGGAAAAATATATTTAAACCCACAAATTTTTTATGCATGACTAAAGATTTGAGTTAAAAATTTATTAAATTATTTTCATATATCTAAGAATTTAAGAAGTATACAAATTAAATTTTACTACACTTCAATCTCATAATTACAGAAATGAATATCGTAACGAACGACGAGGATTTACCTGGAGATGATCCTTGCAAATGGCGACCTTTCTATCCTCTTGTTTGTTAACCATAGAGACTTCACTGATACCTCTCAACCAACCCTAGGGGTAATCTTCTTCCCGCTTAGACCCTCGAGATGCAAAGGGGCCACACACACACAACCATAAATCCCCTAGCTCCGAGCTCACCTCACCTCGCAAGTTAGAGCCACCACTCTCTCTCAAGCTGGATATCTCATCTCTCACAAGTAAAACCAGTCAAAATTTCTGCAGCATAACCTTACCCATAACCAGTGATGATCCATAGCTCATCTCAGCCATTTCTTTTCTATAAGTTTCCCATAACTCATCCCCATTTGCACAATTAATTCGTCTTTTAATTAAAATAATTTAGAATTATCTCACCCTTACACTTGTCACCCTTTCCCAATTTACACAATTAAATCCACATTTTATTTTAATAAAATTCAATTTCCTTCACCCTTCCTAAAAACACTCCTAGTTATCCCTTTATTCATTTTATTTCCAATTAATGATTGATGCCATTATTAAACTAAGTTCAGTTAAAATAGGGATATTCTCCTAGTTAAACTAGTGTTAACTAGACTCTAAATTCCCTTCTATGGGTACCCATTCCTTTAGCTTTATTCCATTCTTACCTTAAATTCCAATTTGCTAATTTTTTGTACATATGTGTATTAAATCAATCTTTAGATTTATTTTGTTTACCTTGAATTCTTAAATTGATATACTTCAGCCCTTCATATTTAATTTATAAATTTAGTTTTTAGTCTTCTTTCTAACTTAGACTTAGTCTTAATTAAATTTTTAATTGCAAAGACTTAGACTCTTATAGGGATTATGATTAATAAATTCATTCTTTAATTAATTAATTAATTAATTAATTTAGTAGTGTTCAATATTTTACAAGGTTTAACATTCAATCCAAGTTTTCTAGGCCACCTAAATTCATTGACTCAAATTTTATTTACGCAACGTCCCCTTCAGGATGCACTTTGTGCTCCAAAGGTACCACTCACCTTTGATTCTATTTTAATTACACAACGCACCCTTCAAGATGCAATCCGTGCTCCAATGGTGTTACTATCCTTTAATTTGTTTTGGTAGTTGTCCAACCCTTGGAGTCAGCGCTCCATTCAAGTGACCTCATGAGAGACTAAGGGCTTCTAAAGAATAAGGACCATGCATTATTTCATTCCTCTTAGAAATCTCCATGAACAACTATTACACTCTTCCCTCACAACATCGTGGACCTCTCGAACTAGGTAATCGTTAACCTACAATTTGAACTACGACTGGAGTGCTATTAGGATGTCACAGGTGTAATGACCGCTCATTATGACTACAAGCGACACAAGCAAGTGGAAATTTATTTTTGTTTTAAGAAGGAATGCAACAAGGACAATAGTTAAGAAGAACAACTTTTCGACAAACACAACACACGTAGATCATGCAACAGACAACAACAAATTAGCACACTAGCACATCATGCAACTAGATGAAACATGCGATAATCAATAGACAGATAAAAATGACTTTTCGACCGACACAAGCAAGAAAACGCCTATAAGATAAACGACCACATCAATCTCTAGACACAATGGCTCCAATGACCCATAACTAGAAACCTCTATGGTGCACAAAACCAAACGCATTATGGCATTCCAAAACCAAGTACCAACATCAATTACAACAAACAAACGACCACATCGGGAAGCACAGACTCGGACCAGGTTAACATTCACATCTTTCCATCAGGGCGTGCAATGATCCCCTCATCATGAATCATGCCGTCACAAGGTGATGGGTGGGACAATCACCAAGGTGCAACATCACATATCTAGACCAATATCCCAAGAAAAATCCAACGTGCTAGGAGACTGAATTAGTCGACAAGTAGAATACACCCACGTACCCAAGCAACAAGTCGACAAGATGCAAGATGACATCACTCAAATTAAATTGCACAAGCTATTAAACGAATTTGCAAACAAACCATAAACCATTATCTATTAATCATGATGTGGAAGTGCGAAGGAGTGAACTAGTATAAATGTTACTATTATCATAAATGTGACCATCAATGTGAACTATTATATGCACTTAACAAAATCAGATATGCTTGTCAACAAATATACAGTTTCCATTAAAATAAGTGAACTACTTAACATTAAAAAGTGATCTACGATACTTATTAAATATTCGACATTGCTCTCTATATTATTGTTGTCTAAATTATTGGTTTCTAAATACGCAAAATTGCTGAGTTGATATGATATCGTAGTGTAATTACAATATATAGAATATAAGATTTGTTGTCTAAAATATTTATTGTCGATAAAATAATATATGAAAAGCATAGTCATAATAGAAATGAATACAACGCTTTCCTTCACATAATGCAATACTATAATTCACATGCAAGACGCTAACATTCATAAATTTACAGACCAAGTGTAGATTTGTTGTCAATCTATACACTGCATCAATTCGTAGTCTAAATGATAGTCTAAATTATATATTAGATACACAACATAAATTCACAGTATAAGTGCGTTTCAAATCGAATTTAACTCTATAAATTTGCTATATTAAATCGCAGTAAATTTCTATATTAACTTGCTATACTAAATTGAAATTAAACTCGATATAATAAATCTCTATATAAATTGAAGTTAAACTCAATATACAAATCTCTATATAAAATCATTGTCCAATGCTGCTACCAATAGAATTGTTGTGTACTAAGATTCATAGATGAGTTATCGTTGTGTAAATAAATCATAAGGGGAAACTCATAAGTTGGAAATCATAATGTGAATGCATTGTGTAAATAACTCATAATGTGAATGAGGTGTGTAAATCATAAAGTGAATGCGTTTTGTAAATAACTCATAAGGTAAATAACTCATAATGTAAATAACTCAAAATGTGAATGCAATATGTAAATCATAATGTGAATTCGTTGTTTAAATAACTCATATGGTAAAAAAATCATGATGTGAATGCACTGTGTAAATCTATATATCGTTGTAAATGATAAATCCGTTGTCTAATATCAAGATTATTGATGCATCTATTGATAAATAAATTGATAAATTTGTTGACAATTGTTGGGTAAATACAAGGTATTCTGCCTAGAAAGTTGTGGTGTAGATTATGTGTAAGTGCCAAGAAAGTTGTGGCATGGAGGCTAGGTAATAACCCAAGTAAAATGTAGAGTAATATGCTAATAAACAATATCGTTATCAAAAAGCATAGTAGTAACACTATCCAAAAACGTAGAGTGTAAATGCCATCCACAATACATAACAAAATCTCAGACTTATAAAAAACACAGACACATCAAAAATGTTGTTGCACAGTCATAAAACGTAGTGATGTTCTCGTAAAAATGAATTGATAAAAACTATTTGGGAAAAATGATTTAGGAAAAACTATTTCTTCCGAGATTAATCCTTCAAGGATTAACCATTCAAGGTTAAACATTCAAATGCAGAGTTAAATATTTCGAGGAAACACAGAGTTGATCATTCAAGGAAAAACATAGGTAATCATTTCAAAGAAATCAAAAAATTATCAATCAAGAAAACATAGAGATATTCATTCATAAGGAGGGTGCAAGGATTAGAGATCAATCAGAAAAAAAAAATGCATAGATGAGTAAGAGACAGATAGTTGGTATAAATTTATCATTCACTTATTATCCATGCACAATAAAGAAGGGCATTTAAATGTATAGGTATTTGAACACCAGACTAACAACAGTCGATTCGGCTCCTGGCCGACTGCTTAGGCATGGACTAATAACTTAAGGGAGAAGGGGCAGAAAGTAAAAACTCAATTTTTATTTGAATTAATCAATAAAAACAACACAGAGAAGTCATTACAATTAGAGGTTGGGTTTTCCATGGGAAATCAATTTAGAATATTACGATCATGTGGATTATCATACCGTAGGAAAACAGGTGCAAGAAAGCTCATGGCGATGGAATATTCAACCAAGCATAGAAAAATAACATGTGTAAATTAAATTTCATTATAGGTAACAACTTTAACAAGCGTACCTTATCCAAACACGAAAGCTCTGAATTTGTTGTTCCATGCATGCTCCGTCCAGCTCCAGCTTGCCAACCGATGCGACCTCACTAGTACCTCCCAGCCAATGCTAGGGGTACTCTTCTTCCCCATGATCCCCTTGAGCTGCAAAGGGGCCACACACACAATATCAGAGAACTGCTAGCACCCATCTCTCCTCGCAAGCTCGAGCTACCACTCGTTACTTGAGCTGAGTATCCCAACTCCCACAAGAGAAAGTTTAGTCAAGTAAAATTTCAGTAGCGTAATGTTACGCAAAATGATGAGATGCATACTCCTCCTCGTCCATCCCTTTTATAGAGTTTTCAAGTAATTAGTTTCTCAAATTCTCATTAAATTTCTTTTTCAGTTAATTAATTTCAAAAAACCTTCCCCGTACACATGTCACCTATCCCCTAGTTGAACCAACAAATCAATTTTATTAATTAATTAAATATTCCTATTTCCCTCACCCACCTAAAATCATTCCTAAAAACACTCATTGGTGTCCCAATATTCGCTTACAAATCTTAAATGACTTATGCCTTGCTTAATTCCTAGTTGAGTTCATAAATAACAAGTCCCCAAGGAAAGATTTCTTACTACCTTAGACAATCATCTTTTTCTTTATGTTTCCCCTTTTTTTCTATGTTTCCCCTTTTTCCTTAAGTTTCCTATTTCTTTTAAGTTTCTCTCTTTTTCCTTTTTAACTAAAAATGAATTTAGCAGGTGTAGAAAAGAAACAACCATTTATCCCTTTTCCTCTTTAATTAAAATTAAATTAGCACATGTAGATAAAACAACCATTTCCCTTTTTAAAATTTTAATCCTCGATTATAATTTTGACTTTAATAAATTAATTTGAATTTCTTACTCCTGTTCTTGTTACATATTTATTTATTATTATTATTATTATTACCACATGGTCTTCTTAAACCTAGGTTTTAATTTCTCTAGGATGGACGACATTTTTATTAGGGAAAATTGTTTTTAAATCTTACTTATCACATATTTCATTTTAAGGTCAACTAGGTTTATTCACTTACCAGTTAAAATCACGACGTGCCCTTCAGCATGCACCACGCGCTCCAAGGGTGCCACTCGTCTCTTTTTGTTTTCCTTACACGATGTGCCCTTCAGGATGCACTACATGCTCCAAGGGCCCACTCACCTCTTGACTGACTTTGGTAGACGTCAAACCCCTGGAGTCAATACTCTTTCAGGTGATCTTGTGGGAGACTAAGGGCCTCTAAGGAATAAGGCCCATCCCTTATTGTGCTACCCTTATAATCATCATGGGTGACTATCATAGTCTTCCCTAACAACATCCTGGGTCTTCTCGAACTAGGTAATTGTTAACGTACAGTTCAAGCCATGTTGGGAGTGCTAGTAGGTTGTAGCAGGGCTTCTACCACACCTCTCCCTTAAAGAATCTAGTTGTCATGCGTGACCCCTCTACTCCACTTGTGAGTCTATTCGACAAGATATCATCAACCTGCATCCATCAAAGAATCATGTCAAGAATAATAATCAATCATCATAATCTAATCATATGTCCATATGTCACATCAAAAACATTCAAACCCAATAGTCCACTCCCTGATTCAATCCGAAGACTAAGGGGTGTCATTGATGCCTCTGCATTCTCAATGTCCAAAGTCCTGCACACTCAGGAGAACCCAGTTAATATCAAATATCTACGTAAATACAACAAAATAACATATCATCAAATCCAACATATCTCATAATCATAATCGAAATAACAAATAGTATAGTAACCCAGATCACTTGCAAGCAAATGTCCTCAAAAAATAAGTGCGCTCAGTGCATGCAAGACCAGGATGTTACAATCCCCTCTTGGTCTAAACGTCGACCTGAAGTTTCACAGTATATAAGTTCCGAAATAAAGTATATCACAGTATCATAAGTCTACCTATCAAATAAAAATGGAAACTGTTGATGCATAGACCTTGACCTATAACCTGCACCACTGGACCTTGACCTGATCTACTGCTCCTCTCTTCTCCCTTTCTACAACACAATTGGCCAAAGGTGATTCCACTCGTCTTCTTGGTACCATTGTGTTGACTTTCTACTACACACAGAGTACAACTTAGAGTTATTTTTCTCCTTTCTTTTTCTTGTTGTCTGCAAGAAAAACTTCTCCTCTAATACCACTTGATGTAGACCCCCTTCCCTCTTAAGGGATGCATGACCTCCTAGTCTTGGATCAATCAACATACTGAGTCTGATTGACTCTTCGGTTCTCTGCTAGACCCCAAACCCACTTACACAGGTCCTTTCTCCAAATGTGGAGGTTGTTTGAGACCCACGACTTCTCTCCCAAGCGTTGTTCGAACCTCAGCGCCAAGTGGGTGCTAGATCCTCTTTGCTAATCCCTTTTTCCCTTGTGACCACTGGCAGTGACTACATGCTCAACTGAAAGGTGCATCGCGATTTCGCATTTCACGACCCTCTGAGCATTGCTACATTCGTTCACCTGATAGACAAAACCATGATGATCCTTGATCCATGGTCGATATCTTTCCTTAATCGACGATTACAATCAAATCGACGTTTCATGTTTTCCCTCTTTATCGTCTCCTTTCCTCTGTTCTCCTGATAGCCAAAATCATGATGACCCAAGATCTATGACTCAGATCTTCCCTTGGTCAACGGTTGCGATCAAATCGATGTTTCGAGCTTTGCGACTTTGGACTCTCCTTGCCTTCGTTCTTTTGATAGTCGAAATCCCTATGGCACTAGATCAACGGTCCAAGTCTCTTCTCAGATATGATGGTCACAATGATTTCAGGACTTCGCATTTAACAAAGTCAAAAGACTTGTCAGCTTTGATCCTTCGATCCCCAAAGTGCCAATATTCCACCCTAGATAATCAATGGTCCTGATCTCTCCTGGATCCAATGACTCAGATCAAGTTGTGGATTCGGGATTCACAAATTCTTAGTGTTCCTCCCTTTGACTTCTCCACAATGCGAGTCAGCGAAATGTTGATCGTTCGCCATGCATCCGTCCTAATAGATGGTTCTGATTCTCTAGTGTTCAGATCGAATGAATAAGATATTTTCCTCATTGTGCTTACACTATCTTCAGAGTTAGAAGATCTTTTGGGTGTTCAAAGGTTTCAAACCTTTGCTCCTTCAATGATCTGTTTCTTGGATCCTTTAGCACTTATGCAAAGTATTATTCCTCATGAGATTGGTCTTCTGAAGACTTTGACTTCTCACGCACACCTTGCATTTCAGGGATTCGATAACTCAGATTCTGAAGTATTTCTCAAAGAGAAATTCCTCTCGCCTTCCTAGTGTTCTCATTTCTTGACTCTTTGACGCTTAGTCAAATCTCAGATCTATACATTCCTTGCACCAGATTTTCATGCAAGGTTAGGGTTCTTGCGAATGACTGTGCACTCCTTGCACTAGCGTCTTTGCACTCCTTGCAAAGGGAAAGTTTCATGTTATCTCTTCTGAGCTTTGGAATCAAAACAAACTCCGTCAATGCACTCCTTGTGTTTTCTGTGCACACTTGCACTCCTTTGACATAAGAGAAATAATTGAAACTTATCCTAACATTCACAGTTCCATCCACTCATAACAAAATGCATTTATTCATTCATGAGAACACAATAACAGAGAATTGCAAGCAATGTCCACACCATGCATTGGGTCAATTTTCCTATGTTATAGTGACAATGGTTACAACTGTAAATGAACAACAAAAAACTACTAAAATCTTCTCCTAACTTCTATTCCAGCCAACTACTAACTAGCCTCAATCGGGGTTACAAAACCTTTATTTATCACAAAGGGCTCTTAGGTTTTTTTCGTGCCTACTTGTCTATAGTATAACTTAACCTAATGACTATCTACACCAGTCACATTCCAGAGCCATAGTGGATTCTCCCATTTTGCTCGCAATCGTCCAAGCGTGCATCCAAATTTTCCCGGCTTGATTTCAAGCATACCCCAAAGATTAATTCTGGCTCTGATTTAAGGTGGACTTCAAAATATATGTTGTGTCTACCAGCGTTGAGCTCCCATACAGATTCCATGACGTTGATAGTCTTGCTCCACGTGATTGCCAACGATGCTCCTGCATCAAAATCCATCTAACATAATACATGGGTCATCACTGTAACTGTTAAATCTCTAGGAATCATTTTCATCTACATGGTTCATCCAACCATACTTCCTCATACCTCCCCCTTCTTCACATCATCATCAACTTGGTTTTTTTCGGCTTACCCATAACCATGCTCTGGGTTTTCTCGAATTACCCTCACCCATGCACCAACTTTTCTAGGATTACTTGTAACCATGCTCTTAGTTTTCTCGGATTACCCTCAACCCCACACCCAATTTTTTGGGATTACCTGTAACCATGCTCTCTCAAGTGGTTTTAACCACACTCCATTCTTTACATAGTGCTTTTTAGATCACCATGAACTTTTCACATTAGAAGGTATACAATGGCTCATGTATATAGTATTCTCTAGGACCATTACATCAAAATATCATAAATTTGCTTTAAATTATATGTATGACTCAACTTAAAATAGCTTAAATGGCATTACTATGCACACCTTCAAACAAAAAACAAAACAAAAATATCACAACTCAATCTCACTTTTGTTTCAAATTGAAGAGTGTATGAGTCCCACACTTACACCTCACTTAGCTATAACACCTCCATGTCTCGGCATTGCAGCAAACCCCTAGCAGATCATTACTTTTCCTTCTTCAACAAATCTATAGCTTCATTCAGCTTTCTCCAAGTAGTATCTCCTTGCAGCGATCTGTTTTTCTTCAGCAAACTGTTTGTACATGGGCTTCTCTTCCTCTTTCGCTACAATAAGCAGCATCATATGCCTTTTTCAACTCTGACATTCCTCTTCTGCTGAAAATGTTTACTGCAGCAGTGACCAGGTATAAGTAGGAGGGATAAACTGCAAACCATGCTAAACTAGACACTAATATTTCATCTTAACTAGCTCAGCTCAGTCGAACATGATCAACCAGTCATAGAACGGGCAGATTTATCTTTTACGGATGTTGCAGCGCATTGTCAGAGCAGCAGGAGCAGCAGGAACTTCGCGGGAGTTGGCCTTTCCATCTGCACTGAAAAGAAATTACAAGCATCCCGCCAATTGGCGTTGGACTGCACTGCATACATAACTGCGTCAACAATCCGACAACAATCGTTAAGATCACGGGAAGCAAAGTATGGGACGCATGGAGCCATAGTTAGTTCACAATTTGCGAAGGTGATTCCTTCTTAACGAATCACCTTCTGTTCTCATGGCCATTGCAGTCATCACTGTTGCGAAGGTGATTCCTTCTTCACCTTTTGTTCTGGTAGCCCTTGCAGTCATCACTGTTGCGAAGGTGAATCCTTCTTCACCTTCTGTTCTCGTGGAAACCCCCTTACCTATTACCGATTACCCTGCTAGCTCGATCGTCCATTTACAACTTTGATAGTTGACAACACCCGCACACACCGATTGCCAACAATCATGTATATGTCAAACCCACAGAAGGTGTGCACGCGCATGTCCACAAATCTGTGCAAACACACAGCCACACAGAAACATCCAGCAGTGACTCATGCTCTACGAAATTGTCCTGAACGGTATCTCTTTGCAGATTTGCTCCAGGAAAATGGAAACAACTGCTCTCTCATAAGGGCACAACGATTAATTCAAGTTCAGCGAAGCATATCGAGCCCTCCCGTGCAACATAGGACTCCCAACACCCTTTTTCGGGCTTCCTCTGCTCTAATGCAATCGAGAGAACGATGATGTGTTAACCACAGTTGCCACGGCTCTTCCTTGCAAGATGTCATTGCCTTACATTCGTGTATATTTCAACATCTCCCTTACATTCGTGTATATTTCAGCATCTCAGCTGGCGGTTCTCTTCCGTCAAGATGGACAAACAACCAATAATTACAATATTGCAAACACATCATAGCACCAATCCTCTACTCTCACCATGTTCCTGAGCATTCCGGAGTCACGCCCAGCCCTGACGCTATGATACGAGGATAAAATGGAAGAGCAGAATGATAATCCATAAATATTAAATTAGATAGTAAATATTAATACATTGGACTCTATTATACAGAGTGCACAGGTTCTTATCAGTTCTAACTTATTTCAAAATAACGGAAGAGGTTGAGAGAATATCTCAACCACATACCAAATTAGGATTTCATAAATCCAACTTTCTAACAACCTCTTAAGAATAAAATCACACAACTTATGTAAAAATTAACTTTACTTTTCAATACATTAGCAAGCATATTAGATAAATAGGAATTATATATTCCAATTATTGTAAAGCCAATTAAGATTGCAAAGAAAAAACTAAAGTTGAGCCTTCAATGAGAGAGAAGACTAAAGTTAAGTCTTCAATGGAAAAGTACTGCCACAAAAATCAACAAGAAGCAAAGGAAAATTGCAGTAAAAAAAAAACCTGGTTCAATAAGTGTTAAATTTTTTTATTAAGAAAAACTAAAATTTTAAAATTAAAAAAGTTTTCGGGAAAAAAAAAACTTTTTTTAAGGGTCCTTTATGCAAATGTTTCATTGGTCAATAGTGAAGAAAGTATTAAGGAAGCCTTAATATAAGAGTTTATGCCCAAAGACATTGATCCTCCGTTAGTCTCTTAACAAATTTCGACGCCTGCTCCCATCACCTCTCGGTGCGAGTAAGCCCATTCTTAGGGCACGCCAGAGACTTGACACTAAAGCTCAAATTTTGCCAAAATAGAAGCGCAAAAAAAATGCGGAAGATAATTTAAATCGAAAATGGGGAGTGCAGAACCATGGCATCCGGCAACAATCTACGGAAAATGCAAGGGTTCGTGTTAACAAGCAAAAATTATGAATTTTGGTCTATCAGAATGACAGAATGAGGACATTTCTGCAAGTCCAGTCTGTCCAGTCGAGGAATGCTGGGAAACTATGGACAGTGGCTTCACGGAACATGATCAAGCTAATCTAACAACAATGAACAATAATCAAAGGAATGCTCTTCAGGAATGAAGAAAGAAAGAAACAAATGCAAGGCTTTTTGTAGTGTCCCCAAGGCTGAGCCCCGTTACAGATCATGTTATATGCAAAGAATTGTAAATATGTTCTATAGGCTGGTGAGCCAAGTTTTGTATAAGCTGTAGGTTTATGAGTTTTGTTAGGCCAGGGAGCCTAAGTGTGGAAGGCCAGGAGCCTGTTGATGTACTTGTATGTATGCAGGTCAATTAATAAAATATAAATACCGCCAGTGCAGACCGACCACGATGAAAGAGTGATGGGGGACTGAGCGTCCACAGAATGGGCAAGGGATCAAGGGTTGGAAGGTGGGAAAGGGGTTGAGTAAGGAGCCTAGGGGCTAAGCCTAGGGGGCTTAGGCCTGGAATAATATTTTATTATTGTTCCTAAATATCCATGTGCACACTATTTTATCCTAAGTCCTTTTGAAGGACCCGTGATTCCCCAAGTGGTGGGAGGAAGGCGTACGGATGGTATGCATGTTGTTCCCATGGTGACAAGTGTCAACCCTGGTGCATGCAAATATAAGCCTTGAACTGAACCGTGGGTGGGGGCGCTCCTCCATTCTGAACCGGACCTCTGTGCGTGGAACGGTACGACCTCTGTCGGATATCCTGATTCATCTCTGAACCCGTTAAGCTGCTTTTGCCTGAGGAAAACTGGGTATTACCCTGTCCAGAGCTATGAGTCTGTATCTGTCCCACACAATCCCGAGTGCGTATCCCCTGAACCAGAATTCCCTGTGTTGAACTCGAGTGAAAGCATCCTGTGATTGAAAGGGAAAATTGATCTAGCATGTGCGTGAAGCACGCTCCGAAAACGTCACCGTGAGATCATCCTGTGATCGTCGAGCCAGTTGTTGGAATAATTTGTCGGTGTCTCCTGTGGATTGTTGTGACCACGCAGTACTGGACTGCGTGAGGCTTGTTGGCCTGTGAGCGACCCCTCCAGGTGAGGGAGTGCGCAGAGGGAAAAGAGGACTCCTGGAAGGAATCCCTGTAGCTGCCATAGAGCCTAGAGAATTTCGGTCTGGTCTGTTCGTGTAACCCAAGGTAAGGGAGACTGGCAACCAAAGGACTGTCTAGGTGACAGAGAAGGTGCACTCTCCTCGGGTGGAACAGGCATGTGGGGAATGAGGGTCTGTGTGCAGTGAGCGTGGAAGATTCCCGGGAGAGCCTCTTCCTGGTGAATGTGTATGTGCTATCTTCCATGTAACCTCAGCCTGAGTCTAGATTCCTTGCCTTAGGGTGGAGCTCGGTCCCAGCTTGGGGGTGACCTACTATTGAGCTGACGAACAGTGTGGTCTAAGGGTGGGAGGTTCATGGAAGGCCTGCACTTGGTTGGCGATTTCTCCAGCTGATACAAGATAAGTATTCTGAATTATGTTTTAACACTTTTGGCATGACTGTGTTGTTCATGTATCATGTATTCCGATGTGTAAATGAATTAAACATAAATGCTATGGAACATTTAATATAGCAGTACCCATATCTTTTACTCTGAGTTTTAAGTGTGTTTAATTGTATTAAATGCATTTTCTTATAATTCCATGTAAGGAATGGTAAACTGAGAGGTTGGGAAACCTGGGTAGTGAAGGGTACACTACAAATTGGTATTAGAGCAAAGGTTTCGACACTGAGCCTAGATGGGCGAGTAGAGCGGTCTTTGGACCGAGGGTGAGAGGAGACACTGTGTGTGGAGGACCAATTTCTGACCCTGGTATGACCAGGAGTGTATAGCAGTTACTTAACCGCGCCTGTAAGCTCAGGAGGTTTAGCGGTGCTGTGAAAACCACAACTGGTATGGTTTATGACCACAGGGAGACGGGTCTCTACACCAATGGTGTTAGAACCGTCAGATTTGATCGAAAGGGAAGACGAACCCTTGTAACCGTCAGATCTAGAGAACGTGCACAAGGTTTAAAGCCTTGAATACTGCACAGGAGTTTAAACTCGGGAGGATTGTGAGTCGGAAGATCCCTGTGGGATTACCCGTCAACCGTCCGAGTTGACAGAAGTTGCGCGGAACTTAAGTCCTCATGGGTAGAGGAGAAGTCCCAAAGAAGCATCGGGATATTAGAACTCAAGAGAATCGAGACCCTCTGATTCTCAAAAATCCGAGGAGGAATCATAGTCATAGAATTCCAAGGAGGACACGTGTCAGAATCCTGGAGAGAGTCGAAACTCGGAGAATCGGAGTTTTCGAGCACGTAGAAATATTGTCACACGAAATCGCGATCCGCAAATTCGCGACAAGATCCGGACCATTTATATATGAGTGGACACGTGGCAGAGATCTGCACCATCGGGGAAAATCCCGACAAGGAGTAAATCCATCGGTGATTTAGGTTGATCAGGAAAGTCCCGATAGCAGAGTCATCCATCGGAAATCGAGATTTGGGAAATTGGGAACCCCCGTGACGAGTGAGCCATACACTTTGAAACCCCGAACCCCGAAAACCCGACAAAAGCATATGACTGTGGTCATATGAACAAGGGTCACATGGACCTGACTTGATCGCGAAGGGATAAAGTGAAAGGCGCGTCGGATATCGGGCATCGGGATATCGGAGAATCCAGAGGCAAAGGTTTCGAGCACGGGAAAATTGCGATACGCGATTTCCCGATAAGGCTTAGGTGCGTGGGGCCACACCGACTGACAGGAGGACAGGTGGCAGATTTATAGCAACAGGAGAAAGTGTTGTTGACAAGTCAACGACTGGGACCCATCGGAGATCCCGTGAGAGTATGAGCATGATATTGAAATCGCCTAAACCCCGATGAGTGGTTGGATTAAGTTTATATAGTGTGGTTGTATGGTGAGGCTCTATCCCGGAGGGCTAGCACGGACGGAGTCCATCGGAAATCAGGAAATCGGGATTTCTGCTGTCAAGCATTTTGGCACACTCATATTTGCAAAACCCTGAACCCCGATAAGGGACAAGGCCAGGGTCACGATTCAGCAGTCACATAGGCCAGGGCTGAGCTTGCAGGACTAAGGCTTATCGGAGGTCGAGAATCCGAGAGGATAGTAAACCTCGACATCAGGAGTTGCGAAACTCTGAAACTGGAAGTCCCGAAATAACTGAATTAAAGTTCGGACATCCGAAAAACACAGAGCCATACAGAACTCAGAAAACTTGTGAAGCTTAAATAACTTTCGTTCTTGTTCATATTAATTATGAATATTGTGGGTTATTCATGAATTTTAATGGCCTGACCATTTTGAATTGAATTGCACAGTGTGTGTTCCGAATACAACAGAGGCCAAAACTCCAGATAATCAACACCAAGTATGGAGTGGGGAAGAATGCCAATTATCCCTGAAATGGAAGATGATCAAGAAGGAAAGGATGTTAACCAAGGAGTCGAGGGAT
>ML778982.1:642603-770440 GCA_009831015.1 Picea engelmannii
TCTACGTGAGTTGTGTGATCCTATTATTAAGAGGTTGTTAGAGAGTTGGATTGGTGAGATCCTAGTTTGGTGTGTGGTTGAGATATTCTCTCAACCTCTCCAGTTATCTTTAGAATAAGTTGGATCTGATAACAACCTGTACACTCTATATAATAGAGTCCATTGTATTGATTTTTTAAGAAATTGAATATTTGTTCATATCACTCTACTCTCCCATTTTAACATGGTATCAGACCGTCAGGGCTGGGTGTGACTCCCTCATGGGAGTGCCCAGAAATATGTGGAGAGTAGAGTAGATAATTTCTAGAAGCTTAACACTGTGACCCGCCATTGTTTATGAAGATGTTTTCCATCGCTGCTAGAGTTTGCAATCACTACTGGAGATAGCGTTGAGACTGTTATCTAGAGTGACGTGGGACCACGTTCTGCGTTCCCTCTAGCTGCATGTTGTCGCTGCTATTTGTGCTATTTGTGACTGCTACAGATCTAATCGTTGTCGAAGTTCTAGCCTGCGTGGAGGAGCTGTAGCCATTCATAAGAGAGAAGTTTCTCCACCTATGTATAAGAAGAGAAGTTTCCCTGTTGAAGGGATCTGCCATCTTGAAGGAATGTTTGGTCGGTAGACTGGGGGATGATCCATGGGCATTTTACATTTCCAATTTTTATTTTATTCTATTAATGAAATTTGTTGTCATGGTTTTATCATTCAAATAGTAGTCAACAACTGGTGCTCAATACTTCTTGTGGAAGACGTGCAAGATTCTCTATGAAGGGATCCGTTTTGGCAATAGGTTTGGGTGAGGCCTTTGCAGAATTTGGCTGTATTTTGGCTCTATTTTTGTGTGGGTTTTGGTATTGGGGATCGAGGATAGAAAAGTTATAGAGACCCACTTGACATCGACCGTAGCATTTGTGGAAGGACGTGTGTAGGACCCCTGTGATGATGCTTGCAGTGTCTGTCTTGAGCCTTTACGGACAATGATCCCGCCATGGTCACTAGCTGTAAACATGAGTACCATTTGCAGTGCATACTTGAATGGTCCCAAAGAAGTAAGTAATGTCCTATGTGCTTGCGAATCCTCGTCTTGAAGGATCCTGCAAGTCAAGAGTTTCTTGCAGCAGTGGAGCAAGAGAGGAGATTTAGATTAAGCCGGTCTTCGAATACTCCGATTTTTGCTCGAAATTCTATGGACGAAATTGAATTCCACCATGTTTCGGCTTATACTGATCACTCTAATTTTGAGGAATAGATTATGCAGCATTTGGCAGCTACTGCGATGGACTTCCAAATGCCGGAACGGAATCGCCTCCAATCGGAAGAATTGCAAAGCAGTGATGAACAACTAGAATACTGAAATCTGTTGTTTGAATTAGATTCGTCTCTACCCCAACAAATTTACGAGGATTTACAGAGGCCATACAGAAAACTTCCGCGACTGAAAGGCCTTCAGAATCAGAACGAATTCGAAGTGTAGCCATTCTGAGTGATTTACTGCCATTGTTTGTTGTAGATTCTTGTGTTGGTTGATGTGAAGGAGCACTCAGCAAAAGGAAGCCGCCTTGTTGGTGCAGAGGAGAACGTGAGATAACTCTTCATTGTTGAGAAAGAGAAGTTGTCTGTTGTTGCTATTGTTTGTAGAACTCTTTGTTGCCATGAAGCGTATTGAAACTAGGAAACTATGTTTTGAAGAGTCGCCAGCCGAAAGGGAAGAGAGTCTCGGTTGGAAGTTGTCTCTGAGAATGTTGTCGTTGTTTGCTGAGGACATAGAAAGGACAAAGGCATCATTGCTTGGAGGTGTTATAGCGAAATGAAGTGAAGTGTACGTTCTCATTCCGTCGGACTCACACATCCTCCAAATTAAGTCACAAAAGTGAGAAAGTGAGATTGAATTGTTCTTATATTTTTTGGTTTGAAGGTGTGCATAGTTATCTTATTTGTGAGACATGTAATTGAAATCAAGACTAGTATATTTTGATGTAGTGGTCCTAGAAAATTCTATGTACCTGAGCCATTGTATACTCCCTAATGTGAAAATTTCGTGGTAATCTAGAAACCACTATGTAAAGCATGGTTACAGGTAATCCAAGAAAATCTGATGCATGGTTGAGGGTAATCCGAGAAAACCCAGAGCATGGTTACAGGTAATCCGAGAAAACCTGGTGCATGGTTGAGGGTAATCTGAGAAAACCCAAAGCACGGTTATGGGTAAGCCGAAATAAAACCCAGGTTGATGATGATGTGATGAAGGGGGAGCTATGAGGAAGAATGGTTGAATGAACCATGTAGCTGAAAAAGATTCCTATAGAACTGGCGGTTACAGGGGATGATGACCCATGTATTCTGGTAGATGGATTTCTTTTTATATGGACGTCAATAATCAGACGCAGGTACAAGAGGAAACACACGAAGATATGACCACATAGATATTTAGATAAGTAGTCATTAAGGGAGAGTGTTGGAATATATAATTCCTACTTATCTAACATACTTGCTAATGTATTGACAAGTAGAGTTAATCTCTACGTGAGTTGTTTGATCCTATTATTAAGAGGTTGTTAGAGATTTGGATTGGTGAGATCCTAGTTTGGTCTGTGGTTGAGATATTCTCTCAACCTCTCCAGTTATCTTTAGAATAAGTTAGATCTGATAACAACCTGTACACTCTATATAATAGAGTCCATTGTATTGATTTTGTGAGCAATTGAATATTTGTTCATATCACTCTACTCTCCCATTTTAACATAGCACTAGTCTAACTACACTTTTCATACATCAACATCACCTTAAAATTTAATGATAACATAATAACAATGGTTTCGCTTAGCAAATAAATGGGTAAATGCATACACGATTCAAATAATATCTCCCATTGATCTGAAAGTGGCAAGTGATCCTAACCTCGGCTGCGTGGTCATCAAGGCCAATCTTCCCACTCACCAAAAATATACCATTACAAAATTTCACTTATTAAGCTGATTGTAATATTCTAAATTGTAATCTTGGACTATAATATTCTAAAATATTGTTACAAATGCTCGTTTATAAAAATGACAACATAAAACGTTGATATTAACAAACAACAAATAAAACGTTAAAAACAGTGACCTAAATAATGCTATAACATTATAGAACACTATTGCAATAATGTTGACATGCATTCAAAATTTGCTTAAGAACTATAATATTTCCATGGGTGTCCCTTGCCTTCTACTAGCTAGGGAGAATGAAAACGCTAGAAACAATTGCGTTATATTATTGGAATGTATTGTATGTAAGAAGAAACATTAAATATTTCAAGTAATGTATTGATGGAAAAATAAAATTTAAGGATTAATTGTTGGACTTCTTCACCAACTTCACACTGATTATAGGAGCACCCATCTAAGGTTGGAAATAAATTTGGCGTGGTTAAATGGTTTTAAAAGGAAAATTATGAACCGTAAGAAGAAATGTGAATAATCGTAACTTCAGAGAAGCATTCACCCGTTCAGTGCCCATTGGAAGGAAGAAGAAAAACGCATTCCAATAAGTAGATATAAAGCATAGATAAATCTATAGCAAAACGCCATTGAAGGAGGAAGAAAAACGAAGTCTAATAAGTAGATATAACGCATAGATAAATCTCTAGCCAAACGCCAATGGAGGAGGAAGAAAAACACAGTCCAAGAAGTAGATATAACGCAGAGATAAATATCTAGAAAAACGCCATTGGAAGAGGAAGAAAAATGCAGTCCAATAAGTGGATATAATGCAGAGATACATCTCTGGAAAAACGCCATTGGAGGAAGAAGAAAAATATAATCCAATAAGTAGATAAAATGCAGAGATAAATCTCTGGCAAAACGCCATTGCAAGAGGAAGAAAAATGCGGAGGTTCAAGGGAAATATTGTCAGCATATTCATAAGTGTTGGGCGAATTTTTGATAAGGAAAAATGTAGAGGTTCAAAGGGAAATTTCGCCAGGATATTTATAATGGCCGGAAGAATTTTCCACCAGGAAAAACGCAGAGGTTTAAACGGAAATCTTGCCAGGAGATTCATAATGGCTGGGTAAATTTTGCACAAGGAAAAACGCAGAGGTTCGAAGGGAAATATTTCCAAGAGATTCACATTAACAATGAAGTCCCAAAATTATCTATGGTAATTGGAATTATATTTACAAGGTAAGCAAAATATTGGAGGTGTCACGACCAAAATAAAACAACACTATGATCCGAATCAATGCTATACATTACAAGAAACTTCAATAAAAAATGCATTTGTAAATTCTTAAGCAGATCTTAAGCTAATAACAGCTGTTGATTTCAGATATATGTGCATGATCAACCCCTTTTTACATACTCAAATTCCTCGGCCACTGGAAAAATATATTTAAACCCACAAATTTTTTATGCATGACTAAAGATTTGAGTTAAAAATTTATTAAATTATTTTCATATATCTAAGAATTTAAGAAGTATACAAATTAAATTTTACTACACTTCAATCTCATAATTACAGAAATGAATATCGTAACGAACGACGAGGATTTACCTGGAGATGATCCTTGCAAATGGCGACCTTTCTATCCTCTTGTTTGTTAACCATAGAGACTTCACTGATACCTCTCAACCAACCCTAGGGGTAATCTTCTTCCCGCTTAGACCCTCGAGATGCAAAGGGGCCACACACACACAACCATAAATCCCCTAGCTCCGAGCTCACCTCACCTCGCAAGTTAGAGCCACCACTCTCTCTCAAGCTGGATATCTCATCTCTCACAAGTAAAACCAGTCAAAATTTCTGCAGCATAACCTTACCCATAACCAGTGATGATCCATAGCTCATCTCAGCCATTTCTTTTCTATAAGTTTCCCATAACTCATCCCCATTTGCACAATTAATTCGTCTTTTAATTAAAATAATTTAGAATTATCTCACCCTTACACTTGTCACCCTTTCCCAATTTACACAATTAAATCCACATTTTATTTTAATAAAATTCAATTTCCTTCACCCTTCCTAAAAACACTCCTAGTTATCCCTTTATTCATTTTATTTCCAATTAATGATTGATGCCATTATTAAACTAAGTTCAGTTAAAATAGGGATATTCTCCTAGTTAAACTAGTGTTAACTAGACTCTAAATTCCCTTCTATGGGTACCCATTCCTTTAGCTTTATTCCATTCTTACCTTAAATTCCAATTTGCTAATTTTTTGTACATATGTGTATTAAATCAATCTTTAGATTTATTTTGTTTACCTTGAATTCTTAAATTGATATACTTCAGCCCTTCATATTTAATTTATAAATTTAGTTTTTAGTCTTCTTTCTAACTTAGACTTAGTCTTAATTAAATTTTTAATTGCAAAGACTTAGACTCTTATAGGGATTATGATTAATAAATTCATTCTTTAATTAATTAATTAATTAATTAATTTAGTAGTGTTCAATATTTTACAAGGTTTAACATTCAATCCAAGTTTTCTAGGCCACCTAAATTCATTGACTCAAATTTTATTTACGCAACGTCCCCTTCAGGATGCACTTTGTGCTCCAAAGGTACCACTCACCTTTGATTCTATTTTAATTACACAACGCACCCTTCAAGATGCAATCCGTGCTCCAATGGTGTTACTATCCTTTAATTTGTTTTGGTAGTTGTCCAACCCTTGGAGTCAGCGCTCCATTCAAGTGACCTCATGAGAGACTAAGGGCTTCTAAAGAATAAGGACCATGCATTATTTCATTCCTCTTAGAAATCTCCATGAACAACTATTACACTCTTCCCTCACAACATCGTGGACCTCTCGAACTAGGTAATCGTTAACCTACAATTTGAACTACGACTGGAGTGCTATTAGGATGTCACAGGTGTAATGACCGCTCATTATGACTACAAGCGACACAAGCAAGTGGAAATTTATTTTTGTTTTAAGAAGGAATGCAACAAGGACAATAGTTAAGAAGAACAACTTTTCGACAAACACAACACACGTAGATCATGCAACAGACAACAACAAATTAGCACACTAGCACATCATGCAACTAGATGAAACATGCGATAATCAATAGACAGATAAAAATGACTTTTCGACCGACACAAGCAAGAAAACGCCTATAAGATAAACGACCACATCAATCTCTAGACACAATGGCTCCAATGACCCATAACTAGAAACCTCTATGGTGCACAAAACCAAACGCATTATGGCATTCCAAAACCAAGTACCAACATCAATTACAACAAACAAACGACCACATCGGGAAGCACAGACTCGGACCAGGTTAACATTCACATCTTTCCATCAGGGCGTGCAATGATCCCCTCATCATGAATCATGCCGTCACAAGGTGATGGGTGGGACAATCACCAAGGTGCAACATCACATATCTAGACCAATATCCCAAGAAAAATCCAACGTGCTAGGAGACTGAATTAGTCGACAAGTAGAATACACCCACGTACCCAAGCAACAAGTCGACAAGATGCAAGATGACATCACTCAAATTAAATTGCACAAGCTATTAAACGAATTTGCAAACAAACCATAAACCATTATCTATTAATCATGATGTGGAAGTGCGAAGGAGTGAACTAGTATAAATGTTACTATTATCATAAATGTGACCATCAATGTGAACTATTATATGCACTTAACAAAATCAGATATGCTTGTCAACAAATATACAGTTTCCATTAAAATAAGTGAACTACTTAACATTAAAAAGTGATCTACGATACTTATTAAATATTCGACATTGCTCTCTATATTATTGTTGTCTAAATTATTGGTTTCTAAATACGCAAAATTGCTGAGTTGATATGATATCGTAGTGTAATTACAATATATAGAATATAAGATTTGTTGTCTAAAATATTTATTGTCGATAAAATAATATATGAAAAGCATAGTCATAATAGAAATGAATACAACGCTTTCCTTCACATAATGCAATACTATAATTCACATGCAAGACGCTAACATTCATAAATTTACAGACCAAGTGTAGATTTGTTGTCAATCTATACACTGCATCAATTCGTAGTCTAAATGATAGTCTAAATTATATATTAGATACACAACATAAATTCACAGTATAAGTGCGTTTCAAATCGAATTTAACTCTATAAATTTGCTATATTAAATCGCAGTAAATTTCTATATTAACTTGCTATACTAAATTGAAATTAAACTCGATATAATAAATCTCTATATAAATTGAAGTTAAACTCAATATACAAATCTCTATATAAAATCATTGTCCAATGCTGCTACCAATAGAATTGTTGTGTACTAAGATTCATAGATGAGTTATCGTTGTGTAAATAAATCATAAGGGGAAACTCATAAGTTGGAAATCATAATGTGAATGCATTGTGTAAATAACTCATAATGTGAATGAGGTGTGTAAATCATAAAGTGAATGCGTTTTGTAAATAACTCATAAGGTAAATAACTCATAATGTAAATAACTCAAAATGTGAATGCAATATGTAAATCATAATGTGAATTCGTTGTTTAAATAACTCATATGGTAAAAAAATCATGATGTGAATGCACTGTGTAAATCTATATATCGTTGTAAATGATAAATCCGTTGTCTAATATCAAGATTATTGATGCATCTATTGATAAATAAATTGATAAATTTGTTGACAATTGTTGGGTAAATACAAGGTATTCTGCCTAGAAAGTTGTGGTGTAGATTATGTGTAAGTGCCAAGAAAGTTGTGGCATGGAGGCTAGGTAATAACCCAAGTAAAATGTAGAGTAATATGCTAATAAACAATATCGTTATCAAAAAGCATAGTAGTAACACTATCCAAAAACGTAGAGTGTAAATGCCATCCACAATACATAACAAAATCTCAGACTTATAAAAAACACAGACACATCAAAAATGTTGTTGCACAGTCATAAAACGTAGTGATGTTCTCGTAAAAATGAATTGATAAAAACTATTTGGGAAAAATGATTTAGGAAAAACTATTTCTTCCGAGATTAATCCTTCAAGGATTAACCATTCAAGGTTAAACATTCAAATGCAGAGTTAAATATTTCGAGGAAACACAGAGTTGATCATTCAAGGAAAAACATAGGTAATCATTTCAAAGAAATCAAAAAATTATCAATCAAGAAAACATAGAGATATTCATTCATAAGGAGGGTGCAAGGATTAGAGATCAATCAGAAAAAAAAAATGCATAGATGAGTAAGAGACAGATAGTTGGTATAAATTTATCATTCACTTATTATCCATGCACAATAAAGAAGGGCATTTAAATGTATAGGTATTTGAACACCAGACTAACAACAGTCGATTCGGCTCCTGGCCGACTGCTTAGGCATGGACTAATAACTTAAGGGAGAAGGGGCAGAAAGTAAAAACTCAATTTTTATTTGAATTAATCAATAAAAACAACACAGAGAAGTCATTACAATTAGAGGTTGGGTTTTCCATGGGAAATCAATTTAGAATATTACGATCATGTGGATTATCATACCGTAGGAAAACAGGTGCAAGAAAGCTCATGGCGATGGAATATTCAACCAAGCATAGAAAAATAACATGTGTAAATTAAATTTCATTATAGGTAACAACTTTAACAAGCGTACCTTATCCAAACACGAAAGCTCTGAATTTGTTGTTCCATGCATGCTCCGTCCAGCTCCAGCTTGCCAACCGATGCGACCTCACTAGTACCTCCCAGCCAATGCTAGGGGTACTCTTCTTCCCCATGATCCCCTTGAGCTGCAAAGGGGCCACACACACAATATCAGAGAACTGCTAGCACCCATCTCTCCTCGCAAGCTCGAGCTACCACTCGTTACTTGAGCTGAGTATCCCAACTCCCACAAGAGAAAGTTTAGTCAAGTAAAATTTCAGTAGCGTAATGTTACGCAAAATGATGAGATGCATACTCCTCCTCGTCCATCCCTTTTATAGAGTTTTCAAGTAATTAGTTTCTCAAATTCTCATTAAATTTCTTTTTCAGTTAATTAATTTCAAAAAACCTTCCCCGTACACATGTCACCTATCCCCTAGTTGAACCAACAAATCAATTTTATTAATTAATTAAATATTCCTATTTCCCTCACCCACCTAAAATCATTCCTAAAAACACTCATTGGTGTCCCAATATTCGCTTACAAATCTTAAATGACTTATGCCTTGCTTAATTCCTAGTTGAGTTCATAAATAACAAGTCCCCAAGGAAAGATTTCTTACTACCTTAGACAATCATCTTTTTCTTTATGTTTCCCCTTTTTTTCTATGTTTCCCCTTTTTCCTTAAGTTTCCTATTTCTTTTAAGTTTCTCTCTTTTTCCTTTTTAACTAAAAATGAATTTAGCAGGTGTAGAAAAGAAACAACCATTTATCCCTTTTCCTCTTTAATTAAAATTAAATTAGCACATGTAGATAAAACAACCATTTCCCTTTTTAAAATTTTAATCCTCGATTATAATTTTGACTTTAATAAATTAATTTGAATTTCTTACTCCTGTTCTTGTTACATATTTATTTATTATTATTATTATTATTACCACATGGTCTTCTTAAACCTAGGTTTTAATTTCTCTAGGATGGACGACATTTTTATTAGGGAAAATTGTTTTTAAATCTTACTTATCACATATTTCATTTTAAGGTCAACTAGGTTTATTCACTTACCAGTTAAAATCACGACGTGCCCTTCAGCATGCACCACGCGCTCCAAGGGTGCCACTCGTCTCTTTTTGTTTTCCTTACACGATGTGCCCTTCAGGATGCACTACATGCTCCAAGGGCCCACTCACCTCTTGACTGACTTTGGTAGACGTCAAACCCCTGGAGTCAATACTCTTTCAGGTGATCTTGTGGGAGACTAAGGGCCTCTAAGGAATAAGGCCCATCCCTTATTGTGCTACCCTTATAATCATCATGGGTGACTATCATAGTCTTCCCTAACAACATCCTGGGTCTTCTCGAACTAGGTAATTGTTAACGTACAGTTCAAGCCATGTTGGGAGTGCTAGTAGGTTGTAGCAGGGCTTCTACCACACCTCTCCCTTAAAGAATCTAGTTGTCATGCGTGACCCCTCTACTCCACTTGTGAGTCTATTCGACAAGATATCATCAACCTGCATCCATCAAAGAATCATGTCAAGAATAATAATCAATCATCATAATCTAATCATATGTCCATATGTCACATCAAAAACATTCAAACCCAATAGTCCACTCCCTGATTCAATCCGAAGACTAAGGGGTGTCATTGATGCCTCTGCATTCTCAATGTCCAAAGTCCTGCACACTCAGGAGAACCCAGTTAATATCAAATATCTACGTAAATACAACAAAATAACATATCATCAAATCCAACATATCTCATAATCATAATCGAAATAACAAATAGTATAGTAACCCAGATCACTTGCAAGCAAATGTCCTCAAAAAATAAGTGCGCTCAGTGCATGCAAGACCAGGATGTTACAATCCCCTCTTGGTCTAAACGTCGACCTGAAGTTTCACAGTATATAAGTTCCGAAATAAAGTATATCACAGTATCATAAGTCTACCTATCAAATAAAAATGGAAACTGTTGATGCATAGACCTTGACCTATAACCTGCACCACTGGACCTTGACCTGATCTACTGCTCCTCTCTTCTCCCTTTCTACAACACAATTGGCCAAAGGTGATTCCACTCGTCTTCTTGGTACCATTGTGTTGACTTTCTACTACACACAGAGTACAACTTAGAGTTATTTTTCTCCTTTCTTTTTCTTGTTGTCTGCAAGAAAAACTTCTCCTCTAATACCACTTGATGTAGACCCCCTTCCCTCTTAAGGGATGCATGACCTCCTAGTCTTGGATCAATCAACATACTGAGTCTGATTGACTCTTCGGTTCTCTGCTAGACCCCAAACCCACTTACACAGGTCCTTTCTCCAAATGTGGAGGTTGTTTGAGACCCACGACTTCTCTCCCAAGCGTTGTTCGAACCTCAGCGCCAAGTGGGTGCTAGATCCTCTTTGCTAATCCCTTTTTCCCTTGTGACCACTGGCAGTGACTACATGCTCAACTGAAAGGTGCATCGCGATTTCGCATTTCACGACCCTCTGAGCATTGCTACATTCGTTCACCTGATAGACAAAACCATGATGATCCTTGATCCATGGTCGATATCTTTCCTTAATCGACGATTACAATCAAATCGACGTTTCATGTTTTCCCTCTTTATCGTCTCCTTTCCTCTGTTCTCCTGATAGCCAAAATCATGATGACCCAAGATCTATGACTCAGATCTTCCCTTGGTCAACGGTTGCGATCAAATCGATGTTTCGAGCTTTGCGACTTTGGACTCTCCTTGCCTTCGTTCTTTTGATAGTCGAAATCCCTATGGCACTAGATCAACGGTCCAAGTCTCTTCTCAGATATGATGGTCACAATGATTTCAGGACTTCGCATTTAACAAAGTCAAAAGACTTGTCAGCTTTGATCCTTCGATCCCCAAAGTGCCAATATTCCACCCTAGATAATCAATGGTCCTGATCTCTCCTGGATCCAATGACTCAGATCAAGTTGTGGATTCGGGATTCACAAATTCTTAGTGTTCCTCCCTTTGACTTCTCCACAATGCGAGTCAGCGAAATGTTGATCGTTCGCCATGCATCCGTCCTAATAGATGGTTCTGATTCTCTAGTGTTCAGATCGAATGAATAAGATATTTTCCTCATTGTGCTTACACTATCTTCAGAGTTAGAAGATCTTTTGGGTGTTCAAAGGTTTCAAACCTTTGCTCCTTCAATGATCTGTTTCTTGGATCCTTTAGCACTTATGCAAAGTATTATTCCTCATGAGATTGGTCTTCTGAAGACTTTGACTTCTCACGCACACCTTGCATTTCAGGGATTCGATAACTCAGATTCTGAAGTATTTCTCAAAGAGAAATTCCTCTCGCCTTCCTAGTGTTCTCATTTCTTGACTCTTTGACGCTTAGTCAAATCTCAGATCTATACATTCCTTGCACCAGATTTTCATGCAAGGTTAGGGTTCTTGCGAATGACTGTGCACTCCTTGCACTAGCGTCTTTGCACTCCTTGCAAAGGGAAAGTTTCATGTTATCTCTTCTGAGCTTTGGAATCAAAACAAACTCCGTCAATGCACTCCTTGTGTTTTCTGTGCACACTTGCACTCCTTTGACATAAGAGAAATAATTGAAACTTATCCTAACATTCACAGTTCCATCCACTCATAACAAAATGCATTTATTCATTCATGAGAACACAATAACAGAGAATTGCAAGCAATGTCCACACCATGCATTGGGTCAATTTTCCTATGTTATAGTGACAATGGTTACAACTGTAAATGAACAACAAAAAACTACTAAAATCTTCTCCTAACTTCTATTCCAGCCAACTACTAACTAGCCTCAATCGGGGTTACAAAACCTTTATTTATCACAAAGGGCTCTTAGGTTTTTTTCGTGCCTACTTGTCTATAGTATAACTTAACCTAATGACTATCTACACCAGTCACATTCCAGAGCCATAGTGGATTCTCCCATTTTGCTCGCAATCGTCCAAGCGTGCATCCAAATTTTCCCGGCTTGATTTCAAGCATACCCCAAAGATTAATTCTGGCTCTGATTTAAGGTGGACTTCAAAATATATGTTGTGTCTACCAGCGTTGAGCTCCCATACAGATTCCATGACGTTGATAGTCTTGCTCCACGTGATTGCCAACGATGCTCCTGCATCAAAATCCATCTAACATAATACATGGGTCATCACTGTAACTGTTAAATCTCTAGGAATCATTTTCATCTACATGGTTCATCCAACCATACTTCCTCATACCTCCCCCTTCTTCACATCATCATCAACTTGGTTTTTTTCGGCTTACCCATAACCATGCTCTGGGTTTTCTCGAATTACCCTCACCCATGCACCAACTTTTCTAGGATTACTTGTAACCATGCTCTTAGTTTTCTCGGATTACCCTCAACCCCACACCCAATTTTTTGGGATTACCTGTAACCATGCTCTCTCAAGTGGTTTTAACCACACTCCATTCTTTACATAGTGCTTTTTAGATCACCATGAACTTTTCACATTAGAAGGTATACAATGGCTCATGTATATAGTATTCTCTAGGACCATTACATCAAAATATCATAAATTTGCTTTAAATTATATGTATGACTCAACTTAAAATAGCTTAAATGGCATTACTATGCACACCTTCAAACAAAAAACAAAACAAAAATATCACAACTCAATCTCACTTTTGTTTCAAATTGAAGAGTGTATGAGTCCCACACTTACACCTCACTTAGCTATAACACCTCCATGTCTCGGCATTGCAGCAAACCCCTAGCAGATCATTACTTTTCCTTCTTCAACAAATCTATAGCTTCATTCAGCTTTCTCCAAGTAGTATCTCCTTGCAGCGATCTGTTTTTCTTCAGCAAACTGTTTGTACATGGGCTTCTCTTCCTCTTTCGCTACAATAAGCAGCATCATATGCCTTTTTCAACTCTGACATTCCTCTTCTGCTGAAAATGTTTACTGCAGCAGTGACCAGGTATAAGTAGGAGGGATAAACTGCAAACCATGCTAAACTAGACACTAATATTTCATCTTAACTAGCTCAGCTCAGTCGAACATGATCAACCAGTCATAGAACGGGCAGATTTATCTTTTACGGATGTTGCAGCGCATTGTCAGAGCAGCAGGAGCAGCAGGAACTTCGCGGGAGTTGGCCTTTCCATCTGCACTGAAAAGAAATTACAAGCATCCCGCCAATTGGCGTTGGACTGCACTGCATACATAACTGCGTCAACAATCCGACAACAATCGTTAAGATCACGGGAAGCAAAGTATGGGACGCATGGAGCCATAGTTAGTTCACAATTTGCGAAGGTGATTCCTTCTTAACGAATCACCTTCTGTTCTCATGGCCATTGCAGTCATCACTGTTGCGAAGGTGATTCCTTCTTCACCTTTTGTTCTGGTAGCCCTTGCAGTCATCACTGTTGCGAAGGTGAATCCTTCTTCACCTTCTGTTCTCGTGGAAACCCCCTTACCTATTACCGATTACCCTGCTAGCTCGATCGTCCATTTACAACTTTGATAGTTGACAACACCCGCACACACCGATTGCCAACAATCATGTATATGTCAAACCCACAGAAGGTGTGCACGCGCATGTCCACAAATCTGTGCAAACACACAGCCACACAGAAACATCCAGCAGTGACTCATGCTCTACGAAATTGTCCTGAACGGTATCTCTTTGCAGATTTGCTCCAGGAAAATGGAAACAACTGCTCTCTCATAAGGGCACAACGATTAATTCAAGTTCAGCGAAGCATATCGAGCCCTCCCGTGCAACATAGGACTCCCAACACCCTTTTTCGGGCTTCCTCTGCTCTAATGCAATCGAGAGAACGATGATGTGTTAACCACAGTTGCCACGGCTCTTCCTTGCAAGATGTCATTGCCTTACATTCGTGTATATTTCAACATCTCCCTTACATTCGTGTATATTTCAGCATCTCAGCTGGCGGTTCTCTTCCGTCAAGATGGACAAACAACCAATAATTACAATATTGCAAACACATCATAGCACCAATCCTCTACTCTCACCATGTTCCTGAGCATTCCGGAGTCACGCCCAGCCCTGACGCTATGATACGAGGATAAAATGGAAGAGCAGAATGATAATCCATAAATATTAAATTAGATAGTAAATATTAATACATTGGACTCTATTATACAGAGTGCACAGGTTCTTATCAGTTCTAACTTATTTCAAAATAACGGAAGAGGTTGAGAGAATATCTCAACCACATACCAAATTAGGATTTCATAAATCCAACTTTCTAACAACCTCTTAAGAATAAAATCACACAACTTATGTAAAAATTAACTTTACTTTTCAATACATTAGCAAGCATATTAGATAAATAGGAATTATATATTCCAATTATTGTAAAGCCAATTAAGATTGCAAAGAAAAAACTAAAGTTGAGCCTTCAATGAGAGAGAAGACTAAAGTTAAGTCTTCAATGGAAAAGTACTGCCACAAAAATCAACAAGAAGCAAAGGAAAATTGCAGTAAAAAAAAAACCTGGTTCAATAAGTGTTAAATTTTTTTATTAAGAAAAACTAAAATTTTAAAATTAAAAAAGTTTTCGGGAAAAAAAAAACTTTTTTTAAGGGTCCTTTATGCAAATGTTTCATTGGTCAATAGTGAAGAAAGTATTAAGGAAGCCTTAATATAAGAGTTTATGCCCAAAGACATTGATCCTCCGTTAGTCTCTTAACAAATTTCGACGCCTGCTCCCATCACCTCTCGGTGCGAGTAAGCCCATTCTTAGGGCACGCCAGAGACTTGACACTAAAGCTCAAATTTTGCCAAAATAGAAGCGCAAAAAAAATGCGGAAGATAATTTAAATCGAAAATGGGGAGTGCAGAACCATGGCATCCGGCAACAATCTACGGAAAATGCAAGGGTTCGTGTTAACAAGCAAAAATTATGAATTTTGGTCTATCAGAATGACAGAATGAGGACATTTCTGCAAGTCCAGTCTGTCCAGTCGAGGAATGCTGGGAAACTATGGACAGTGGCTTCACGGAACATGATCAAGCTAATCTAACAACAATGAACAATAATCAAAGGAATGCTCTTCAGGAATGAAGAAAGAAAGAAACAAATGCAAGGCTTTTTGTAGTGTCCCCAAGGCTGAGCCCCGTTACAGATCATGTTATATGCAAAGAATTGTAAATATGTTCTATAGGCTGGTGAGCCAAGTTTTGTATAAGCTGTAGGTTTATGAGTTTTGTTAGGCCAGGGAGCCTAAGTGTGGAAGGCCAGGAGCCTGTTGATGTACTTGTATGTATGCAGGTCAATTAATAAAATATAAATACCGCCAGTGCAGACCGACCACGATGAAAGAGTGATGGGGCACTGAGCGTCCACAGAATGGGCAAGGGATCAAGGGTTGGAAGGTGGGAAAGGGGTTGAGTAAGGAGCCTAGGGGCTAAGCCTAGGGGGCTTAGGCCTGGAATAATATTTTATTATTGTTCCTAAATATCCATGTGCACACTATTTTATCCTAAGTCCTTTTGAAGGACCCGTGATTCCCCAAGTGGTGGGAGGAAGGCGTACGGATGGTATGCATGTTGTTCCCATGGTGACAAGTGTCAACCCTGGTGCATGCAAATATAAGCCTTGAACTGAACCGTGGGTGGGGGCGCTCCTCCATTCTGAACCGGACCTCTGTGCGTGGAACGGTACGACCTCTGTCGGATATCCTGATTCATCTCTGAACCCGTTAAGCTGCTTTTGCCTGAGGAAAACTGGGTATTACCCTGTCCAGAGCTATGAGTCTGTATCTGTCCCACACAATCCCGAGTGCGTATCCCCTGAACCAGAATTCCCTGTGTTGAACTCGAGTGAAAGCATCCTGTGATTGAAAGGGAAAATTGATCTAGCATGTGCGTGAAGCACGCTCCGAAAACGTCACCGTGAGATCATCCTGTGATCGTCGAGCCAGTTGTTGGAATAATTTGTCGGTGTCTCCTGTGGATTGTTGTGACCACGCAGTACTGGACTGCGTGAGGCTTGTTGGCCTGTGAGCGACCCCTCCAGGTGAGGGAGTGCGCAGAGGGAAAAGAGGACTCCTGGAAGGAATCCCTGTAGCTGCCATAGAGCCTAGAGAATTTCGGTCTGGTCTGTTCGTGTAACCCAAGGTAAGGGAGACTGGCAACCAAAGGACTGTCTAGGTGACAGAGAAGGTGCACTCTCCTCGGGTGGAACAGGCATGTGGGGAATGAGGGTCTGTGTGCAGTGAGCGTGGAAGATTCCCGGGAGAGCCTCTTCCTGGTGAATGTGTATGTGCTATCTTCCATGTAACCTCAGCCTGAGTCTAGATTCCTTGCCTTAGGGTGGAGCTCGGTCCCAGCTTGGGGGTGACCTACTATTGAGCTGACGAACAGTGTGGTCTAAGGGTGGGAGGTTCATGGAAGGCCTGCACTTGGTTGGCGATTTCTCCAGCTGATACAAGATAAGTATTCTGAATTATGTTTTAACACTTTTGGCATGACTGTGTTGTTCATGTATCATGTATTCCGATGTGTAAATGAATTAAACATAAATGCTATGGAACATTTAATATAGCAGTACCCATATCTTTTACTCTGAGTTTTAAGTGTGTTTAATTGTATTAAATGCATTTTCTTATAATTCCATGTAAGGAATGGTAAACTGAGAGGTTGGGAAACCTGGGTAGTGAAGGGTACACTACAAATTGGTATTAGAGCAAAGGTTTCGACACTGAGCCTAGATGGGCGAGTAGAGCGGTCTTTGGACCGAGGGTGAGAGGAGACACTGTGTGTGGAGGACCAATTTCTGACCCTGGTATGACCAGGAGTGTATAGCAGTTACTTAACCGCGCCTGTAAGCTCAGGAGGTTTAGCGGTGCTGTGAAAACCACAACTGGTATGGTTTATGACCACAGGGAGACGGGTCTCTACACCAATGGTGTTAGAACCGTCAGATTTGATCGAAAGGGAAGACGAACCCTTGTAACCGTCAGATCTAGAGAACGTGCACAAGGTTTAAAGCCTTGAATACTGCACAGGAGTTTAAACTCGGGAGGATTGTGAGTCGGAAGATCCCTGTGGGATTACCCGTCAACCGTCCGAGTTGACAGAAGTTGCGCGGAACTTAAGTCCTCATGGGTAGAGGAGAAGTCCCAAAGAAGCATCGGGATATTAGAACTCAAGAGAATCGAGACCCTCTGATTCTCAAAAATCCGAGGAGGAATCATAGTCATAGAATTCCAAGGAGGACACGTGTCAGAATCCTGGAGAGAGTCGAAACTCGGAGAATCGGAGTTTTCGAGCACGTAGAAATATTGTCACACGAAATCGCGATCCGCAAATTCGCGACAAGATCCGGACCATTTATATATGAGTGGACACGTGGCAGAGATCTGCACCATCGGGGAAAATCCCGACAAGGAGTAAATCCATCGGTGATTTAGGTTGATCAGGAAAGTCCCGATAGCAGAGTCATCCATCGGAAATCGAGATTTGGGAAATTGGGAACCCCCGTGACGAGTGAGCCATACACTTTGAAACCCCGAACCCCGAAAACCCGACAAAAGCATATGACTGTGGTCATATGAACAAGGGTCACATGGACCTGACTTGATCGCGAAGGGATAAAGTGAAAGGCGCGTCGGATATCGGGCATCGGGATATCGGAGAATCCAGAGGCAAAGGTTTCGAGCACGGGAAAATTGCGATACGCGATTTCCCGATAAGGCTTAGGTGCGTGGGGCCACACCGACTGACAGGAGGACAGGTGGCAGATTTATAGCAACAGGAGAAAGTGTTGTTGACAAGTCAACGACTGGGACCCATCGGAGATCCCGTGAGAGTATGAGCATGATATTGAAATCGCCTAAACCCCGATGAGTGGTTGGATTAAGTTTATATAGTGTGGTTGTATGGTGAGGCTCTATCCCGGAGGGCTAGCACGGACGGAGTCCATCGGAAATCAGGAAATCGGGATTTCTGCTGTCAAGCATTTTGGCACACTCATATTTGCAAAACCCTGAACCCCGATAAGGGACAAGGCCAGGGTCACGATTCAGCAGTCACATAGGCCAGGGCTGAGCTTGCAGGACTAAGGCTTATCGGAGGTCGAGAATCCGAGAGGATAGTAAACCTCGACATCAGGAGTTGCGAAACTCTGAAACTGGAAGTCCCGAAATAACTGAATTAAAGTTCGGACATCCGAAAAACACAGAGCCATACAGAACTCAGAAAACTTGTGAAGCTTAAATAACTTTCGTTCTTGTTCATATTAATTATGAATATTGTGGGTTATTCATGAATTTTAATGGCCTGACCATTTTGAATTGAATTGCACAGTGTGTGTTCCGAATACAACAGAGGCCAAAACTCCAGATAATCAACACCAAGTATGGAGTGGGGAAGAATGCCAATTATCCCTGAAATGGAAGATGATCAAGAAGGAAAGGATGTTAACCAAGGAGTCGAGGGATTGCACTCTAATGGGCATGGAAAGGAGATGGATAAGGAAGGACATATGATGAAAATCATTGAAGGGTTACAAAGAGAGGCTAAGGAACGCCGAGATGATAGACGAAAGCTCATGAAAGTCAGAGATCGGCAAGGGAAATTAAACTTAAGATTCATGCAGAGTCTGGAAAGAATAGAGAAGAAACTTGAGAAAGGAAGAGACTCAAGTATGACGGAGAGTTGCAGAACTCATGGGGAAAGAAGCAGGTCGAGGAGTGATAGCCGACATCACAGTCGCTCCCAAAAACATTCTGGCAGTAAGACACACAGCAGGTCAAGCCCATCACCTACCAGAAAACAACAAAAATCTAGAAGGGAGGAATTGAAAGGAGAAATGAATAAAATTAAACATCCAACATTTGATGGGGAGCATAAGAAGGAGGAAGATGCTGAGACATGGTTGCTTGGCATGAAGAAATATTTCCAGCTGCAGAATTATTCATCTCATGCAGAGGGAAGAATTGCAATGTACCAGCTGAAAGGAAAAACGTCCATGTGGTGGGATCAGTTTGTGCAAGTGCAACACATCAGAGAGAAAGAGGTCACGTGGAAGGAGTTTAAGAGGTATTTCGAGAAGAAGTACTTGACTAAAAGATATTATGACAAAAAGATGAATGAGTTCTTCGAACTCAAGCTAGGAAGTATGACCATTGATGAGTATGAACGAAGTTTTCTAGAACTACTGAAGTATGTTCCATTCATCAAAGACGAGGCTGTCAAAATTCAGAGGTATCTGAGTGGACTGCCACCTTCCATTGGTGAAAAGATTCAATATGATGATCCTAAGACCATGGAAGAAACCATAAGAAGGGATAAATGCCTATATGAATAGCAAAGGGAAAAGCCTACCTTTCAGAAGGCTTGGGATAACCAGAAGAGGTTTAAGAAAGAACAGAGGCAGAAGGGAAGCAAGCCTTCCTTTTTTAGAAACAGTCCTTGGGGACAGTCATCTTTTAAAGAGCTCAGGAAAGTTGAAGGGAGTGAACAGATGCCAAGGCCTCCACCCATGGAGTGTTGGGGCTGTAAAGGGAATCATAGGTACAAAGAATGCCCTCACAGAAAGGACAAGGCAAGGATTGTCCACGCTGTTCACCAGGCTAAAACAGTGGAGGATATGGGCAACAGAATGTCGAGGATCTATGCAGCCCTGGACAACAGACAAGCAGAATTTCAATCACACATGATTGAAGTGGAAGGTATGATCAACAACCGACCACTTGTTATTTTGATTGATTCAGGGGCTAGTCATAGTTATGTAGATCCTAGGGTGGTGGAAAGTTTGCATCTAACGAAGAGCAAACATGAGAAGTCTTGGTTAGTGCAGTTAGCCACAAGGACCAAGAGGAAGGTCACTGAATTGGTTAAGTCATGTTCAGTGGACATGAAAGGAATGAGCACTAAGGTTGAATTGAACATTCTTCCTTTAGGTTCATATGGTTGCTTAATTGGGATGGACTGGTTGGACCGGCACCATGCCCTTCTGGATTGCCTAAACAAGAGATTTACATGTTTGGACGAAGAAGGAAATCAGGTAACAGTCCAAGGAATTCCCAGAGATGTGGCTATTAGAGAAATCTCAGCTATGCAGCTGAAGAAATGTTACCGGAAAGGCTGTCAGTTATTTGCAGCCTGGGTGGAAGAAGTATTCCAAGATGTGGTCTGAAATCTGGAAGACCATAGGGTGCTCAAAGAATTCGAAGACGTGTTTCAGGAGGTACCTGGACTACCTCCAAAGAGGGACATCGATTTTTCTATAAATCTGATGCCTGGAGCAACGCCAAGTTCAAAAGCTCCATATAGGATGAGCACACCAGAGCTGAAAGAGTTGCAACTGCAGCTTGAAGAGCTGTTAAAGAAAGGGTATATTTGTCCCAGCGTGTCACCATGGGGAGCCCCAATCCTATTTGTGAAGAAGAAAGATGGGACGTTGAGGCTGTGCATCGACTTTCGGCAGTTGAATAAAGTCACTGTCAAGAACAAATATCCTCTGCCAAGGATTGATGATATTTTTGATCAGTTAAAGGATGTGAAAGTATTTTCGAAAATAGATCTTCGATCTGGATATCACCAAGTGAGGATAAAAGATGAAGACATCAGCAAGACTGCCTTCAGAACAAGGTACGGTCATTATGAGTTCACTGTGGTGTCGTTTGGATTGTCCAACGCGCCTGCTATCTTCATGTGCTTAATGAATGGAGTGTTCAGAAATTATCTAGACAAGTTCGTCATAGTCTTCTTGGACGATATCTTTGTGTACTCCAAGACAAAGGAAGAACACGAACATCATCTTAGAATGGTGTTGCAGGTGTTGAGAGAACACCAGCTGTATGCAAAATTGAGCAAGTGCTCATTTTACCAAAAGAAGATCCATTATCTGGGACATATTATATCTGAGGATGGGATTGTTGTGGATCCTGAGAAGGTAAAGGTCATTCAAGAGTGGTCAATGCCAATAAATGTGACAGAAGTTAGATCCTTTATGGGTCTGGCAGGTTATTATAGGAGATTCATAGCCATATTTTCAAGGATAGCTCATGCTATCACTTCCTTGCAAAAGAAGGAGAAGAAGTTCCAGTGGACTGAACATTGTGAGAACAGCTTCCAGCAATTGAAGCAACTACTCACTAGGGCTCCAATCCTGAAGATTGCTGATCCAAGTAAGGATTGTGTAGTATGCACAGATGCGTGTAAGGAGGGGCTGGGAGGAGTTCTCAGCCAAGAGGGATTTGTAGTTTTCTATGAATCTCGAAAGTTGAAAGAGCATGAAAAGAATTATGCCACTCATGATTTAGAGCTGGCAGAAGTTGTCCATGCTTTAAGGAAATGGAGACATTACCTCATGGGCAAGAAATTAGAATTAAGAACAGACCACAACAGTCTGAAATATTTATTTGATCAGCCAACCTTAAATGCCAGACAAATAAGATGGTTGGAATTTCTGTGCGAATATGAATTTGATATCAAGTATATCAAAGGGAAATACAATAAGGTGGTTGATGCACTCAGCATAAAAGTGCATGAATTACATGCTACAGCCATTAGCATGTAGATAACTGAGTTGAAAGACAAAATTCTTGAAGCTGCAAATGCGGAATTGCAGTACCAAAGATTGGTAGCAAAGCTACAACAACATGAGAAAACGCAAACCAAGGAAAGTTATACCTTGGGAACTGATGATTTACTTCTGTATAAAAACAAAGCGTATGTACCTAATGACAAAGAATTGAAGCTGGCAATTCTAAAAGAAATGCATAATGTGGTTTATGCTGGTCATCCTGGGTATCAAAAGACTGTGGCAGCAGTCAAAAGCCATTATTTTTGGCCAGGTATGAAGAAGGAAGTTGTTGAATACATCGCCAAATGTATGGAATACCAGAAGGTCAAGGCTAAGCACAGACACCCAGTCGGGTTGTTACAGCCTTTACCTATTCCTGAGTGGAAGTGGGATGTGGTAACCATGGATTTTATCACAGGATTTCCCAGAACAAGCAATAAGCATGATTCAATCATGGTGGTGGTGGACAATCTTACTAAAGCTGCCCATTTTATTCCACTGAAAACCACCCACAGAGAAGCAGATGTTGCTGATATCTTTTTAAAAGAAATTGCACGCTTGCACGGAATTCCTAAGACAATTGTGTCTAATAGGGACTCGAAATTCACTTCGAATTTCTGGAAAGGACTGTTCAAAGGATTCAAAACGAATCTGAACTTTAGTACAGCGTATCATCCTGAGTCTGATGGACAGACAGAGAGAGTGAACAGAGTAATAGAAGATATGCTGAGAATGTATGTGATGGATAAACCATCAAGGTGGGAAGACTACCTGCATTTGGTAGAACTTGCTTACAATAATGGATACCATGCATCTCTGAAGATGAGCCCATTCAAATCACTTTATGGAAGAAAGTGCAACACACCAGTGAGCTGGGATAATCCTGCTGACAGAGTAGTTGTTGGACCTGAACTACTCAAAGAGATGGAAGATCAAATGATCAAAATCAAACAGAATTTGAAAGTTGCCCAGGACAGGCAGAAAAGTTACGCTGATAGTAACAGAACCCATAGAGAATTCAAAATGGGTGACCATGTTTTCCTGAAAGTGAAAACTAACAGGAGTTCCCTGAAATTGGGAAGTTGCTCCAAGTTGGCAGCAAGATTTTGTGGGCCATTTGAGATCCTGGAAAGGATCGGGCCAGTTGCATACATGCTTGCATTACCTTCATCTATGACTGTACATAATGTGTTTCATGTTTCACTGCTTAAGAAATATGTACCTGATGCTAATCATGTTATCGATTGGACTGTGATTCAGGTGGAACCAAAAGGTGTCCTGGAAGTGCATCCTGTGCACATATTGGACAGGAAAAACAAGCAGCTCCGAAATCGAGCCATAGAACTTGTAAAGGTCCAGTGGACCTGGTACGGTCTTGAGGATGCGACATGCGAGCATGCAGATATTATGCGGGCAGAGTACCCGCATCTTTTTGAAAATTTTGAAGGACACACAGAGGCAGTGTAAGTTGCACTGAGGATAGTGCAAAAATAAGGGGAGGGGGATTGTAGTGTCCCCAAGGCCGAGCCCCTTTACAGATCATGTTATATGCAAAGAATTGTAAATATGTTCTATAGGCTGGTGAGCCAAGTTTTGTATAAGTTGTAGGCTTATGAGTTTTATTAGGCCAGGGAGCCTAAGTGTGGAAGGCCAGGAGCCTGTTGATCTACTTCTATGTATGCAGGTCAATTAATAAAATATAAGTACCGCCAGTGCAGACCGACCACGATGAAAGAGTGATGGGGGACTGAGAGTCCACAGAATGGGCAAGGGATCAAGGGATGGAAGGTGGAAAAGGGGCCGAGTAAGGAGCCTAGGGGCTAAGCCTGGGGGGCTTAGGTCTAGAATAATATTTTGTTATTGTTCCTAAATATCCACGTGCACACTATTTTATCTTAATTCCTTTTGAAGGACTCGTGATTCCCCAAGTGGTGGGAGGAAGGTGTATGGATGGTATGCATGCAGTTCCCAGGGTGACAATTGTCAACCCTGGTGCATGCAAATATAAGCCTTGAACTGAACCGTGGGTGGGGGGGCTCCTCCATTCTGAACCAAACTTCTGTGCGTGGAACGGTACGACCTTTGCCGGATATCCCGATTCATCTCTGAACCCATTAAGCTCCTTTTTCCTGAGAAAAACCGGGTATTACCCTGTCAAGAGCTATGAGTCTATATCTGTCCCAGACAATCCCGAGTGCATATTCCCTGAACCAAAATTCCCTGTGTTGAACTCGAGTGAAAGCATCCTGTGATTGAAAGGGAAAACTGATCTAGCCTGTGCGTGAATCCCACTCTGAAAACGTCACCATGAGATCATCCTGTGATCGCCGAGCCAGTTGTTGGAAGCATTTTTCGGTGTCTCCTGTGTATTGTTGTGACCACGCAGTACTGGGCTGCGTGAGTCTTGTTGGACTTTGAGTGACCCCTCCAGGTGAGGGAGTGCGTAGAGGGAGAAGAGGACTCCTGGAAGGAATCCCTGTAGCTGCCATAGAGAACAGAGAATTCCAGTCTGGTCTGTTCCTATAACCCAAGGTAAGGGAGACTGGCAGCCGAAGGACTGTCTAGGTGACAAAGAAGGTGCACTCTCCTGGGATGGAACAGGCATGTGGGGAATGAGGGTCTGTGTGCAGTGAACGTGGGAGATTCCTGGGAGAGCTTCTTCCTAGTGAATGTGTATGTGCTATCTTCCCTGTAACCTTAGCCTGAGTCTAGATTTCTTGCCTTGGGGTGGAGCTCGGTCCCAGCTCAGGGGTGACCTACTGTTGAGCTGACGAACAGTGTGGTCTAACGCTGGGAGGTTCGTGGAAGGCCTGCACTTGGTTGGTGATTTCTCCAGCTGATACAAGAAAAGTATTCTGAATTATGTTTTAACACTTTTGGCATGACTGTGTTGTTCATGTATCATGTATTCTGCTGTGTAAATGAATTAAACATAAATGCTATGGAACATTTAATATAGTAGTACCCATATATTTTACTCTGAGTTTTAAGTGTGTTTAATTGTATTAAATGCATTTGCTTATAATTCCATGTAAGGAATGGTAAACTGAGAGGTTGGGAAACCTGGGTAGTGAAGGGTACACTACACTTTTAATCCAAAGTTCAGTGGAAGACACAATTTTCCCAAAATTCACGCGCGACCAGTGAAAAAGAGGCTTGGGATACTCTGTCTTTGGCATACCAGGGCAATGAAAAAGTCAAAACAGTTCGACTTCACACTCTTAGGAGAGAGTTTGAAAAGAAGATGAAAGAAACTCAAAATATTGATCAGTTTATGACCAAGGTGCTTGGAATCGTGAATCAACTCAAGATTCATGTTGAGGATATAAGGATATAACAAAATATTGTTGAGAAAATGTTTTGATACTTAACAAAGAAATTTTCCATGGTGGTTATAGCCATAGAAGAGTTGAAAGATCTATCCAAATTGATCGTTGATGAACTAATGGGTTCCCTTATGTCTCATGAATCAAGGCTCATCATGGAGGAAGAATCCTTGGAAAATTCTGTGGAGACATAGGCTTCCTTTAGTAGAGGATAAGGAAGAGGTTGAGGCAGAGGAAGAGGCCAAAGAGGTCGAGGTTCTCATCACACTGAAGAAATTTTAGCTCTTGAATAGTGACAATCATATCAACATGGAAATTCTCATAGTGAGAGGGAGAGGAAGAAAATGGACAGACAAGTCCAACATTCAATGCTTCTATTGCAAGAAGTATGGACATTATGAAAGTGAATGTAGTAAGAAGCTATCAGAACAGAACAAAGGCAAAGACAATGTCTCCAACATTGAAGAAGGGATATTTGAGGTAATGTTCCTCTCATGCCAAATCACTAAAGAAGATCACAACAAGGATCTTTGGTTGTTGGAAAGTGGTTGCAACAATCATATGACAAATAACAAACATTTGTTTCCCAACATAGAGAGTTTGGCCACATCATATATTAAGCTAGGTGATGACTCTCAAGTTCATGCCCATGTCAAAAGTATTGTTCTTGTCCTAATTAGACATAATGAATCGAAATCAATTCATAATGTTTTATGTGTACCCAATCTTAAGCATAATCTCACTAGTGAAGAAAAGTTAAGTGAAAATGGCTATGATGTTATATTTAAGGGCTCTACTTTCTTCATCTCAGAGAAACCACCTAGTAGGACACTGATAGTGAGGGTGGAAATGACCAAAAATAGAATGTTTCCATCAAATTTGAGAAGTGTGAATATGTCACAGTCATATGCTCAAAATGTCTCAAGAATAGATGAAACTTGGTTGTGGCATTGTAGGTATGGTCAGTTACCTTTAAGAGTCTTAGTGTTTTACAAAAGCAATGGATGATAAATGAACACTCCAATCCATGTGAAAATTGTATTCTAGGAAAGCATCACAGAGATAGTTTTCCTGCTTCTTATTGAGCAAAAGAGAATCTATAATTAGTCCATACATACCTCTATGGTCCCATGCAAACCCAATCCATTGGGGGAAGTTTTTACTTTCTAATCTTTATTAATTATTTTCGAAGCAAAGTTTGGGTCTATTTTTTCCAGAACAAATATGAAACTTTCTCAAAGTTCATAGAGTTCAAAGATTTGGTTGAAAACAAGAGTGGAAAATACATCAAGGTTCTCAGGTCAGATGTGTTATAATTTTAGAAGTTACATTTAACTTCTTTAACATTCATTAACAATTGCATGTAATAGGATCACTGAAAGATAAGAATCACATAACACAAGACATATCCTAGGAAACCCTCATTGGGGAGAAAACCCAGCGACCAATTCTTTAGTATAGACTCATTCATCTAGTACAATGCCATGTTATAGCTCTCCAAAAGTAGACCAAGACCAAGATACCAAAGACCAAGAAACCAAGACCCCTTATGCTAGACCTCATTTTCTATGCTCCAAACACACAAGCTAATGTGAGTTCTGTGTGTGTGTACAAATGAAAGGAACACAACCTTTATTTATTCACATAACTTGACTCCTAAAAAGATGCAACACTAAGATTTTCACTTTTATAATACTTGGATAACAATAAAATACATATTTCTTTTGAGCCGCTTTATACAATAAGATTACAATAACCTTCTAGAGGTTTTACCAATACAAATACAAAAGAATATCTTTCGTGGTTACATAAAAAAATATCAACACTCCCTCTTAACTAGGAAGGTATTACTTGTTGTCACACAACCTCATGACCATTGACTATTGAACATATGAATCTAAACATCATCAAATATCCATAGTACAACATGAAATCATAGCCAATGCATCTAGGGCCTGTGGGTAGCTCTCAAATAGCTTCAACATGTCACCATGACATCCACTACCCCACAATGCATCTATACTTCATCATGTGCACCCATGTGACTTCATAGCCAATGCATCCAAGGCCTATGGGTAGCTCCCAAATAGATACAACATGTCCCCAAAACATCGAATACCCCACAATGAATCAAAACCTCGTCACTCCCTCTAAAAAGGGACCATGCCAACCTTGTCCCTCAAGTGCTCAAACTTCATCCTCGACAATGGCTTGGTCAACACGTCTGCAACCTGCTCCTTGGTAGTCATGTATTGGAACCTCATTGCTCCCCTCTACAACATATCCCCAATAGAGTGATATTTTATCTCAATATGCTCTGACCTATCATGGAACACTTGATTCTCTGACAACTTCATGTAACTCTAGTTGTCACACCAAATGCAGGTCACCTCTATTTTGAGACCAAATAACCCAGGATATTTTTTTTGAAGCCACATTGCTTCTCTACCTGTTGCACATCTTACCACTTATTCAGCCTCAGTCGTACTGAGTGCTACACATGACTGCATCATGTTGCTCCACGAAACCATATTGGAGCCTAGACTAAAGAAATATGTTGAAGTACTCTTTCGATCAAGAATACTTCCATCCCAATCTAAATCTAGATATCTATATAACCCGAACTCATGTTCCATCACATACCTGGGACCATAATCGAATGTACACATAAGGTACCTCATCACATGTTTTGTTGTGACCAAATGAACCTTCTTGGGCCGCTCCATATACTAACTCAGGGTGTTCACAGAAAAACATATATCCAATCTTATGTTCATCAAGTACATCAATGAACCAACCATATTCCTATATCAAGTAAAATCCATAGTGTCTGAATTCATATCCTATAGCAACTTTAGATTTGATACCATAGGTGTAGCCATTGCCTTGAAATCCAACATCCCGAACATCTTCAGTATTTCCACTACATACTTCCATTGATTCAGAAAGATCTCATCCTATCTTTTCCATACCTCGAGACCCAAAAAGTAATGCATCATGCAGAGATATTTCATCTCAAACTCAACAACTTGTTTTCTATTACATTCTCAGATGAGATTTTCCACACCAATTCAAAACAATTCATCCACATACAATAGTAGTATTATTGGACCATCATCCACAACCTTAACGTAAAGGTTAGGATATGCACCGCTCTTTGTAAATCCTAATCTTGTAAGAAAATTGTCTGTCTTGCCATACCATTCTCTAGGTGTCTATTTTAATCCATACAAAGTCATCTCCAATTTGCACACATACGTCTCCATGTTATGTACCTTGAACCCTTTTGGTTGCTACACATATAGTTCCTCTTTTATTTCACCATTCAAGAAGGTTGTTATCACATCCATTTGATGCACCTTCCATTTCATTACTTTGGCCAGCAAAAGTATAGTCTTGATCAAGGTATATCTCTCCATGAGAGAAAATGTCTCCTCATAGTCAATGCCCTCCTTCTGAGAGAATCCTTGTTCCACAAATATATCCTTATATTTTTCGATACTTCCATCAATTGCATGTTTCGTCTTGTATATCCATTTTGAGCTTACTACTGATTTCTCCTTTAGTCTAGGGACCATATCCCAGACATCATTCTTTACTATGGAATGATATTCCTCCCCCATGGAATCATTCCATACCATATTTTATGTAGCCTCTTCACAATTGGACATTTTTGCATCCATGATATCACATAAACATTCCACATAGTTGGAATATGGTTTCATCTTCTTACTTTCCCTGAGATAATTTTCTGGGGCACCATATGTTTCTGCATCTCTAATGAGCTCATGTGCCCAAGTTAGTCCTCTCTCGCAAGAAGAAATATTTGTTGGCCTCTGAGGTTCTTCCATGCCATTATTCTCATGAATGACTTCCTCTGGCTCAATTGCTTCTGCCTCTGGAACTCTAGTAACTTCATTCTCCTCCTCATGAACCTATTTTGCATAGTCATGTTTTGATTTTTTGAAAGATGCACTCTCATTGAAGGTGACATCTCAGCTAATCTCAAATTTCCAATGACCAAGAATATATATCCTATATGCCTTCGATGTGTCACTGTAAAAAAAAACTATGCCATTCTTTCTGGATGGATCCAATTTTGTCCTCTTTTCCTTGGGGACATTCACAAATATGGTGCATCCAAATATCCTTAGATGGATAAATTCTGAATTCTCTCCTAAAAGCATCTCCTCTGGTGTCTTGTTTTCAAGTACTTTGTGGAGACTTATATTCTTCACGTACACTGGAGTCTTTGTTTCTTTTTCCCACATATGCATAGGTATATCTTGATCATGAAAAATAGCCTTCTTCTATGATCGTTTGATTCTTTGTTTCTGCCACTCCATTATGTTGAGGACTATATGGAGTAGAAATCTCCCTATTAATCCCAACTTCCTTGCAATATTATTTCAATTCCTTTGAAGTGAATTATCCTCCATTATCTTATCACAAGGTCTTTATCTTCTTCTCTTTCAGGTTTTCTACTAGTGCCATAAATTCTTTGAATTTTCCAAACACTTCATTCTTTTCCTTCAAAAAATCGATCCAAGTTTTACGCAAGTAATAATCAATAAAAGAGACATAATATACATACCCTCTTGGTGAATTTGTTGACATTGGTCCACACACATCTGAGTGCACAATGTCCAATGGTCGTTTGGCTTTGCTATCGTTACTAGGAAAGGAGTCCTTCATGTTCTTTCCTTGTGCTCAATCTTTGCACAAGCCATTTGGTTTTGCCTGGATCTCTGGTAGTTCCATCATCATTTTGATAACACTCACTAGCGCCTTGTAATGTAGGTGATAAAATATCATATTCCATAAATCACTAGGATTCGCAGTGTCGTGGATCAATGATGAATCGTATTTCCCTTTCAATTTGTAGAGTCCTCCCTCTTGAGCTCTAATCACCACAACATCATCAAAAGTCTTCCGTCTGGGCCAGATAAGAACTTGTCCATCAACAAATGAAACTTTGTAACCATTCTCATCCAATGTTGAAATAGAAGGTTATTCTTCAATCCAGGAATATAAAGAACTTCCTTCATATTCAATGGATTTCTTGATTCTAACTTGTAGGAGGATTCTACTACTCCTTTGATTTGACACTGATAGTCATCTCCCAATTTCATCTTGTGTAATGAATCTTTATGAGTAAGGTTATAAAAGGAATCTTTATAACTTGTCATGTGCTTGGAAGCACCATTGTCTAGCAACCAAATGTCACTTTCATGAGTGACAATTCCTCTAAGGGATGAGATAAGAACATACTCCTCATCACTTGATTCATATTCCTTAGAAACCTTCTTAGGTGGGTCATCATATTCAATTGTATGAACACGATTCCTTTTAACTCCTTTATTTTCCCTTGGTTCAAACTTCCCATAGCCTATGGAACTTGGGTAGCTTCCTTCTTGAGCATATCGCTTGAATAAGTGCCTCCCATGACCTTGGAAGGAGATTGAAAATGGTCATCACCATTTTTTATCCATTCACTATATCACCAATAGATTTTATCTTCTACTTGATCTGGTTCACTCTTGAGAAGGAAGAGTGGATGGTTTCTGAATTATGCATCCTCACGTTCTTTAACTGAGTTCTCAAGGTCATTTCTTGGTTGATTTTGTTTCGTTCAAAAAATCAGGTTAAGGCATCCATCGTTTCTTTTGGAGTGGATAATGAAGATATGTGATGAATAAGATGGTCCTTAATGGATTCTACAATAATCCTCTTTGCTTTGACAGTATCCTTCTTGTGCTTTGTTTAATCCTCGTCTCCCTCTAGTTTTGAAACCCCTTCTTTAGTGAACTCCTCTAGATATTGTTCTTCTACGAGGAGGGATACTCTGTACCTCAAGGCTGTGAAGTTGTTAGCTCCCTCCAAATTTTCATCAATCCTTGTTCCGATAGTCATCCTGCCCCTAAATCCCAAATTTTGAATTCTGAAGATCTGATCCATGGAAAAGATGTGCTCTACTAGTGCGAACTTGCTGGTGGTGGAATAATTTTGATAGATCTTGCACATGTGGGAAAAGAGCGAACTAATATCTACTATGGAAGTAGCTTAGCAATATTATTTTCTAAACACCAAGTATTTCACAGGAAGAGGAAAGATATTGACACTGACTATCATTTCATTCATGACCTTGTCAACAATGGTGAAATCACAATTCATTTTTGTGGATCTAAGGATCAACTTCCATATATCTTCACCAAACCATTGGGAAAAATTCCTTTTGAGTTTTAGAGAAAACACTTAGGTAGTACTAGTGTTGAAGATTGTAACAATTGACATTAAGAGGGAGTCTTAGATAATAATCTCTCCTAGCCCTCGCCTTGTCTATTTAACTTTGAGTTCGGTTGTAGTTGCATCTATGACACTTGTTAGTTTTTAGTGATATCTCTAGTTTATCTCAGTTTGTGTTTATCTATTATTAGGAAATCTAGTTACACAGTTAGACTATGCTTTGTAATCTACTTATGCTTTTCTTAATGATGAGAAGGTAGTAGTGTGCCCCGATTTCTTTTTCCCATATTTTTTTTTTCTCCTCACAATTTTTTTCAAGCACGACCTTTATAGGATTTTTTTCTTATGGCGCTTAGATGTAAATTAGTGAATTTAAGATGTCATATCTATAACAATTGCAATTCATATGAACAAATATCTCAATCTTTCTATGTGTTTCCTTGGAAGGTACTAACCCATTTTGTCAAGATAAATGGAAATTATCAATAAAATCTGGTAAAATCATTTAGTATTTTTTATAAACATGAAGTAGATGAAATTTAGAGGTTAGTGGTTAAATTCGTTTACAAAAGGTTACCTAGTCAACCTCCACAAAGCCATCTAGTTAAAAATCTTACTGTTTGGTCTTATTTGTATAGCTCAACTCTTTAGGAACTTACATAAAAAAATCAAGGTCAAGTTTTTTTCAATGGAGGGAAGTATGTAATGCCCCCTTTTCCTAACTCTTCTTTGAGAAAGGATTATGAGGTCAATCCTAAGTTTGAATGAAATAAGATTGTGTTTCTGATTATGTTGTAAGAATGTGACTTGTGGAATGTACTTTGATTGACATGATGCATTTGATAGTCTTAATTTTTGAGTATATTAGTATTGACATTATGATTTATATATGCTTGATCATGAAATGAATGTTTGTTCTTTGAGAAAGTGTAAGTTGTGTCTGCTGGAGAGGATCTATAGTTGGAAAGGATGTAAATAAATTCTCAGATAAAGTTCATTAAAAAAAGAGGATGACTATGGCAAGCAAATTAAATGTTATGAAATCTTAATGGAACCATTTGAATTTCAATGATATTATAGTTCTTATATTCTATATCTATATGAATGGAACCATTTGAATTTCAATGATATTATAGTTTTTACATTCTATATCTATATGCATGTTTTGTTACATAACTTAACTGTTGCAAGACATTTGAATTTCATTAATATTGTATTGCTTACATGTTTTATATCTATATAAATATGATATGACATGACTTAAGTGGTGCAAGACATTAGTTACTTGAGGATAACATGCATATGATTATTAGGAAAACTCAATATTGGGAGTAAAACAATGAATATCCATTCAGGGATTCAAGACACTTGGCCTCTCAAGTGAGGCGTGGAGTATTAATATGGATGCATAGTTTCTATTTGCATAATATATGGTTTGATAAGATTGGGGGACACTAAGGTGGGTTGACATTACTCTCCACTAGCCAATTCTTCGGTATTGGTTAAGTCAAAGTTAAAATTTAAAAGCTTCATGGGTGAATTGATTAATAAAATAATTACTAGTTTTTTAGGGATTTAGCATATTAATATTTTATTAAAAGTTAAATTAATAATTAAAGTGAAAAATAAAATAAAAAAGAGAAGGATTGAGATTTCAAAAGAGAAGGATGAATAATCAAGAATTTATAAAATTATGTATTATAAAATTATGTATAGAGAAAATGATAATATTACATGGAAGCATTGAGGTGGCTATCTTTACTGGATCTTTCAGTCGAGAGAAACCCCCAGTTTTGGGGTAACCTGGATAGTACAGACATGAAGAGGATGAATAATCAAGAATTTATAAAATTAAATAAATAGAGAAAATGATAATATTACATGGAAGCATTGACTGGCTATCTTCACTGGGTCTTTCAATACGGAGAATCCAGCAGTTCACTGGGTCTTTCAATACGGAGAATCCAGCAGTTTTGGGGGTAACCTAGATAATACAGATATGTTGCAGAAATTATGCCAGTTTTGGGGGTAACCTGGATAATACAGATATGTTGCAGAAATTATGCCATCTTGGAAAAGACAAAATGGTAAATGGGAAGGAAGCCAACTTGACTATAGATGTTTTTAACTATGGATGTTTTCCAGTAGACGGTGAAATCAAGATTGTCTATATTTTGCATCTTAATATTACTTACCAGTTATGTTTAAATTTTATTTCTACTCAAACATAATGTATCTCCAAAGTTTTTTTCTTTTACATATTTGGTCCCATATAATGTTGTTGACAAAGATGTTAATGGCTCGTCTTTATTTTTTCAACCCATGATTCCAATGATCTCTCTATTGTTGTGGCAATAACAATCAGAACATTAATTCTCTAGAGGAGAATTAATTGTTGTGTCAATGGAATTGAGAACATTAACTCTATAGGATCATTAATTCTCTATAACAGGAAATTTGTTGCAAGAGGAAGGTCTTGAATCCCGGTATCTTGAATCCCTGTATAAATTCTTTCCTCTTGTTTGCAAAATGTATGCTTCACATATTAGAGATTTTAGTTTTAGTTTTCACCAACTGGCTTGTTATGCTTGGAAATTTGAACTCCTTGGAAATTTGAACTGCACCGTTGGAGTCATGATTCTCCCAAGTAGACACGTTAACACCATTGATCTTTGATCTTTTCTTTATAATTGCTAGGTTGATTTCTCTGGGTCTTGTTCACTTTAGTTGTCAAAGGTAAAATCCCAGCACGAATCTTGCTAAAACCATCTGTTAATTTTACCTAAGTTAACCTGACTCTTTACTGGAATATTGAAATTATATAACCTTGGCCCTACAATCGTAACTTGGAAGTTTCAATTTGTGAATTATAAAGGTAAATGAGACTATAATACACTGGCATTATGTCTGGAATATTGACATTAAAGAACATGGCAATGTACCTGCTAATTGTAACTAAGCGAACATGGTGTTGTCTTTTGGTTATTTTCCCGTTGTTCACATGGGCTTGTCGTGGTAAATTGACATTAAAGAACGTGGCCGGATGCGACTCTCTTTATGTTTTTCTCCGTCTTTTATAGATATATATAAAAGACGGCCTTAGGAACGAACACCTTTCCCTGACTAATGAGATTATTGCAATTCTATCTAATTTCCCTCATTCCCCACCCATTCTTCTATTAAGAGCTTCCTTGAAACAATTTCTATGTGAGATCTCAGTAACCAGATTTCTTGGAGCTAAAGAATTCACAAAAAGAATCCAGGGATTTGCTGAAGTTTGTGTGGTCTCTTGCAAACCTGATGTAGGGGTAAATGGAGCTTGGCTATAAACCTTTCTCTCTAGATTTAAATCACTCCAAGAATCAGCACTTTCAAAAGGGCCTGAGGATTCTAAGGACTCTGAAATCTCATCAATTACTGCATTCTGGCATTGAGTATCCTCTTTCATATCAAGTCGGTTTCTTGCCCTCCTACTTGTATCAACCAGTGTCTCAGATGGTTTTCTCCAGATTAGAAGCGCCCTCAGATGGTTTTCTCTTGTGGCCTTGACTTATAGTCTTCCTCAAATTGGTTCTCTTCAGAGCAGTAGTCGAAGTTCTAGACACTAAAGAATATTGCTGTCCATTGAGGCCTGCATCATTTGCTCATCTTTTCTTCAAGAAAGGCATCGACCTTATGAACAATTGAGTCTACCCAGGTGTCTGGGATGATGTCAAATATCCCCCTTGCATGGTTAGTTTGTATTTCTTCAAGACTTGAAGGTGCCTTTCTTACTTTGGCAACAGATGGATTTTGTCGATAAAGAGTTTGGTGTCAGTATTTAACATGAAAACATGGAATTTGGTGTCAGTATTTAACATGGAGTTTGTGGATGAAGAGTTTGTTGTCAGTATTTAAGAGGTATGTGTAGTTGTACTTAGAGATGTGGATCCACTGTTAGATATAGAGCGCTCTCAAGCACATTTTGAATCAGTCTTTGCAAGTTCCTAGGACGCAAGAAGTATTTTTCCATGGGGAATATGGAATTGATTCAATCACGAATATAGAATTGATTCAATGAGTGGTTATAACTTCTTAGATGGTGTATTCAAAATTAAAAATAAAATAAAAAAGATTGTATTCCCCTTTGTCTGATTTGTTTTATAGATGTAATGTTGGGCACTACATGTGGTACATTCTCAGCGAACTGCTACATGTCTCTAATGAATCGTCGCATGTTACCTGTAGATTGTCTTTCGAAACATTACAGAGCTCTTGAACGATTAGCATGTCATTTTTCTAGAAAACGATGCTATGCATCACATAAAGCTGTAGGCTAAACATTATAAGAAATTAAAGTTTTTTTAGGAACATTTGCCTCAAATCAGGTTAGAAATTGTTTGATTTGTAGATTTTAGTGTTTTTTTTTTATAATTAGAGTGTCTCAGTTGTTAGAAATTGTTGGATTTCTAGATTTGAATGATTATTTCTGTATAATAAAAGTGTCCCAAATATTTTGCAGCATGCTGAATCTATTTCTGAATTTAAAAATAAATTTTGAACAACAACTGAATTTATTTCTATACTCAAAAATAGATTTTAAACATCAAAAAATAATAATTGGTATAACACCTTACGTTTAAACAGCAACTAAACAAAAAAATAGAACATCTAAACAACACCTCACATAAATATTGAAATTCCATTTCCAAATTCCGTCTTCGCAAAAGCACACATCGATTCAATGTCGTCCATATTTCATGAATTTAAGGTTACGTATGTGAAACCAAAAATAAAAATTAAAGTCATTGAAACCAAAAAAAAATGAAGTTAAAGCCATTGAAACAAAACAACGTCAGAACAGATATGATCATAGTATAATTTTCACGCACTGTAATCACAACGTCAGAACAGATATGATGAAAGTATAATTTCCACGCACTGTAATCTTAACATGATTGTACATTTCGTTATGTACACGGTCAATACAAATATAATTTCCTTCTTTCATATGTCCGTGTTACAAATATAATTTCCCTCATTCAATCAGTTACAATGGAGTTGTTTCACCACTTTAAAAAGGCTGAATAAATAACATCCTCAGTATATTTATTAGAATTACTAACGCATTTCATCAAGGGAGTTCTAATTGGTTGAGTGTTTAAAATAGATAAATAAAAGCTTTTTCTTAGTTGAGTGTTTAAAATAGATAAATAGATAAATAAAAGCTTTTTGTCAAGCTTTTTCGGAGACATATGATATGAAAATAAGTTGAACGTTTGACACATGTGATGTGAAGATCTCTCAACTTTAATGTAGGGTTGTAAAATTAGAATTATGTTGGATATTTTTTTAAATTATAATAAATTAAATAAATAATAATTTTTGGATGATTAGTTATGGTCTGAGTATAAGTTTCTCTCAAATTTACAGAAAAAAGTAAAGTTGGGAGCTGCAATAATATATATTAAAAAAATATAAAAAATATTTTAGATTACAATGATACTTGAGATTACAATGTTTAGAGATATTGATACATTTTAAATCTTATTTCAATAAAATTGAAGGTCTATATAAATATTCATATCCATATCTAAAATAAACTTTAATATCCATAAATATTTCATTATAAAATGAGAAATAAAATTGAAAATACATATATACAATTTTAACATCTTTTTAAAATAAAACTTTACATATATAAACTTTAAACATCTTTGTAAATTTGAAACATTATTGTTTTTTTATTGGAAAAAACAAAATAATACTACTCTTCTAATATGAAAATACAATAAAAGTGAGTGATATGGTTGGTTGATACCAACTACAGAGTGGAACAAATGTTTGTCGTAAATAGGGTATTGATGTATTAGAGTTTCATGTTTAGTTTGAGTTTGAAGGAAAACATACATGCATTAAAAAAATTTCATATCCACAATTATAAAGTGACTATTATTAAGTCTTTTTACTTAACTAATTTTTGAAATAATATTTGCCTATAGTTTGGTCTTAGTTTTATAGTGATATTTTGAATAAATATAATGAAAATATTTGTAAGAAATTGTGTATTTGTAACAATGGAATAAATATATAATGACATTATATGTATTTGGAATAAATTATGTATTTGCATTTTAATTTAATATAATTCTAATTTAAAGATCTTGTTTTAGGAAAATGGTTCCCAAGCTCCCATTTCTTTGATGTTGAAGCTCCCAAAAAGCTCCCAAGTTTCTAAAGAGTTCCTAACCAATTGTGGACGTTCTCAACCACTTCCCAAGATGGGAGTGGTTCATGTGCAACTATGATGATTAATATATTTATTTTAAGGAACTCTAATTATATATATATATATATATATATATATATATATATATATATATATATATATATATATATATATATATATATATTGTAAATAAAAGATTTATATTACTTAAAAAATATAGAAATCAAACATATGCTTAAGGACCTCGCGTATGTCCTCCCAAAATTGGAAACCTCCTAGAATTGGAAACCAGAAGCAGACCCAGTTCCAGATAAAAATAAAATATGTCGATGACTATTCTATTTTCAGAAACTAAAATGTTCAAGTGACCTAAGATATTACAAAACTAGCCTAAAGTCCTGTAGAGTTTAGTATCTATTACAACAGAAAAAAGTAAAATATGAAACAAAATAAATTCATACACCAAAAGTGATGTTGTTCCCATCACCTAGAAGAGGTTGAGGCCAAGCCATAGTGATGATGAAGGTTTGTGAGTGGGTGGGGCGACGCTGACTGAGAGGATCACTTGAAAGATAATCAAAGAGCACATCCAACATGTGACTAAGTATTTCTTGATGAAGGAGTCGATCCACAATGTCACGACACATATCAAATATTAGTTGTAGTTGTTTTGTTAAGAAGCCACACAGGGGATCTATGTCAAGTTGCGCAGGATATTCCGATGGAGTCATGGTGTCCTATCATAGGAAGCTATTTATTCAATGGCTATGGGAACCACCTCCTCGATAACAATGCAACCCCATTGTTTTTTCGACAACTGGACTAGAGGATGAACACCCTCCAGAGTTGAAGAGACCAAAGAAATTTGAGTATCCATAGGAGACAACACTGATGGTTTGAGAGTAACCTAGGTAACAATAGGGGGGAATTATTTCTCAACTATAAATCGCTCCCAAGCATCTTCATATCGATCATGAGCAATGGGAGGAAATTCAACAGAGGGAGAAGGAAAGTTAGGGGCTTGTTGGGCACTTAGAGAAGATGGAAAAGGATGATTACAATTGGCCAGATAGCGGTAACATTCCAGGCCACAGTTGGGCTTGACACACTTCCTAGGCATGGCGGAAAAGACGATACCAGAGAACCAGAGGGAGGGGAGAAAACGAACTAGGAGGTGAGTAAATAGGAGCCATGCCAGGAAAGGAGCACGAACATCAAACAAGGAAAAGATAATATACAAGAAATGAACCACAAACAAGTGTGCAGTGATATTACATATTCAAGCCATATAAGTTTCCATTAGACCTGAATTGACAATAATCATCTGCATGGTACCTTCAAAAATGAAGTTCATAATAATCTCAGTATAATAACCTCAATATTTTATTATAGTGATATCATTATCATTCATTCACCCACTTGAGCCACACCAAACCATCACAAGAATTGAGCCTTGCCCAATGGTGAAAAAATTCTATTTTTTCACCATTGGATCCAACCCCTTTGGGCTAAAAAAATTAGAGGAAATGGGAGTGGGATTTCATCCACTTATTTGTGCAAGGGTTACGATATTATTTTTAATATAATATCTTTGGGTGCAACCACAAGTTCAACCACTTCCTCTCTTTTCACCATCAAATCCAACTGTAAGGGCTTCCTCTCTTTTCACCATTGGATCCAAGTGCAAGGGTCACGATATCATTTTTAATATAATATCCCTGGGTGCAACCACACGTTCGAGCACTACCTCAAGGTAACCCCATGGCTTCACTATAGACCCTCACTAGAATTGAACCTTGTCCAACGATAAAAAAAATTTGACTTTCCATCATTAAATCCAACCCTTTTGAACATCAATTTAAATAATTAACAAATTATATCTATTTCAATTTTAATTTTAACAAAAATAATACATTTTATAAGTTTTTTTTTTATATTCAAAATCAAGAAGAAAACAATTTTTTTAACATATTCCATATATAAAATAAATACATTTAACATTATTTTATATACAATAACTATGAATTAATAAATGTTCTAAATATCACAATATTATTTACCCATTATTAACATGAAGAGAAAGAAAGGTAATGAAACAAATACCACTATTCATCTAGCAACCTTACCTTAGTGTCAATTTCATTACTTGTTTAACCATTCTCTTTAACATAAGGATCACAATATTGTGACAAAAAAATTTCATCTCCATCTCTTTTCTCAAGGTCAATGTAAAGGGATAATTTTGATGGGAAGGGTTTGAACCTATTATTATAAGGGGAAAATAAGGGAAAATAGTGTTTCTAATATTTCACTATGAATTCTAATTTTTCCTTTTCATCATAACAAAACACCTATGACATGTTCCATATAAGTAAATTTATTTTATTCGAAATAAATACTATTTATATTATCAAAATGTCATTTCAAAATATCTATTGTTCATTACAACACCAAAATAAGAGTGTATTAGTTCATAACAAAATTTTAACAAATCCATAAAACTATTATGCACTTACATGCCACTCTAATAAAATTGTAATTTGAAAAAACATTTATATAGTGTAATAGTTAGAGTGGGCCATCATGCTACCATAGGAGAAACACTTGGTTAGAGTGAAAAACTACGAAACCAAAGGAGTGGAAGAGATAAGAAAAAAAAGGACATGGAGCCACTATATTAATTAAGGTTATTAAATTGATTGTATTGTTTAGGGATGTAGACTAGTTAAGGTAATTCAATTAGGGAAAAATAAAATGTTTAAGAAAACAAAAATATAATTATGCTTAATTTGTTGGTCTTCTTTGCAATGCAATTAAATTAATTAAACACTATTATAGGTGAATATACGTAACAAACATTTTAGTACTACACTCAAACTACAGCTTCCTACAAAACAAACATGATCCTAATATTTAATACAAAGTGATAAAAAATGAAAGATAACATATAGAATAATGAAACAATGAAATGTTTTATGGTGTCTCAAATTTTCATAAGAAAGGTTTCACCTCCCTTACCTTACATATGTTGAAACCATCCTTAAAGTAAAAGAGTTGAATTATCCAAAGCATGAGCCCAAACAAAGTCAATGGCAACACAACAAGCCTTCAAGGAAGAAACCAAGACAAAAGAAAGATATAATTGTAAAGGTGTTGAAGGTGATGGAATAAATAAACACAAGAGCGTGGAGGAGTAAAAGAGATATATTAGGATTCAGTGTTAATCTAGAGGTGTTCATGTAAGATATTAAGAATATGAAAGAATATTTGGAAAGATTTCATAAATCATAGAGAAATGATATAGATATGAAAGGAAATGACCTCAAGACATAAGTGGATATGGACTTAGCTAATTGATAAACCATTATGTATAAATGAAGTGTAATATGGGTTTTTTTTTTGTAGGCACAATGGCTTCGAAATATCCTACCATAGATATTTTACTCAATCACATGATTTGTTCCATAGACTATCATAGAGAGATGTGGTGCAACCTACTAAATTCATGGTTCATTTGGCATTGCAAAATTGATAAGGGTCAAAGAAGGTATGACTACGTGGAACCCCAATTAAGCATTACCAAATGGACTTGGATCATCAATGACCTCAATGAAGCATCCTAACCAATTTTAGAGTAGATCATGGAATTGGAGTCCAAAAAAGGTGAGTTCCCCAACTAAGCACCCTAAAGGGTCTAATTAAGTCAAATTGGAGGAAAAATCCAAAAGACAAGATACAAATTTGAAAACAGGTCAAGTGCATCTAGGATAAGGTACGATGACCCAGGGGATAATAATATAGCATGAAAGATCCTCTAGTATGAAGGAAGAGAGGTAACCATGTCATCACTAGGCATATCATGTATGAAAAAAATGCATAAATAGGTGATACAATGATAGCTATAAGTGGATGGGTGTATGTGAGTAATGTAGTGTGAAATGGATATGATATCAATTTTTCTTATGTTTTCTAAGATAAGGTCTTTGGAAGATTCACCTAAGTGTTCATGAATTCCAAGAGATGTTAAGGAAGGTCATAAGGAGGGAAGTTAACAAAATTGGTGACACCAAAAAATAAATCATGCATTGGATATAGAGAACCCTCCAATTCAAAATACGTAGTCCTTAGAATATTCATGGGGTATGCGATTTCTATCCTCAATCTCTCAAGATTTGGAGATGGTTCCTAGTCTCTAAATTGATCTTATTTGTCACCTTATTTGTTTCAATAGTTTGAGTCTCGAATTAGGTCTTCAAATTCTCCACCATGAGAGTGATGTATGTCACTTTAGCATGAGTCTCAATTATATGATTATCATATTAATAAACGTCCTTCGTCCAACTACAAACCTCCCATACCATGCATGAACACAAAAAATAAAGTTCAAAGGGAAAATTCTTAAGCTAAGTAGAATAAAATGAAAAACCAAGACCAAAGCATTGTCTCAATGTAGAGACCATAAAATTTCTAAGACATGAGAGAAAATAAATGCACCAATATAGACATTCTCTTATATTCCAATCACCAGTAAATATTCTATTCAGAGACACAAAATGTTTGTAAATAAAGCGAAAGGTAAACACCAAGAATTTGAGACAAGTGGTTGGATATGGCTTGTACCATCCATTGAATCTCTCGTACTGAAAGGATAAATGGGTATTGGGGGTATTTAGGAAGGGGATTGAATCCCTCTTCTCGTGTCAAAACTTCTAATGCGACAAGTGGGGGGATATGGTTCCCCCAAGCTTCCTTATATATATATATTTTATTTTCAGAAAACATCATGGAAATGATTGACAATCCTATTAAACCCCTTCATACTCTCTAAGGGTGATTTCTTCTTCTATAAGAGTATCTCGAATATTCTCCTTGATTCTGGCCTCGATATTTGGAGAGAGTTTCACCTAGTGTTGTGAGATATTTTGAAATCTAATGGTCAATAGAGTTTGTTATTGAATAATTCTTGCAACATATGGTGAGGAGATGTCATTTCCAATCTTCAAAAAACTAATAACGAACAACGAGTTACCAATGATATTTACATCATCTATGGAACAAAAACTTAACAACTACAATCCTTGATAAGATGAAGGGTATTTACCTAATTGTATGCATTCTTCCCTAGACCATAAGGGAAACAAACATCCTTTTGGATTTTGGGATCGAGAATGATCCCCTCCATACTTATCACTTCTTAATCTTATGAATGTTATCATAATAGCTTTTTCTATTTGTGTTGTATAATAGATCATGTTTATGTTATGTTTTCTCAACCTCTCACATGGTATCCCTTCTTAGTCTTGCTATATTTTTTGTTGCCAAAGGATCAACCATTAGATAAATAATCTATACTACTAAAATTGACATTAGTCAATACTTACGTCATTTTAGTTTGCCATTATACTTTAAATATTTCTTTCTGATTCTCATTTATAAATTGAGATAAGAGAAAAGTACAAGTAGTTGAATATATATTTATTTTTCATTGAAACATTACTCAACAAATATGATTCCACCAATTTCAAATCCTTCTCTCAAATGATAAAAAAATTTAGTTGTTCCACCAAAAACTATTACCCAAACTACAACATCATTTTTTGTTTTAGTCATACTACCAAACATGATAATTAATACCATAATATATTTCTAGGTTAATAAGAACATCAATAGTAAATAATTAATACATAATATGTATAACATGATTGTAGCTTAATAAAAACAAAATGATCTATATAACTTGACTTCATTTGAAAATCCCCAAAGTAATATGTATTATATTGGAAGGGATAACCATATAAATTTTATATTTGACTATATATAATAGATTTTATTACAAGGTGATAATAAGCTCTAGTGAAAAAAAACTACAAGGAAATGAGTATATATAAAACTCACATAGAACCCTAAACTCAAGTTATTAAAATAGTATTCTTATACCATGGTAATACATAGTAATATCTATACTTCATAGATATGAAATTATAACTTAAAGCTTTGATCTTTGAAATTTAATACATAAATATGAATTATTTCGTAAATATAAAGTTCTACTCTCAATTTGTATTTTTAAATTATTATATATAAAATAAATATATCTTAAATTTTTATTTTTAAAAGGATATATAAAATGATAATAATTTAGTTTATATATATATAGAAAGATAAAATAAATATAACCTAAATTTTTATTCTAAAAATATTATATATAAAATGATAATGATTTATTTTATTATTATATATATATAAACATAAATATAAATATAAAATCTATATAAAAGGAGAATGAAGAAAACACAAAACCAATAATAAATAGTCTCTTTCAAGCTCATTTTATCCTTGGCTTTTCTTTCTATACCATGACAAAGTGATGACTTTATATACAAGGAAAAGCTAGGTCAGGTCAGTTCTAATTTCTAATTCTGATAACTAATTTTGTTTTTAGCTAACTAACCCAACTCTCTATTTAAATTATATATATATATATATATATATATATATATATATATATAATTTTTAATATATATATATATATATATATAATTCATATATAAAGTTCATATATATATGAACTTATAACATTTTTCAATTTATATATATATATATATATATATTATTTTTATATGTTATAAGAGATTATAATACCTTTCAACTTTTATATATATATATATAACATTTCTCTTCCGGACAAAGCCTTTTTCCATCCAAAGAAGCGAGGAATACATTTTGAAATACTTTTCAAAATTACAATTTAAAAAAAAATAAAAAAAATTTAAACATAAATTTGGAATAGAGAAATCAACCATCTACGATTTATTATGTATTCATCTTACTTTGGGTCATTCTCACTCTATTCTGGTTTTTTCTTCCGACCTTCTTTGGCTTGTTCTTACTGTGTTGTTCCTTTTTAGTGAGTGTTATTTACTACCTTGAACTGTTTAGAGCTAAACTATTCTTTTGGCTCTTATTCTCAATTATACAGGACCCTGGCCACTGTTCCCAATTTTTTTTTTTTTGGCTTTCTCTTCAACTTGCTATCATAAAGTAACACTAGTTCTCCATTTTCTAATGATTTCTATTTCAAGTGTGTCTACTGTTTTTCTTTTTGTTGTTGTATCTGCACTAACCGGTTATGAAGTGATATCCATTGGTTCTAACATAACCTAATTAATGGTTAAATTAAATTAAACATAACAGTTTAACTAATTTCATAATATCTTTATGTACACTAATTTAGTTGGAATTCAACTTATAATTGAAACATTCTAATTAGGTTCAATAATAACATAACTTAATTATTTCTAAAATATTTTTCAAATTCCATTTTTATTAAATCTAACTTAAATAGAAATTGTGCACAAATATTCACCTAAATAAACAGTCACAAATAGCATGGATGGTGATTACAGCCTAAAATATGCTTGAGAATATAAAAAAATATTCAAAGTTGAAAAAATTAAAAAATATACAAAGTATAAGTAATATTGAAAAATTGGATAATTGTTATAGGAAGATTTGCGTCACCCAATGCAACTTTCTCAGAAGACCTTTTTTGTTTCCCTATGGAGACTTTAAGTTCCTGTTTCCAATTCCCAGAGCTAAAAAACATATTTTCCCACATATACGCACCCTAACAGCTATACAACATGTGTATACGCAGGTTGCACCATTATAGCCTGTGTACATCAAGTTTTGTGCCCAAAATTAAAAATGGTGTTGGGTTTCCATGTCACGTCACAATATCCATTATTCTTGACCCTTCCATATAATGGAAATGATTTGACTCGGCCTTTCAGTTCCATTTGAAGGTTATAAATGGGCCATATCCAAGCTGTGGAAGAGGGGAGAAGAATTGAACTTTGAGAGAAAAATTAATCTGGCGAAATTATTCACTTTATATTGAGTCTACATCCCATTGTCATTTTAAGTCTGAACACATTGTTCATCCCCCAAGCTCTTCCCTATTTGATGGAGAACCTCATCATCTCTCTTATATGAGCTTGTCTTTGGTGGAGTCCCAGCTGGAAGGGACTTAGTTTCTTGGTTCTGAGACATGACAACACATAACTTTGTCATTCATACACTTTTGTTGATCATATTTTAATAGAAATATTCTTTTCTCGTCCAATTAATTTCTTGCAAATATTTGAATTGTTATTATATGGACATATTTTAATGGATTATTCTATTATATGTCCTAACTTTATATATTACCATCATATGCTTGCGTATCTTGCTTGTTGAGGACAAGTTCTAGGTATATATCTTTGATTCAAGTGATCAACAGTGGCCTTCTTTGAACATATGTATGAGGTAGGCCCTTTATCTTGTCTTGTTACCATTCTTGTTTATATATCATACTTGAGACTAGAGTTGATTTCTGCAATAATTTTGTTTGTTGTGGTTTAGCCCATGCCATAGAGTGATTTTGCTTGTAACAAAATTGGCGACCATATTGGGGAGGAAATATTATTTTCAGGGTTTGGAGTGTTTTTCTCCTTTGTTTTCTCTTGGTTAGCTTGAGTTGTATTGTCGTCTGATTCCTTGACAACCTATTTTCATTTTGAGTTTGAGTTTCTTGTCCTTATCTTTAACCTGACAGTGTTTTAATACATTTACGTAGATTTTCCCTTGACATACACGTACATACGCGAGCTATCGTTCTATAGGGTGCATAGAGACATGGTTTTTTCTTAAACAATCGCATACACATCATCCTTGTTTGCTTGTTTTTTGAGTTTGTTGTTTGTTGGGTAAGTTTTGATGGTTGTTGATTCTTCTTAGGTCTCTCTTATCACTGCTAAGTGCTTGCAGAGTGATAGAAAACCTTTGTTTGGTTGAATTTTTAGCTAGTTTTTCTTTCTCATCATATTTTTCATTGGTTGTCCTTGCATCACAGGATGGGTGTTTTCTTCTTGATATCCTACTTGGTTTGTATTTTTTTTCTTACAGTGGAGTTTATATATCAAGTTGTTGTTCAATCCTTGAATTTTCATTTCTTTATACTGAAAATATAGAAAATACATTTTGCATTATGGAATTTGATCTTTTGGGTTCTTATTATTGATATTGATACATGTATGGAGAGATTCCATCTTATTTGTAATTGCAAAGGTGAATTTAAATTGACATTTTTGAAAATCTTACCATCTATTGAGAATTGAAGTTAGGACTTTGCATTATATCCATATTCATTTTTTTTCTTGCTAAGTCATAACATCATTAGTTTCACAACCATATATTTTGAGTAAACAAATTCACTAAAATTAATGGTGGTAAATTTAAAATTGATTAGAAATGATTTTATTTTTCAAAGTGCATAAACTAGCTTAAGATTTACAGGCTTGGAATAGGATTTTGTCAGTAAACTTCTCCAAGGCTATTAAACTCAACATATGTTTTTGACTAAGGGAATGATGAAATCCATTTTTTAATTGGTGATGTCAAGAGGATCCACTCACACAGGAGTTAAACATGAGGTCGCGCAAGATTGGTTAAGGGGATATCCCTCCAATACCTTCTTATCATCAAAGATATTTCTGGGGATCTATTCATATATGGGGGTCTTTCTAAATAACTTTACCTCTATGAGAGGTGATGCTTTCAATATTTTAGTATTTTTTACCCTACCCATACAGTGGACTTGACTTACAATTGTTTGTCTGTGCATTGGTTATATCATGGTGGCTTAGTTTCTTGACATAGGTAGCCACATAGGTTACTATCAGGGGATATTTTGCATGTACCGTATGTCAAATAAGGGTCGGACAACAAACAACATTTATGGAGGATTACCTCTTCAGAGGGATTTGACCGACTATGTTGTTAAGCCCACGAGGGCCCTTATAACTAATTATGATACGTTCGATCTTTTGAAGGAAGTATCGAGCCCCTCTTGGGAGAGGCATACCTACTTTAGTGACAGAGGCCCCTTTCATCCACTGTATCATGTTTGTGTGCATATTGGCCCTTTTGCTTATTTTGGTGTGTTATTTTATTGATTAGTTGGCCTTAAAATTTTGTATTGTGTTGTGAGTCTTCATTTCTATTGTTATTAGAACCCTCATGACTTCCTTAGTTCATGCTACTCAACCCATAGTCTTTTATCATTCCATGGGGAAAAATTATTTTGTGTTTCCTAGTGGTACAAAAAATCATGATACTCAGTCGACACCTTGGGCCTCAAATCATTTTTTTCTTGATATTCCAGACATGTCTTCACAGTTACCATCCTCTGTGTCCCTTTCTTATGTGAATCCTAGTTTTGGGTCTAAGGGCATGATCTCTCCTTATTATCCATTTTCATTTGATGGGAGTCATATCCCTCAACCAACTATCATAGTGGGAGGTTGGAATCTTCCTTCCCATAGATCCAATCCTAGCTTCAATTTTCCAGGAGAAAGTGCTCAAATGGGTCATAATTCTACTTATTACACTCCATCCATATATCCTTCTTATGTTATGTTGGCTCCTGCGAATGTCTTTCCCATGAAAGACCTTCATCTGTCCTTTGGTTTTTCATCCATGGGGAGTTAGTTTTATAGTATGGGAAACCCCCTTGACAAAGTTCCTTCATCTAGGTGAAACATATATCCTCACATGAGTACCCCTTTTCATGTTTCTTTATCTTTACAAGTTGCTTCCTTGGTGACGATGCCTTTACACCCCTTTATGAATCTGTTTGAAGGAGGATACTATCCTGCCAAACAGGGCCATGGTGTATACCAAAACCCTTCCTTGCTCGCAATATTTTAAGACCAGTATTTCTCAGAACCTTGTTCTCAAATGCTACAACCAACCACCACAATTCCAATCACTGCAAGTCATACTAACATTATATCGCCAACCTTTGTTAGTCATGTTTGAGATTGGTAAAAAACCTCTCCAAGTCATGTTTGAGATTGGTAAAATACCTCTCCAAGTCATGTTGAAAACCAACAACTAGCCATTGCAAGTCATGTTGGGGGCACAACTATAGTCATTGCTAGTCACACTACACATACATCACCAACCTTTGCTAGTCATGTTGGGGATTCATCACCAAATTCTGTAAATCATGTTAGAGATGATCTAGTAGCCTCTGCAAGTCATGATGAGAGCATATCACCAGCCATTGTAAGTCATCCTGGGGGAATTCATATAATTGATAAGCCTCAACGTATAGGACGTAAGCCCAAGTTCCTTTGTAGGATTTGCAAAGGAAACCACCTTACTCGTTTGTGCCCCAATATTGTCATGGTACAAGAAGCACAATCCTTGTCTAATATCCCTTCGATTTCTGAGTCATACTTGGTTTCCCAACATCCTAATCCTTATTTAATTGATACAACTATTGTACCAATGTAATACTCAACCAACACCACATATGTTTTGAGGGTGATGCATCTTTTGACCATTTCATTAACATTTCTAGTCCTATACCTTATGAACAAGGGAGCACTCCACTCTCTCTAGATATCCTCCCGCCAAGTCCTAGGAAGGTTTCCTTTGACTAGAATGATATTTTGGAGCATCAACTTCCTTCTTCTACACCCCTCCGGATAAGGGGAATTCTTCGATATATTGAAGAAAAGGTAACCTCTGCAAGTATTTTATCCTCCTCAACTTGGAAATATTTGGGTTTTCCCAAGCTTGTGTCAGTTTTATGTGAGTTGTTGAATTTCCACAAAAGTCATGCACAGGAAACCTAGCCTCCCCCGTGATATGCTTCCTAGAACAACATCATCGAGTTTTGGTTAAGCTTGTTTCTGAATCCATTAAAAATTGAAAAGATTGTCGAGTGAACTTATCTCTTTCACACTTGTTAATTGGATTTCAAAGGAAGTCTATTTCGTGTAAGTTTAACCCTTTTTTAGACCAAGTAGACTAGTTTTGAAAAAGAAACACTCTAGTCACTAATGGCTTGAAGATTTCTCCTAGTTATCGTTTTATACTTTTTTGGGCCTAGGGGACTAAATTTAGGAAAAAGGAAATTATTCGGAGTTAATTTGTAATTGCATCTCATCCTCTCTCTTGAAGTATTGATCCTATTGGCGGTTCCCACTTTTGCATTATCAACCTATTATCTCATCATTTTGCATCATCAACCCAATAGAGCCTTGTTTATATCCTTTGCAACTTGACACCTTATACCCTAAAAGGAAACATTTCCCCAAGTGTCCATATCCTACATGCACCTCCTTGCATTGAGCATAAGTATGTTCCATTATTGTAGCTATTTTGTTACTTACGACACTCGTTTCCTCCTATGTATCATAGAATTCATTTTTCTATGAAAAAATAAAAAAATACGGGCCAAAAAAAATTATTATCGCATGTTGGCAGCAATCGTGTTGCCTTTGAACAAAGAACAAACTTTTGATTCGAATTTTCATCCAAATTTTGGGTTTAGCATGACCTTAGGAAGCCAATATCATTACTTAAAGTTTAATCCTCCGATTGATTACTCTTCCAATCCCTATGGAGATTATTATTAGTGCCCCCTGCATCACAAAGTTTCAAAAAATCCAGAACTGGGGTTTCACTTCAAGACTACTCATTTGCATTTAGAAATTACATTACAAAGTAATCATTTCATAAGTTATTTCCCAATAAACATTCAACAGTAATAACACATCTTGCACACAATGAATTCAAGGAGACACAACATCACAATAATCACCATAATCACAATGAACAGTCAAGGAATGGGCAGACTGTGGTCCACGATACTAACACCAATACATTTTAAATCACTACAAGGCTCCACAAAGTGGCCAAAAAAGGAATACCTATGTATAACACTATTTCAATTGAAACTTCAGATAACCATGCTTCCAAATTTCCATTTCATTCCTTTTTTCCAGACTCATTCAATGCGCATATAATTCATACGCAGAGGTACTCCTTCCATGTGGAATCAAACACACAGAAAGTCGTATCCTTTAAAAAAAACATTGCAATGCTTCCATCACCCCAAATATTTCCTTGTGACATAATGTATTACCAGAACAAATGAGTGGGCTTAACATTCTTTCTAACTTCACACAGTAAATAATCAACAAAACCCATGACCAAAAGAGCACGAACAAGGAATTTATTAAAGCTGGGTTTTCCACCTCCACACTATTTTCCAAATATAGTGTTTGATAGACAATTATCAATAATGATGTGGTATAGGAGGATGAGTTGACCAATAGTTTGAGGTTTTGGTCGGAGAGGTTCCTTCAAGAGTTTAGCACCACCATAAATTCCCATAGTCGCATTTACAGATCTTAATACAAGGGAACGAGTATGATAGCCATGCAATACACACAATTAATTTATAGAAAGAGTCTTCAAAAAAACACCCACATGCCACAAGAAATCATAATTTTTTTATCAAACAGAGAGGAATCACAACAAAAAAACAGACGCAAGGCAAGGCCGAGAACTTCCCAAACAATCATTTTTTTTATAATAGGTAAAGCATGAATAAACTATAGACAGTAAGAGACACCCACACACTATTTTAACTGTGATTAATTCACACATAACACCATAGAGTCCAATCTTCAATAACCATCCATATATAGTCGTAAATCCGCAAATCATAAGCTTGTAAATGGACAGACAATGAGAAAACTCAAGAGCCAACTTTTGACTTCATTAAAAAGCAGAGCGAAGAATTCATGGATGGAGCAACAAGAAACCTCATAACTGTGTGTAAAATTTTCCAAGGGCAATCAACCAAGTTTGTATATCTCTTACATAGTCGAACAATGAGGAGTAACAACAACCAACAAAAGAAAAAAGGTGAAATGGCTAGGGTGGCATGCTTGAGGTATGTTAGAGAGACATGCATTTACTACACATCGTGTCTACCACTTACATATTCATCCATATATAGTACAAGAAATCTAACCATATGATGCAAAACCAACTAAAAATTAATTGCAAGATTGATACACAACAATTTTCCTAAGTCTCAAACTTAACAAATGTGCCCACCTTTGTTTAAAACTGCAATGTGACATATATTAAAAACTTGCTAGGGGTACCATGTCTCAACCTTTATACTTCCAATTCAAACAATGTGTGCAATCCTTGTAGCTTGAACTCAGGATAATCACCATATCATACATATAACTTGAAACATGGAGTTTATATCCTTCATTGAACTAAATGCAACATAATAATACTTGTGAGATCTATATAAAGACAATATCATTTCTCCTTTAATCACATCACCCGTAAAATCATTTGATCAATTATTTCACCAATGACTTAAAACAAAATATATTGTAAATCTTATATCACAATCAAGTCATAGGCACATAAAACATATGTGTCGTCTTTATGTCATATTCATACAGGGGGTCCCACCTATTAGTATTTTATTAAATATAAATAAATAATAAGGTGTTGCAACCATTTGCAAGAAGGTACCTTATGTTTCTCTTTTTGGCATCAACACATTGTATTACTTCTTGTTGTGGCAAGGATGTTTCTTCTTGGGATTCTTGGATTTATCTTTCTTCTTGACAACTAAGGATATGTTGGAGGTACCTGTAGAGATAACCAATCCAAGTTGCAGAATCTTATCTTGTTCTCGAATTAGAGATTTACAAAAGGATTCAAGAGAGGGTTTTTCATAATCACTCCCTCCAACTTCTTTGGTGGAATAAAAGGTAGGTACAAAACAAAAATATGCACTACCAATATTACCAAGAATAACATATATGCATTTATCTTCCGGCATATGTAGTTGCAATTCGATCCAGAAAATTCTACGTGTTTTGAACTTAGATAAGTAACCTTCAATGCAAGAAAAATCATTTGGAATTAAACTAATTAATCGATTCTCCAACTTTTGAGATTGAATAATATTGTTCTTACAAAAACCAACTTAAATATTTTCCCAATATTTATTTGGGGAATCAAGTCTATTGAAACATAAAAAACAATTCCAAATATTTTCGCAAAATTTTCCAAATTTTATATTTTCTTATGCTTCGAATAATTTTCATAACTTTGATTTTGAAGATTGTCATTTGTATAGTTCCTTTTAGGTTTTCTTAGATGATTCTTTCTCCTTTGATTTATGTGCGCCTTTATTGACTTCTTGGATTATCTTTCATGCGATGAGGATTAGGTGATTTGGCTTGTTTGTTCCTTTCAAGTCTTTTGCCTCCTATTTATTCGACATTGAGTCTTTTTTACACTAATAATTTTTTTGTTATGTTTTGACAGGGTGGATCAATCCTAAGTCATCAAACATGATGCTTATCATCATCAACGATTCATGGGAAATTGGGGATTTGAAGCTGCAAAATTTTTAATAAAAGTACAATTCTTGTTTAAATTTCCACTTTGGAAGTCTAAGCTTAAATGTTTAAAGATCCTCTTAACCCCAATTTCGTGAAGATCCGAAGTCTTGAATTTTCATAATATTTCTGTATAAAGTAAAGTAATCAGTTGATGTGTCCTATTCCACCTTAAATTCATTACACGTGGCACTTATTTTGATAATTTTTGGACACACAATTCGAACATTTCAGGATGACACATGTCACCAATGTTTTGACGACATATAATCATATGTGACATCATCTTGCCATGTCACTCTAAGAGACTTTCCTCTGGGATATCATATTATCAATGAATCCAAGAAGTGTTGAAGCACTAAAGTGCTAGAGTGCCAAAGATTAAAGGTTAAGTAATGATATATTAAACTTAATTAAAGGTAAGTAATCACATCGCAACTCCAACCTTCGGGATAATTTTAACATTTTCTATTTCAATAGTCTCGAATTCCAAAAGTCCCAAAGCATTGAAGGATTAAAAAGTAAAGCATCCATTAACTACTTGTAAATATTGATTAAAGATAAATAATCACTCCGTGACTTTGGCCTTCGAGACATGTTTAATATTCTCTATTCAAAGCCCCAAACTTTGAAGAGTCAAAATACTTATTTTCAATAATAACGATTATTAATGTACATTAAACATGATTAGTTTGAAGTATTTGAATAAATTTTGTTGTGTTCACGTAATAAATTCTCTAACATTTAGCATGATTACCCTATCATTTTGATATAAAGTATTGAATGTAGATTAATTAGTGTCTTAAAATCTGATTTTATAAAAGATCTGAACTTTGTTCCATCTTTGTAATTTGTATTCACAAACTTTATTTTTCTTACAAGGGTAAATATTGTCAGCAAGAATTCATGGTGCCTTGTAGGGGAGAAAAAAATAAGGTCCAATACCAATTTGTAGAGAAAAGGATAAAGCCAACATTCAACAAATGACTCAAGTTAATTTGCATATTTTAAACCATTTCCTGGTTAAGCACAATTGACAATGTCACATCACTCAACAAATTTTAGTCATAGTTCAAAAGAATTTATCATTAGTACATAAGAAGGAATTTAAATTTGAGTTAAACATTAATACCAACCCACCGAAGTTCGTAGTTGCATTATTAAATTTGCACACTCAATACAAGGATCAATAGAACACAACAACATCTACGAGGAAAAAATGAAGAGATAATCCTTAAAACAACCTGTTATCACATAGGGTTGTCAGGGCCATAGGTGTGTGTCGATATACCTGAGTCTATAGTATTTCGCCGTATCTATCCTTTTTGCAAACCAAATATTAAGTTTTCCCCCCTTTGACTTGTAAATCATTCTTTGTTTTCCCTTGTTCATTTATGTGCCCTGGTTTTCCTTAAATATCTTACCCAAGTGAAATCTTGGCCCCAGGCCCCTCTGTTTTATCCAAGGGTGAGCACTTGCATCCTTTGTTTCAGTCACTGGTCTCCATATTTTCTCATTTCACAACCAGTTGTCCAAATCCTTGATCATGCAGGCTGCAACCATGAAGACAAAGTGCATGTTTCTTAGCAGTCTATTTCGGGATTGAAGCATACGCAGAAGGAAGTTTTAATATTTCAACGACGAAGATTCCCAGAACAATCCATCTCAATGGCTCACAGGAATTCGAGAGTCCCAACTTACGTGAGTTATAGAGAAATAACAAAAGGCCTCGAAGTGAGTATGAACAATGGATCTTAAAGGGGTAAGGTATCAGTCGATCCAAGCCTTCAGGTAAATGAGCTTCGAGAAATTTGAAATGAAAAATGGTCAGAAGTCCCCAAGAACTGAAGAGTCGAAGCCACCAAAGCGCCAAATTTTTCAAAGCTACTGAAGTAGCCGAAGGCCCGATGTCCCGAAGGACCAAAATAGATCTGAGTCATTGATCAACAAGAGCCATGCATCATCAAATCTGTCACTTCGAGAGTTTTACTTTGGGATTTTTAAAATGATAAACCTTGAAAAGTCCCAAACGGTCGAAGCCCAAAGCACCTGAAGAGAATCTGAGTCTTCGATCAGTAGGATCCATGCATCCCCATATGCTTTGCTTTGAATAAAAGAAGCAAAATACAAATGGATTTTGGGAATTGAAATTCCCAAAGGTCTATCCGTAAAGAAAATCTCAGTCATTGTTTTTAAGGGGAAGATTTCATCCATCAATATAAAACGTGCTAGAGCTGAGCCATTGATCAAAGGACCTAATATTTGATCGCAAGATCAATGATCACACCAAATTGTGGGGTCGAAAGGTGCCCACATTTTAAAATCTCAGGGGCGGGTAAGAATCAAAACCGTGGTTTTTAGAAAGGGACGTGTGGTGGTTCATGGTGAATTGAGGGGACAAAAGTGGTTGGCTTTTAGAACACCCTTGGTAGTGCCTGCAGTCGCACAATTGTGTAGGGTCATGGCCCTAGGTCACATTGAATATGAAGTGATGGAGAGGAGCTTCTCCAGAGGCCAAAAGTGCCTGTATTTGGTCACAAAAGAAGATAAGCTTGGCCTCAAGGCATCAGGATTGCTCAAAGAAGTTGTGGGCACCGTCGGGAACATTCATGGGTGTCAGGCCTCATCCTGATCCAGATGAAGTTAGTTAATGGAAATGGGGGTTGTGGTTGAGACCTCCTCTGACCCCATAAATGAAAATCATGCTAAAAATGGTTGCGAGTACAGATTGTCTATCTAAATCTTCCTTTTGGATGAATTTTTCTGCAAAGCACATAACTGAGGCGAGCTCACGTCTCACATGAGAAGGCTTGCATAGTCTGATAGAGAAGGAACTGATTGAAAACTTTGAATGCAGTGGTCCGATCACTCTCCTGGTAGCTATAGTAGTTCTGAGTATATATACTCAGTTTTGATATTTTGTTAAGGTCGAATGGTTGAGCTAGGTTTCCTTCTATTGTAATATTTTGATGAAGAACACTGGTTATTTGGTTGTCATGATTTGAGACTTCTTGATTAATCTAAGTCATCTTTCTTACTCCAACTTATTTGCTTCTAATACTAAGAGACTTCACGATTGAATGATTCACATGGATTGATGTGACTGTATTATGATGAATGTTTGATTATAATGTTGTTATGCTTTCTTTCAGTTTCCTTGAAATTTGAATCCAAGAGGATCTTGTGTTTAAGTTTCTCTTCCTTAGGCTGTTGGAAGGCTTGATGTTCATGGCTGACCTCTACACTTTTTTCACCAAAGTCTTCCTCCTACTCACCTTTACTCCAACTTACTTACTGAATTTAATCGAAGACCTCAATTGCTTGCGCATACCAGTCCATATTTCTGAGTTAGAACACTATTTTCATTGGTTCTTCTCCATTTGGCCTCTTAAAACTCATTTACATTTACTGTATAAACTGATGGGTACTAGGCATACCTTCTATGCAATCTGAGGGTGAATTATAGTGCTAACATTTCTGGCACCATTCTCAAGGAATGAATTGAAGACATTTCCCTGGGATAGAACGACAAAGAAGCTTTGATTCTGAAGGTGCATCAGATATTAGTACCATTGAAGATTTCTTCTTTCAGCTTGAGACTCCACTATTTCGACTCCACGGTTTTAGTTGTGGCTTCGAAGGGTAGACACAGGAGGTCTACTCCACAACTACCTTTGGCTACACCTGAAGCTGACCCAAAGAGGGTTATTAATAAAGGAAATCTTTCTCAAGAAGGTTTTTTGTTGCCATCCCAGATTGAAAATCTCCCTAGGAAGAACGACATTGCAGAGAGCCAGTATTAGATGGTGAACTAAAGTTGGACACATAATTCTAACTTCTTATATTTCACCATGGTGAATCTACTATGAAAAATCTGTTGGTGACTCCACTAAAGGGAGACAAATCAAAGGGCTATGGACGCTATCCTGGACAAGTGATTTCCCCCCTTCAATTTCTCATCCATCATTGGTTATCCACATCCAGTGGCGGTTATAAATGAATGGGATGATTATCTTCTGAGATTCAAAGGAAGAAAGCATGACCATCCCGATGAGCACTTATTAAGATTTCATATATGCATGTTTGAATATGGATTCTTTCACGAGGATTTCTTGATCAAGATGTTCAAATTTTATTTAGAGGAAGATGCTTGTGAATGGTGTCAATCTCTCCCTGCTACTAGTATCCATTATTTCAAGGGTTTTCACAATGCTTTTAATTCATATTATGAGAATATTTACCTGTCTCATCTTATTTTGGATGACTGTTGTAAGAAGTTTTCATTCCACATCCAGCATATGATAGATTATTCCTCGTGTGATCAGTCTAGTGAAGATATGATTGAAAGAGATAGTGAGGATAGAAGCGATTATTTTGCAAATGTGGATGAATTTTTTTCTCTTTCTATTTCCTGATAAGAATGCCTTCTAGATATGAGTGTTGATAGTGTTGATGATTACATAGCCATAGATGTATCATATTCTGCCTTTTATGCACATGTTAACTCAGTTCTAAAAGAAGAGATAGTTGTTGACTAGGATTCTTCTCTTTTCCTTCAAGAGATTTCCCATGATGTATTTTCACCTAGGATTGAAGAGAAGAATCAAGAGGTCGCTCATTTTTCTTTGTAAGATAAAACATTTCTATGCTCACCCATATTTGATGAGTACTTAGATGAAGAAGAGAAGATCCCTACCTTACATTTTGTTGGCTTAGGGAGCATCTAGCCTGTGTATGATAGCTATGAATAAGATTTTGATGTGGATATGAACGATTTCCAAGACCATACTATAGATCCTTTTTACTTTATTTAGTAAGGAAAAGCATTGGGTGGAAATAAGCCATCCTGGGCCCATAGAATACACTGAGCAACATGTTAGGGAGACGCACCCTTTCATTGATATACATGAAGAGATTTATTGCCTTCAGTTGGCTGTCGTTATGAGAGCAGACAAAGAGGAAGTGGATAAGAAGCCTGCATCAGCCTTTCACTCACATGTTCTTTCCACAAACATTTAGCTAGATGTGAGAAACTATAAGACAAAGAATGTTTTTTGTTACCAACCTGGTAAGTTTCATCCCCTATTTTATGACCCTGTATGGGAGTACATGGAGTTGTTTTTTTCAAGGGATTGAAGCCTCCAAACTTTATCTTTCCTTTAGCATTAGGAGGAGAGATGAAAATTGTAATCATTTTGTTGTCATAGTTTCATTATCTTTATTTTATCAGTGACAGAGTAAATAAGTTTTCAGTTAGGAGGTTACTTGACTGGCTCTGGTGGCAGTCCACTTTCACCTAGCACTTTGTAAAAATCGGTTAGTCTAGGAGTGTACATAAATAATATCCTTATAGAGCCCATGTGTTTATATTCATTTTTAGTAGAGTAGTGTACATATCTCCCCATTTTCTTCAGCGAAATTTTTGAGCTAGACTCCATAGCCCAACAACTAAGGCACTAGAACTGCACCTTCTTGGCAACTCGTAGGAAACATGCCATCCCCTGTAGAGTCAAGTGTTATCATATAGGGTTGTCAATGCCATAGTTGTGTCTCTATATACCCAATTCTATAGTCTTGCCCCATCTCTATCGTTTTCGTAGACCAAATCTTAAGTTTTTCCCCCTTCGGCTTGTAAATCATTCTCTATTTTCCCTTGTTCATTTGTGTTCCCTAGGTTTCCTTGAATATCTTACCCAAGTGAAATATTGGCCCCAAGCCCCTCTTTTTTCTCCAAGGGCAAGCACTTGCATATTGTGTTTCAGTCAGTGGTATCCCTATTTTCTCAGCTCACAACCAGTCGTCCAAATGCTGGATCGTGCAGGCCATAGCCATGAACACAAAGCATAGCTTTCTTAGCAGTCTGTTGTGGGATTGAAGCATAACGAGAAGGCAGTTTTAATATTTCAATGGAGAAGATTCTTAGAATAGTCCAAATCAATGGCTCATGGGAATTCAACAGTGCCAACTTGCTCGAAGTATAGTACCAGAGAAAAAGGTCCCGAAGTGAGTATGAATCGTTGATCTTAAAGGGGTCAGGTGGTAGTCGATCCAAGCCTTTGAGTAAATGAGATTCGAGAAATTTGAAATGAGAAATGCTTAGAAGTCTCGAAGACCCAAAGAGCTGAAGCCACCAAAGCACCGAATTTGTTGAAGCTATCAAAGTGGCCTAAGGCCCAAAATAGATTTGAGTCATTGATTAGCAAGAGCCAAATGCCATCAGATCTGTCACTTGGGTAGTTTTACTTCGGGAGTTGTAAAATGACAAAGATTGAAAGGTCCCGAAGGGCCAAATCCCGAAGCACCTGAAGAGAATCTGAACCGTCAATCAGTAGGAGCCACATGTCCCTTCGATCCTTCGCTCTGGATAAAAGAAGTAGAAGACAAATGGAGTTCGAGAATTGAAATTCTCAAAGGCCGATCTGCGAAGCAAATCTCAGTTGTTGTTTTGAAGGGGAAGATTTGATATGTCAATCTAAAAAGTGCTAGAGCTGAGCCATTTATCAGAGGGACTAATATTAGTTTGCAAGATCAATGGTCATGCCAAATTGTGGGGTCGGAAGGTGCACACATTTTAAAATCTCGTGGGCGGGCCACAATTAGAACCATCATTTTTAGAAAGGGACATGTGGTGGTTCATCGTGAATTGCAGGGACAAAAGCCGTTTGCTTTCAAACCACCCTTGGTAGTGCCCCCAATTGTACAATTGTTTAGGGTCATGGCCCTAGGTCACATTGAATATGGAGCGATGGAGAGGATCTACGCCAAAGGTTAAAAGAGGCTGTATTTGGTCGCAAAAGAAGATCTACTTGGCCTCGAGGTGTCAATATTGACTCGAAGAAGTTATGTCCACCACCTGGAACATTCATGGGTGTCAAGTGTCATCCTGATCCTGATGAAGGTAGTTAATGGAAATGGGGACGGTGGTTGACATATCCTTTCACCCCATAAATGGAAAGCATGCTGAGAACGACCATGAGTGCAGATTGTCAATCAAAAGATTCCTTTTGGATGGATTTTCCTGCAAATAACATAACTAAGGTGAGCTCATTTATGACATGAGAAGGCCTACACGGTGTGACAAAGAAGGCATCGACTAAAAAAATTGAATGCAGCGGTTCGATCACGCTACTAGTAGTTGCAACAATTTTGAGTATATATACTAATGGTTGAGATGGGCTCCCTGCTATTGTAATATTTGTTAAGGTTGAATTGTTGATCTATTCTCCCTCCTATTGTAATATTTTGATGAATCAGATTGCTTCTTTGGTTATGTCTTCATATGAGACTTCTTGATTAATCTAAATCATCTTTCTTAATCCATCTTATTTTCCTTTGATACTAAGAGAGTTCATGATTGACTGATTCACATGGATTTTTTTGACTGTATTATGATGAATGTTTGATTATAATGTTGTTATGATTTATTTCAGTTTCCTTGAAATTTCAATCCAAGAGGATCTTGTGTTTAACTTTTTCTTTCTTAGGCTGCTAGAAGGCCTGATGTTCATGATAGACCTCTACACTTTTCTCACCAAAGTCTTCTTCCTACTCACCTTTACTCCAACTTACTGACTGAATTTAATCCAAGACCTCAATTTCTTGTGCATACAAGTCTATATTTTTGAGTTAGAACATTATTTTCATCGAGTCTTCTCCATTTGGCCTCTTAAAACTCATTTACATTTACTGTATAAACTGATGGGTACTGGGATTACCTTCTATGCATTCTAAGGGTGAATTCTAGTGCTACCACAACCAACAAGCAATGAAGTTTCCAGAAGAAATATAGATGTTCAAATATTTTCTAATATTTAGTTAGCCTAGCACTTAAAATATTTTCTTCTATTTTGAGAAATAGAAATGTGGAAGTCTAACTAATTTTGGTTAAGAAAAAACTGTGTAAATAAACACATTTGAGATATGAAGATGATTTTTCAGGGTGGGTTTTTATCTCTTGATGTGAAGAGAGACATTTTAATAGAAATTCCTACAGGAAGACATATATTCTACTTCTCATTTATTTGAGTTATGTGTTTTCTATGTGTTTCTACTTTATCATAATTCATTTTCTTTAGTCTATGGTGTTGAAGGAATGAATGAATGCAATTTAGTAATACATCTATTGTGGTTCACTTAATTAGATGTCCATGAAGGTATAGTTTTTTCTCTATTTTAGTGTAAGTGAAACACAAGCTATTTTTATATAGATGTTCTCATCCTAATTTATATTTTAGACATACATTTGATGTTTCTTCTATTGAAAATAAGGTAAGATTTATCAACATTGGATACCTTTCATTGTTTGTTAATTTTGTTTGCCATAATTCTTCTTTCCATCTCTTGATTATTGATAAAATCCCAAAGGAAGAGATAATTTATCTGTACTTCAAAATTATTAGAGTATTGAAGTTTTGTTCTAATATGAAGGTAGAAAGGCATTGTAAGATAAAATAGTATTAAATTTGGATGCCTGAGATTGTTCTGTGAACCCATAATAAATCTCAGGAACAACAAAGTCCTTAAAGGTGAAACCTTAAATCAGGAGATATGGACATTTAGATTAGTTGATGAAATTAGGCATTCCTATTAATCCATTTGGCATACTTGTCATCATCAATTGGTTCTTCTTCTTTTCTCAAGGTAATATGGTAGAGTCCTTTACTTCTTAATAAATCCTCCATATGGGATTTCCATTGGAAGTATTTGGTGTTGGTAAGAAAACAATCACTCAGAGATGGCATATTAAAATATGTAGAAAAAGATGAAATTTATGGTCTTGATGGAAATATCTCAAAAAAATAGGCTATTTCAAAAAAATGACATTGAAAACAAACTACAGATGTGAAAGTTATATGATTTTGAAAAAGACATAAATGGCAACCAAAGAGCCACGTGGGAAGTACAATTTGGTCAACATGGTGATACCCCTCCTAATAGCCTCACTTTTACAAAGATATTTCCTATGAGGTGACCCACTTTTATAGAAAAAAGAGACTTGAAGTCAAGACCTTTTACTTAATAAACAAACTTTTAACCAAGTGAGATAGTCAAAAACATATTGTATTGTTTAGAAGGAGGATTGTTGTTGTTGTTGTTGTTTTTGTTGAAGATGTCATTTGAGAGTGTGCTCATAAAAAAGTATTTTCACATCAGTAAAAAAATTATTTTCTCGACAACAACAAGGGTTAGATCTCAGTTAGATTACCTAGAGAATGTATATTTTCCCTTTATTTATGATTTATCGAGATCGCACAATGCACATGACAAAGAACATACTTATACATGAAAACCATTTTCGACATAGTTCTTATTTGATGAGATCAAACAAATGAATAAGGAGGATATAAGAAATTCTCATAGAGGTCCAGGAGGATTTGGAATGCACAAAGAGGTCCCAAATGATCCATAAAATCTCAAAATTCGATCATCTCAAATGTTCATGATAATGAAACTATTGTGTAGAGCTTGTCGTCAACTTTCAAACAATGAAAACGAAAATTCAAACAGAGTTTGTATGCAAAATTTATAAGCATTCAAAGTTCCAGTAAACCCATGTCAAAAGTCAAAAGACAAAGTAAAAGGGAAAATAACGGGGTGACACGTACACCTAATTGAAAACTAACTAGAAAAGGTAAAATAGAAGTTGATGAATCATAGGTTGACAATGGTAGATATGTGTTCCAATCAAGTGTTGACAAGTGGCATTGGATAGCCAATGAGAGGCTGCCACGTTGAAACCCCTTATTGGCCAATATTGGTTTATTTTGTATAAAATTTTGGGAGTCAATGGGGGTCGAATCCCTGACCTCCAAAGGTCTTAGAATACCTAGCATAACTAGCACACCACACATTGGAACTTAATATATATATATATATGGAAAAAAAAAAAATTATATATATATATATATATATGTTAATGTAAGGTTTCATAAGGGTGGCCAAAGGGTCGATGGCCTAAGCCCTCAACCCTTGGCCCTTGGTATTGAACTATACCTGATAACCAACACCGGTTGATGGAGGGGGACTCAACACATATTTTCCACGGAGGTTATATATATATATATATATATATATATATATATTATAACAAATAACAAAAGCTATGATGTATATGAATATTGATGGAAATGGAACCCCCGACCTGCTAACTTTACAAAGGCATAAACAAGATCTGATATCCAACTATCCACCAATATTAGTTGGTTACAACTACAATATAATTATAATTGAAGAAATCCACTAATTTGGGGATTTTTTTATAGAACCAATCAAATAAAACTTATTGTATGCCATAAATTTTGGGAAGAAAGTTAGGGGTGTGCCCTATTTAATGGTGTGCAATCCAACACAATGTACACACAATTCCATGCATAATGTTTCCTTGTAATGCATGCCGAAGTTACAAGGTAGTCATTCTAACACTGTAAAGCATGACGAGGGGTACCTTGAAGGAATTTCAAGTATTTTGTATCAATTTTGCATAAATTTTTTCCAAGAATTTAATGGTGTACTCTATTTCTTCATTTTAACAATGGATTTTCAGTCTCTTAAAAACTGTGGTTTTGTAATCCTATATTGTAATGTAATTTTTAATTTTTAGATGATGAAGAACAATCATATTATTTAAATATACTTTGAAGACGCAGTGATGTATGTCAATTATACATGTATTTGAGTTATTTTATTTTTTATTGTCTCATCTCATTTACATTTCAAGTTATTCATCAGTTTATGGGTTTATGGATAAGTAAGATATTCATATGATATTTTTCAAATAGTCAAGCGATCTTCAATTTCTTGAATTTAGTTGGATGTTTATGTGTATTTAAGAATTAATTGGCCTCTAAGGATTTTCGAACTAGATTTTATCCAAAAAGGATCTAGAGAATGATAAGAACAACTCAAAACTCGTAGAGGAAACTCAGGATGATTAAAATGACTTCAGCAGATAGAGCAAGGGAAAAAATTCAAAATTTCCAAAACTTAGTGAAAATGGCATGATCGCAAAGATCACATCAAATGATTTCTAATGGCATAAACGACTCATCAAACAGAGTTATGTATCAAAATATACCCAGCGTCAAAGTTTTGGTAAACCTAGCCTAGTCAACAGGGATGAGACAACATCTGTACTATTGACGTCAGCACTAGTATGGATGACATCATCATCTGTAAAACATACGTGGAAAGCACAGAAAACAAAACATGTCATGTTGATGTCAACATGATGACATGGAAGCACCAGAGGCTTCCACATGTCACTCATTTTTTGACTTTTCAAGCCGACATGTGGACCAATGAAATGTTTCCATGTGGTAGTCTATATAGGACACATGGCATCTGTACACTACATGGAAGGATGATGTGGCATATATATTACATGTGGAAGGGTGACATGGCATATTGACTGTACAACGAGGTGATGTGGGCCAATGTTTGGCTGCCACATGGCCCGGTCACAGGTTTCCACGTGGCAGTGGGAAAATTCCCAATGACATCTAACAACTGAAAATTAAAACAAAATATAAATACCGCCAAATCTTGAGACTATTTAGCTAGATTGGCGACATATTCCACCGGTCCACCAAATATAGCATCTCGGCCAATTAAAAGGCCAACTGCCAAACTATACCCCAAAATATACGGGATTCTATGGGTTCGACCTCGGAACCTCCGCTTAGCTAATGCCTTCATATAGTATCCACTAACCAATGTGCCAACTAACCCTTTATTGCATAACCATCCGACTTTTGGTTATAAAAAGGGACTTTTGGTTATCCACTAACATATTTCAAGACATAGTCCAATCATTAGTTTCAGGTGAGGGCACGAAAACTGAGGCGAGAATTTTCTTGGGTCCAAAAATGTAAGACTTGGATCGAGGCATGGATATAGTCATTTTTAGCTAATTCGATGCCACAAACACAGTGGTGATGTTTTTTTTCTTATCTGAGAAAATATTTTTTAGATTAACTCTAGAATGAAATATACTTATTTATTTTTCCCAATTCTTTTATTGAGTTAATAAAAAGGCCTACACATTTGAGAAAAGGCCCCGAAGACATAGTCCACCAGGGACAAACTCAGTTATCAAGATTTTGCATTCATATTTCATGCTTATGTCTCTTTCCTTTTGAGATTTTTCTTCTCTATGGTATACTTTAGTTTACGTTCATTTAATACAATTCTTTAATCAGTCACCAGACGAAAATATCTTGGATCATGATGGTATCAGAGCAGTCAATTTTGACTTGAATTGTTGAGTATGAATTGTTGGCACAAGGTCAGACCCAGGGTTCAACACTCAAGAGTGCACCAACAAATCCCTAACTATCGACCCTTTCGCAAACACCTACGAAGTAGATGAAGTCTCACCCGACGTAGAGGCAGGGGTGGTTGCAAGACTAAGGTGTCTGCAACCCTAGTTGGGACACATATCTGTGATTATATCCTTTACATAGCACTTAGTACCATTTATGCATCAATATTCACCCTTATTGTACTTCGCAGATAAGATAGAACATCGCAGTACTTGCTTAGATATAAGATATTTTAGTGCTTAACAATAGAAAAACATATTAGATCCTATAGATCAGCACTAAGCATCCTCATACACATCAGATATACTATTGATATACATCTAGTGAATCACAAAGGATAATCAAATCTATCTAATCATGGCATAGAATTTAGCAAGATAATGAAAACCCAAGGAAGAAACAACACAAAGCATGACACACAGGTTTATGTGGTTCACCCCCACCCTGGGGCTACGTCCACAAAGTCTTCTTCTTCTTTATTATATTTTTTCAATCTAATTATAGCATAGAGCTCATCTTGTACTCTGCATAGAACAGGATATATGCGTGCACATCGCCATATCCTCCTTCCCCGAGTAGATATAGCACAGAGCCTTCTTATAATCCATGCACTCAACACTTACAACACTTACCCTCAGCTCTGCAGGCCTCTTACAATCATGTATAGAGCATTGAAATTCGATCACATGGATCTAATTACTAGCACTAAGCCATTGAACCTTCTTACATTTCCTAGCTACTTATTTATACTTTACAACATAGGACTAAAACATGGGTAAGCCCATGGGCCGACATCCCTTTCCCATTACATTAACCCCAAAACCTAAAAGCGCCCCAAAAGTAGGCTGAGATCCTGTGATCTCTTCTTTGCCTGGCACTCTATCTTTGACAGGGTGTTGATGTCCAAAAACGGTCAAATATGACCAAGTGTTCCGCAAAACTTGGTCAAGGGCCAACAGGCCCCCAACACTCACCTGTGACTCGTCCCGATTCACTCTAGTCTAATGAACTCCACTTCAAATGTATTGATATTGGCCCGAGGTACTTCGACTTATTGCAGTGCGATAGCCTCTTGCTCAGTGAACTCCTGGATCACCACGTCATTTACTGGTCCTTCCATGCACTGTTCTGCAGTGATGATAATCTGTTCAAGCTCGATTGCCTGGCTCTCAACTTCAGTGAACAATTGGCATGCTTTCTCTTGGAGTGGTTGAATTCATTGAGAGACTTCCATCACTTTACTTTGCAACATGTGTACCTTTTGTTGGGCGATGCGTTTTTCTAGAAATCGCTTCATTCTTTCAACTGGGGTCAAGGCCTTCAGCTGCGCCTATAGCGTATCTGCATACTCCTTTTCTTCTTGGAGTCATGCCTCTAATGTCTGCAATTATGGGTTCTATGTGAGGTTCTCATAAGTCTAGGCGCTTTTAGTGCTCAACTGCTTACATTAAAAAAAAAAGGGTTTTAACCTGTCAACTGCGCTATGGGTATTTGCCTCCCTTAGATCTATTACTTCTTAGGGAGTCTCGGGAATGATACGAAGTTCCAGATCTGTGATGCACTGCTAAAGTTGTGGGATTACTTCATGAAGTTTTTCCACCTGCTGTGGGACATGTTCTTCCATTTTCACTTCAATGACCGTCACAAAACAAAGTGCTCTATGAACTCTTTCTTGTACTTCAAGTTGCTCTGCTAGCAAATGGTCCTTGCTCTGCTGTAACGATTCTTTTTACTCCTCCCACTTCACTTCCAGGGAAAGATTTTCCTATTTTTCCTTCCTCTGGTGTACTCTATGTGTGCTCTGTACTTGTGCGAAATCTTGGGTGGCTTGCGCTATGTCTTCTTGAGCTCGTTGAAGGCGATATTCGACTTTCTCGACAATCTGGTGTAATTGGGTGGGCTCATCAGTTGTTCTTGTTGTTTCAATTGTCAAGGGCATCATAGAAACTGCTCTACTGGACTGGAGTGCCTGCTACACTTCTTGAAATTCACCCTTGATTCAGTTGAATACCTCCTCTTTCTTCAGTTCTTTCTTTTTTTCGATCTGTAGTGAAGCATCATTTAGCGCAGCGATCAAGAAGTTGAAGTCGTCCTGTGTAAGGCTAGTCTTGAACGTAGTCTGGGTGGCCTTAGCTTTATTTTGGGATGAGGGATTTGGTGGGGTGACCTTCCTTTTCTTAGAGGGATCCTCCTCCTCTATATGTTGAGTAACCTTGCCTTTGTTTTGCTCAACCTTTGTGCCACCTAGTTCTTCACCATAACCTCCCTGCACAGGTGAGATCAAAGTAGTCTTCGTGGATGTACTATGGATATCCTGAATTTCCACATCCTTATTAGTATTGTGTGGTCCAGGTGTATCCAACATAGCTTTAGGTCTATCCACATTGGACATCTCTGCGAGGTTCGTTGGAACAAGGAGGTCCGCCAACCATTCCTTGGTAATCTGCTCCAAGTCTTCTTCTGTCAACTTCTAGTATGGATGGAGTTTTTGTTTATTCTCATCAGCGTGTGTTGTGATATAGGTGAAGTGGCAGTCTTCACTAAATTTGATCAAAGGTATAAACCTATGAAGTGTGTTTGGTGTGAGGCACGGTGTAGCCTGGATTGCATTCTTCAATTGATTGTAATAAGCGTGGAAGATGACATTGTAATGGCACTGCTTGTTCATGTCATTGGAGTACCACAACGTACAAAAATTCATGCCCAGTGGTTCGAAGGGTTCGATCTTCAGAAAAGTGGCACCTTCTAGTAGCTCCTAAGCAATGAAAGAAATGAGTATGAACAACCAACTAAAGTGGAACTCATACCCTTTGTCTTTCTCTTGTCTATAGTCAAGCTCCAGCTGATTTACAAGGTACTTTCCCCAATTGATTTGTAGTCCCTCCCCGCACTTCCCTGTGAGGTCAACTACAAATCCAGTCACCTGTGTGGGTCTATTTTTGTGGACTAACTTCCCTGTGATTAATAGGAAACTGAGGTGCACTGCTGCATTCTAAATGGAGGCTACCTCGTAACCTTACATTCCCTTCTCTAGATCTCCATATGTATCTTTTATTCATTGGGCGAGAGTGCAATCTGTGGTATTTCTAGGGTAAAAATAGTGCGGGTCAATGCCCTGCATGCTTAGCCCTGTGATTCGATTGATCAGAATCGGATCCACAGTGATGCGATAGTCCAACCATAAGTATCCTCCATGGTAGCTGGACGACAACAATCTGATGCATGCATTCACTTCCTGATGCCTCCCGAAATGAGGAATCTTCATTACATTGAGGAGGGTTGACTGCGCAAGGTTATGGATCCATTGTTGAGGAACACTATTTGGGTTCCTCCCTTTTGTGATAGATAAGTACTTGTGTGAGGCTAGCATACTGTAAACCTTGTGATCTCCAAGGTTAAAATCACCAAATTTTAGTACTGTGAGCTCATCCTAGTCAGTACAAACTGCGTGCACCTCTTTCAGGAGGTACGCAGTGACCACAACATAGTCAAAGTCTCTGGGTATAGTGTCTCGATTCACTGTGCTTCTTAGTGGTGGGATATACTTAGGCAAGATACTTGGGATCATCTTCAGAGTGATGAAGTCGCTTCCAAGTTAAGATCGTATTTCCAAAGGCAATCAGGATGGTCCTGCTCGAGCAGTGGAGGGGGAAGATGGAAATTCTCCTGAGGACAATGCCTATACACCTATAGACATTCCTCACTCTGACATGACTCTCTCAGTCATTAAGTCAATTAAAATGTCTTCAACTATTTTCTCAACAACGTTGATCTCGTCTGACATACAATCTTGGGTCAGCTAGCTTGGGTGCAAAAGGAATTCAGGGACTATAGTAAATAATATGGGAACAAGGCAATGATCTCAGGTTTCATGCTCAAATTCTCACTTAGAAAAAATTATCCTCGGTGCGTGGCATGATGGACTAACTAGGGAAACTTAGTAACGGTTTGCTGGAAATGGTTATGATCCTTCATTAACTCTTGTTCAACCCGTTATGGCACTTTTCAATGGTTGGATGATGTCCCTTTATTTCTGTTCTTCCCGTTCAGAGTGGAAGCAGAATGGATATATCGGCTACAATGGCTATATTTCTTCGTCATGGTGAATTAATCTATGTCATTGTTCTGATATCTCAGCGAAGTGCCAATTATGCAATTTTTCTATATGTGAAGTATCCTCTAAACCCCTTTGTAACCTTACAATATTAGCCCTTTTCTTTCTTAAATTTCTAGCCTTCTTCCCAGTCATCTTTGTCTCAATAATTCTTTTACCATTCTAATGCTTATCTTCTGTGGTCTTAGTTACTTCGTGCTATTGAAAGTCTTTCCTAGGGTTCCTGGATAATACTTCTTTTGTATCAAAAATAGGTAACTCAATCTTCTACGGATCCTCTAGTGTTATCTTAGCCTCGACATCGGAGTTTCTAGTATTAAATATCTACTATCTTCTCTTCAGTTGTTTAACCAAGTGTGTGATCCTTCTGGTCATAAAGTCTTTTAACTCTTTCTTCTTTTGTTCCAAAACTTCCTCTTCCTGTTTTCATATGGATTGTTCTCTATCAATCAAAGGTTTTCCTATGAGCATGGTAAATGAGGCGTTGTCTTCAACAAATTTAATAATCTCAAAGTCTTCCTCTATTGAAGTTCCATTGGCAGTCATAGGTATCTGGGCGAGCCTTCCACATAGGTTTACTAGCTTTCCTCTAAATAAACTTGTCCCTCCTAGGGAAGGGATCATGGCAGGCTTTCCTATAGCTTCCCAAGTTCTTTCTAGCATAATGTTTACTTGTGTTTCTTCATCAAGAATACAGTCAATGTCAAAGTCCCCTATTCTTTCTTCGACTTGCTCCTTTTCTATGAAGATCTCTGATAGCCTAACATGTCAGTGATCATTCAAGGTGTATTTCATCTGTAGAAATATCTTTTCTAATTCCTTTTGAGTTTCTACTATTTCTGGATCTTCCTTAGGGTTTTCTTCATTCAGATTCATTATTTCAAGCTTAGAAATCATTCTAGGGAAATCCAACACGTCATGGGCCAAAGATTTGAAATAGAGACAACTAGGTCTCCCACTAGGGAATTCCTTAGGAAGATGTCCCAGTCTTCTGCAACTATAACAGAGGGTTAACCCTCTCTTTCATTTAAATGTTCCCCAACTTCTTTTGTACTGTGCGCTAGGGTCATAATGGCTAGTCTGCAAAAATTTCTTTCTAGGATCCTGCATCCATTTGTTAGTCCAAAAATTCTTTCTATGCATAGGTATACCATATCTATCATTATACTTATCGAATCTATTCATATCAAACTTTCTTTCATCTATTAATGCCCTAGTTTTGAAGCCAGGAAAAAATCTATCAAGCATACCTAGATCCATGCTTTAGAAACAAAAGTTTCGCTTATCTTACTTCTAAAGAGCACAAATCTTTCAGGTCTAAAAACTTTTGACTATTATTACCTTTATTAGAGCATAGAGCTTACAGATCTCACCTCTTTTCTGCAGATCTAACTTCTTTCTTTCAGAAATTCCCACTTTTACTTTTCTTAGAGCACAAAGTGTTCAGATCTCGCTTATTTTCTTCGAATATAATCTTCCTTTCTTCAGATCTGACCTTATTCTTGGCACAAAGATTCACAGGTCGAGGAAAAGCATGTGCACTAGGGCAACAAATCTACGCACAAAACTTTCTTTTACAAAAATTTTCTTCTTCCTTAATTCCCAGCAATCACAGTTTCATGTCCTGGCAACAGAACCATTTGTTGGCACATGGGAAGACCAAGGGTTCAACGCTCAGGAGTGCACTAATAAATCCCTAACGACCAGCCCTTTCAGCGACACCTATGAGGCATATGAAGTCTCACCCAAGGTAGAGGCAGGGGTGGTTGAAAGACTCAGGTGTCTGCAACCTTAGCTGGGACACAAATCTGTGATTATATCCTTTACAGAGCACTTAGAACCATTCATTCATCACTATTCACCCTTATTGTAATTCATATATAAGACAAAATGTCACAGTAATTTCTCAGATATAAGATATTTCAGTGCTTAACAACAACAAAACATATCAGATCCTGTAGATCAACACTAAAAATCCTCATACACATCGGATATACTATTCATATACATCTGGTGAATCACAAAGCAAAAGAAAATCTATCTAATCATGGAATAACATTAGCAAGATAATGAAAACACAAGGAATCAACAACAGTAAGCACGACACACAGGTTTACATGGTTCACCCCCACCCTGGGGCTATGTCCACAAATTATTCTTCTTCTTTATTATCTTTGGTCAATCTAATTGCAGCACAAAGCTCAACTTGTACTCTGCATAGGACAGGAGATCTGCGCACATCTCACCAGATCGTCCTTCCTCAAGTATATATAGCACAAAGCCTTCTTACAATCCATGCACTTAACACTTACAACACTTTCCCTCAAATCTCCAAGCCTCTTACAATCATGCACAGAGCATTGACATTCGATCACACACATCTAATTACTAGCACTAAACCATCAACCCTTCTTACATTGCCTAGATACTTATTTATACTTTTCAACATAGGCCTAAAACATGGGTAAACTCATGGGTCAACATCCCTTTCCCATCACATTAACCTAAAACCCTAAAAGGGCCCCAAAAGTGGGATGATATCCCATGATCTCTGCTTCACCTGGTGCTCCATCTTTGACATGGTGTTGATGTCCAAAAACGGTTAAATATTACCAAGTATTCCGCAAAACTTGGTCAAAGGTCAACATGAATGATTACTAGGGTCAAGCATAAGTAGGGTGAAGGAAATCTTAATAATTTCGATCCCAAAGTTGTTCATGCATCCCGAAGGAGAAAAATGGCAGAAGAGGACAAACGTGATGAACAAGAGAAAAACTTTCACATGGTCTTTTATCACATGTCAGAAATGGTTGAACGAATGTATGGAGATTTTGAGAAGAGGATGAAGAAGAAAGAGAATAAAAATGAAGCACATGTAGATGATGATGCTTCGGTAAACCAAGGTATTGGAGGAGATCCTCCTAAGCCTTCATCTTCACCCTCAAGTTCTAGTTCTTCTTCCTATGAGCATTCTCATTATTCTCATCATTCTAGCCATAAAGCCTCTTTTAAGAAACCATTATTAAAGATTTATGTAAAATTTTCTTTACCTATATTTAATGGAGATGATAATCCTGAAAATCTAGATAATTGGATCCAATAGGGTGAAGTATATTGTTTGTGTTCAACATATTGATGAAGAGGAAGTTAAAGTGCAACTAGATTTGCTTCGGTTGGAAGGCACGGCTCTCATATGGTGGTAGAGAAAGCTTCAGGGTAGGAGTAAATGTGGTAATATTCTTTCCTCATGGTAGGAATTTAAATCAGAGATAAGAAAGAAGATCTATCCATTAGGGTATTTACATAAAGCAATGATGGAATGCAAAACTTTAAGACAAAGTAAAGGTTAAAATATACAAAGTTTCACAGAATAATTTATGAAGAAATATCTTTCCTTGAACATTCCTTTGGATTCTTATGAAACTTTAATGAAGTATATTGGCACACGTCATAGATTTATTTGTCATACTTTTCTCTTGTTTAACCCCACTATTCTTGAAGAAGTTTGTGTGCAATCCACTCACCTTGAGAACAGGGGGAAATAGGCTCAAGAATATCCCATGAATAAACCTTCCAACCTCCCACATAAATATTCCAAGATGTTTAAAAATAATGACAAGAAGACTGCCTCAGTGACAAGAGAAGGAGGAAATCCATCTTGCACTCATTACAAGAAAAGTGGTCACGATGATGAACATTGTTAGAAACTGCATCCAGAGAGGAGACCGAAATAGTTCAGTGGAAAGGGAAAGACAAAAACCATTGCTACAGTGCAATAAGATCTTGGTTCTAATTCAGGAGATGAAGGAAATATCACAACGGTTGGAGTACAAGGTAAAGATTCTCTTTACGCTAGTTCAAGTTCCAATGATGAATCTCATGTTGATGAACGAAAGAGGAATGCGTTATTTCATATACGAGTTGTATATAAACATACTAAGATTGATACATTATTTGATCAGGTTTCCCAAGTAAAATTAATATCTTAAGTGCTTGTCAAGAAGATTCGTCTTGAAACAAAACCACATTTGAAGCCTTATCCTCTTTTTTGGGTATGTCATAAAGAAAAACTTAATGTCACCAAACAATGTAGGGTCATATTTTCTATTTCTTCAAAGTTGATTGATGAAGTGGATTTGGATGTTGTACCACTTGATATATGTGGCATAGTGTTGGGGAGTCCTTATCTGTACAATAGAAAATAAGTATTCTTTCGTCATTAGAAAAAATAAAACCTTACTAAAGGGGGAGCGGAATATATTGTTAGAACTCACAACATGTGGGTAAATACAACACTTGTTAGTGTAGGAAAAATGAAATGAGTCATAAACATTAATAAGAGATATGTACTCATGGTCATCGGAGAGAAATATGTCGAGACATCTGACACATTCCAAGGATGTGATCCATCTCATAAAAAGGAATTAATTCATATTATTTCTAAGTATGATTATATTTTTCAGAAGCCAGATGGATTACTGCCTAAGAGAGAAATCCAACATGAGATACATCTTCAGTAGGATTACCCTCTTCCTAATGTGGGCATGTATAGGGTGTCAATTATGGATATGAAAGAGATCAAGAAGCATGCATAGGGCTTATTGGATCAAGGGGTCATCAGGCCGAGTTCATATCCTTGTGGTTCTTTGATCATGATGGTGCCAAAGAAAGATGGCACATGGATAATGTGTGTCTATTACCGGGCCTTAAACAAAATCAGAGTAAAAAATCGATACCCTCTTCCTCATATAGATTATCTACTTGATCAATTGAAGAATGTTGTTTGTTTCACTAAGTTGGATTTGAGCAGTGGATATCATCAAATCAGGGTCACAAAATAGGATGCATGGAAGCCTGCCTTTAAAACCAAACAATGATTGTTTGAGTGGTTAGTTATGTCGTTTGGGCTTTGTAATGCTCTAGAAAATTTCATGCGTGTGATGAATGACGTATTCATACCTTTACTAGATGACTTTGTGATTTTGTATTTAGACGACATTATTATTTTAGGGGGACTTGGGATGAACGTGTAAGGCATGTAAAGCAATTATTGGATTCTTTGCATAGGGAAAAGTTGTATGTGAAATTGTCTAAACATGAATTTGGCAAGACTGGACTTGTATACTTAGGTCATATTGTAGGAGGAGTACAATTGAAAATTGATCCTTCCAAAATCAATGTAATTGTAAATTTGCCCGAGCCAAAAAGTGTAACTGAAGTCTGAAGACTCTTAGGTGCAATTCAGTATTGGACGAGATTCATTCCCAACTTCTCTTTTATAACAACTCCTTTGCATGCCCTAACTGGTGTGAAGAGAAATTTTCAATGGGAAGGAAAGAAACAAAAATATTTTGACACTTTGAAGGAGATGATCAGTACCACACTAGTATTAGCATTGCCAAATATTCAAGATCATTTTGAGATCAAGACTCATGCCAACGGATATGCCATGGGTGTAGTATTCATGAAATATCGTAAGCCTATCTGTTACCACTCTGCAACTTTTAACCATGTTGTTGTTAACTATCCTACATATGATAAAGAGTTGTATTCATTAGTTCAAAGTGTAAAGAAATGGAAGCACTAATTCTTAGGGAAGGAAACATTCATACATATAGACCATCATCCCTTACAGTATCTCAAAGAACAGACAGAAATTCCACAATATCGACACTATAGATGGATGGGTTTTCTACAACAATTTCATTTGGTAATCAAGTACAAGAAGGGTAGAAGAAACAACGTAGAGAACTATTGTCTGCGGGGAAATTACTCTATAATATTGGAAATCTATGTATTCCTACAAGTGAATGAGTCCATGTAATACGAGAAGCTCACACTTCTGTTGTGTCTGGGAATTTTTGGGTAGGAAAAAATATGGCTCATTTGTCGAGGTTTTGTTACTAGCCTCAAATGAAAGAAATTGTAACTAAATATGTAAAGGGGTGTATGAAATGTTCTACGTGTAAGCGCACTAATAGAAAAATGGGGCTATAATCACCACTTCATGTTCCATCCCATCCATGGGTGTAACATCCCGCTCTGGCTCACTGAGAAAACTTATTCTTTGAGGACACTTGCTTGCAAGTGATCTGGACTTTATGATATTAAAACATTTATCCTTGATTATGATGCGTTATAATAGATGACATGATGTTTTACTGCTTTGACGTAGACAGGTGCTATTGACACAGTTTTATTGAGTGTGCAGGGTTTTGGAACTTGAGGATGCAGAGGCATCAGTGGAACCCCTTGGACTCCGGATTGAGTCAGGGAGTGTGCTATTTCGGCTGATTTATTTACTGTGATATTTCATTGATTTGATGATATGATGTTGACATGTTTTGACACGATTGTTGAGGATGTAAGCTGATGATAGCTTGCCGACCAGACTCACATACAGAGTAAAGGGGTCACACACATTTTCTAGAGAGGTTGAGGGAGAGGGGTGGACAATAGCCCTGCCACAGCCTACTAGCACTCCCACCATGGCTTGAACCGTAGGTTAATGATTACTTAGTTTGAGAGGATCCACGATGCTGTGAGGGAAGATTGCGACAGTCGCTCACGATGATTCTAAGGGGTGTGCAATAATGCGAGGGCCTTATTCTTTAGATCCCTTAGTCTCCCACAAGTTCACCTAGTGGAGTGTTGACTCCAGGGGTTATAGATGTCTACCAATCAGTCAAGTTGGCGAGTGGCACCCTTGGAGCATGTGGTGAATCCTGAAGGGCATGTCGCGCGAAAGAAACATAAGTTGGTGAGTGGCACCCTTGGAGCACGTGGTGCATCCTGAAGGGCATGTCATGTGAAAGAAACACAAGTTAGCGAGTTGCACCCTTGGAGCATGTGGTGCATCCTGAAGGGCACATCGCGCAAAAGAAACGAATGAGGTGAGTGGCACCCTTGGAGTACGTAGTGCATCCTGAAGGGCACGTCGCATTGATGATGATGAAGAAACAAACCTAAATGGCCCTAAGACATTAACGCCTTAAGAAATTCTTACAATGAATTCCCTAAATAATTGTCGCCCAGTTTAGAATCTAAACCTAAGTCTTAAACTTCTCTAGGGTAAAATTTTATTTAACCTTAAGAAAAAGACCCTAAAAAAAATTAAAAAATAAAGATATAAACTAAAACCCACTTATGTAATAATTTTAGTCTTCTTAAATTTGGTGGGTAAAATGAAGAGAGGAATAATTTAATTAAAATCCGTGGTTTTAAATTGTAAAGAGGAAATCAATTATTTAACTTGTGGAAGTATAAAAAGATTTTAAATTAATAATAAAGGGAAAAGAGTACATAGCGCAACTGCCATTTTGCCTCTAATGAAAAGAGGAAAGAAGGGAATAGTAGGAATTAAAAAACTAAGTAATGGAGGAAACATAATAAAGGAAAGTGGGGAACTTATGGTAAAAAGCGCAGTCAACATAGTAAGGCATCTACAATTAAGAACCTTCTAATTTGAGCTAATTTAGCAACATCATTTTTTTAGGGAAAGTATTTAAAACATGTAAGGGGATCTAGGAACACCTAGGAGTAAATTTAGGAGCAATTCTAGGTGGGTGAGGGAATTGAGACAATTAACAAATTTAAAGAAAATAATTAATGGAGAAAAGAGGGGGATGGACGACACTTGTACGATGGAGAATAATTAGAATTGTTTTTATTAAAACTTAAATTAATTGTAATTTAGGGAAAGTTTGGGGTTCAAAAAACTCTATAAAAGAAAGGGAAGATGAGGAAGAAGGGGATCGGCTATTAGCGTAACGTTACAGTGCCTAAATTGTGACTTGACTGATTACTTGTGGAGAGTTGGGATTTTCTAGCTTAGATAGGAGTGGTAGCTCGGCTTTGCGAGGTGAGCTGGGAAGCTAGACGTATCATCTAGATAGTGTGTGGCCCCTTTGTGGCTCGGGGGGATAAGGGGGAAGCAGAGTACCCCTAGCGATTGGCTGGGAGGTACCGGTGAGGTCTTGACGGTCGGCGAGCGGGAGCGGCAAGGAATGTGCGGACGTCATTCGAGGCAGGCGGTGAGGCAACAGTATGCTTTTTGATTCGTAGAGTAGAATGCATTAAATATTATGCTAAGATCTAAAATTGATTGTAACCGGTCATGATGAATAGACATAAAAAGGGTTTTTCTCTGCTTGTATTAAGCTTGATGAATAATAATAGCCACATACTTGCATCAAATGTGAATTTATCTACTAGAATTTCATCAAAGGTGAATGGGAGATAGCGAGAATATTATTGCAACAATGTATACCCAATTTGATTTATGTCGTTTATATCTAAATCACTCTAAAATTTTTCTCTCTACGATGGTACTGTGTAATGGTTGTGACACAATACTTTTTCTGCATTTGGCCTATTAATAACTGGAAAAAAAAAAAAAAAACAGTTGCTCTACGAATGTCACTATGAATAGTTGTAACACATTTTTCTCTGCAAACCGGGTGATGTTTTCGTGAACTTACTTCTGCAAAACTATTTTAGGTAAAGGATGAATTATAGAAACTTTACGATTGCAGTTCCTGGATTTTTGTTTTTCTAATTAGATTACGGTGGATTTGTCTCTGGAATCCGAATTAATCTGCGTATTATCATAGCGTTCCATTTCCTGAACAACAAAACCCATTGTGCAAAGTCACGATGAAACCATGGTTTATGACACACTCTCTCTTGTAATTTTGTTACAGAAGAAAACTCCTTTCTGGATTTATCGTTGAGTTCGGTTATTGAAAATTTGGTTGGGCAAATTCGTTCCTGCGTTGGCATGAAAACCGACTCTTCTATTTTATTTTTTTCTCATCGATTGTCTCTGTTGCCATCTAGTTTCCGGGGTCACCTCAGGTCGAGGGTGGATTTACTTCCAACCTGGTATTGATGCTTTTACTGAGAAATTTCGAGGGGACTCCTCTTTGTCTCTTAACCTCCCACAACTTCATGTCATATCTCTCTTGAGAAAATTAAAAACGCTGTAAATTTTCCTATCTACCTTTGATTGGGACGGGGATGAGACATCTCGAGATCCAATCGCTTTCAGAGCCTTGCGTCCCTAGGCTTCCTTCTGTCCTCATGCAACCCTTTTTTTTTTTTTTTATTCAGTGAGGAGGTTGACGTTTTCTGTGCGTTTTACCTCGGCAGTCTGTTCTTTTAAATCGATAGCCTCTCTACTGTGTACAATGCTGCTATCTCTAAGTAAAAATTTTTTGGCATTTCTTCTAGAAAATCAACGTTTTCCTCCCCTATAGCCACGTTTTACCCTTTCTTTATTCCTTGCATGTGTTTATCTTCTTGGGTTGTTCATTTAGAAAGCCGTAGCCAGTATGGTAGACAAAAAATCTCCCTTTAGCTTTATGGATTTCATCCTTCCAGTCGGTACCTTAATTGTCATGGATAGTTGTCACCTTGGAACCTCAGGATAAGTTAGCCACTTGCTGGAATGCATCGCAATGACTTTTCCTGCTATGACATAGTTAGTATTGTTAGTAAAGTAGTATCTGATAGGATTTTGTTAGAAACTGTCTCATTATTAAATACTGTGTTATGTCTTTTTAATTACTAAATAGTAGCCTCTATTTCCTCTTAGTTAATGTTTCCTTAAATGTAAATGGCCAGGAGAGGGAGACGTGGATTAACTCTGACAGGTTGAGGCTATTTAATATTAGCCACAATATAAATAGCAATTATTTTATTTTGGTTAGATATAAGCAAACTACTTTATTTGTTAAGTAATTAATAACAACAATCTTCTTTAAATTTAGCAAGCAATTACTTATTTAGTTAACATTTCATGCAACATACTACAATTTTGTTATTCTTTAAATACAACAATCTACACTATTCATAAAGGCAATCTATCTTATTTTAGTCAACTTTTCATTAACAACAATTTACTTATTTAGTTAGTATTTAATAATAGCAAGCTACTTAATTTAGTTAATGTTTTAATTAATGTTAATATAAAGAAATGGAAGCTGATGTAATGGGATAGATTGTAAAGTAATGAAATGTTCGTGAAATGTTAATGTAGTGTACTGGAATGTAATGGAAAGTAATGTACAGTATGGGATGTAATGGGATGTTAATGTGAGGTAATGTAGTGTTAATGTAATGTCGTGTAATGTCTTATGCTAATGCTAATATTCGTGGGAGTGTACATGTTAATAAGGTCATCATTTATGGTAATGATATCGCAAATTATTTATATGTTTTCTGCTAGTTAAGGGTGAATGATAAAAGTATATATGCCTTATGTTTTACGTTAGTTAAGGGTGTATGAGGAAAAGGTTTTTAATGGAAATTAAACTCTCTAAATGCAGAAGCTAGATAGAGTTTCCACTCTTGCGACACACCTCCAAGGTCGTATCAGTAGTCTCGGGCTCTTTAAAGGCAGAGTTCCCACCACTGTGACCTCTTGACAGAGATTACTAGTTTCTGCCTTAGCAGTCGGCCAGGAGCCTATCTGACATTCTCTCTCTCCAGAGCAGAGAACTAAGATTAAATACCCTACTTTCTTGTGTAGAAATAGTAAAATCTACTACTATGGATTCGTCCATCTGTGTTCGTGTTGTACATAACACAGTATGTCATTTAATGCTTGCAGTTATTTGTTGTGCGCCTTATGTCTACGGTCGTTTAATGCTTGTAGTTACTTGTTGTGCACCTTATGTCTTCTTGTTGTGATCGTCGTGGTTGTGTCTTGTTAGTCGTCAGGTGGCAACGTAGAGTCAAGTGTGTATGTTTCCTTTTTACATGTGTGCACACACCTTAAACAAAAAAAATTTGCACCTGTTATCAGAGTTGTTGTCGTAACGAGGAGGCTGTTACAATGGGAAAGCATTTCGATGGATTTTTTAAGGGGTTTACAAATGACCAAAGGGGGTCATGACTATTTGTATATTGTAGTGGATAGGTTTAGCAAGATGTGTATCTTGATGCCATGTAAAAAGAAGATCACTGCTGAGCAGAATACTAATATCTTTTATAAGTATGTTTGGGTTCACTTTGGGTTACCCATATCCATTGTCTTGAATCGAGATACTCGATTCCTTGAGGATTTTTGTACTAGCGTGTAGAGAATGATGGACACCGAATTTAACTAAATATGTAAAGGGGTGTGTGAAATGTTATACTTGTAAGCCCACTAACAAAAAACTGGGGCTATAATCACCACTTCATGTTCCATCCCATCCATGGGAAAGCATTTTCATCAATTTTTTAAGGGGTTTACCAATTACCAAAGGGGGTCATGACTATTTGTAGGTTGTAGTGAATAGGTTCAACAAGATGTGTATCTTAATGCCATGTAAAAAGAAGATTACCGCTGAGAAGTATAATAATCTCTTCTTTCAGTATGTTTGTGTTCACTTTGGGTTACCTACATCCATTGTGTTGGATCGATATACTTGATTCCTTGGGGATTTTTGTACTAGCTTGTGGAGAATGATGGACACCAAATTGAAGATGAGCACTGCTTTCCATCCATAGACCGATGGACAGACAAATGTGGTAAACAAAACAGTGGTACTTTTTCTTTGAGGCTATTGAAACAAGCATCCCAAGTTATGGGATGAATAGATACCCTACATACAACATGCCTATAACCGAGCCTTACATTCATCCACTCAGAGTTCAACTTTTGAGACATGTTTTGGGTACCTACCGAAGGTTCCTTTGGACATTATGTATGGGAGATATGTTGATGTGAATGAATAAAAAACAGAGGACAAATCCCTCAGGTTCATCCAAAGGATCCAACAAATACACTAAGCAGTTAGGGAAAAGTTGGAGAAAATTCAAGCACAGTATAAAGCTCAACATCACAAGCATATGGTTGATCATCAGATCTAGGTTGAAGACTGGGTATGGCTTCACATTAGCAAGGAGAGGTTGAAGGGTGAAGGAAAAAAACTCAAGCCCATTTGTTATGGACCCTTTACTATATTGGAGAAAGAGTCACTAACTCTTTTTGTTTATATCTTCCATCTTATATGCAAATTTACTCCATTGTGAATGTCGAGAACTTGAAATTTTTTGAGCTTTTCGTGATCATGGATCAGGATGATGAAGTTTCAATAACTTAAGTTGATGAGTTTGCACCCGATTACTTGTATGAGTTACATGAATATATCATCCTGGATAGAAGTGCGAGGACTTCATGCATGGGTGATGTTAATTATCTTCGAGTAGGCTTAAAGAGCACTCATCCAATCAAGGAAAACTAGATTGTGAAGGACAAAGTGAGGGGACTCTTCCCTCACTTACCATTTGATTGATGAAATATTTTGGTGGTCTAAAAAGATATCAGTGGGAAGACGTGATCAAAAAAGGATCTAGAGAAGGCTAAGAACAACTCAAAACTCACAGAGGCAACTCAGGACACTCAAAATGGCTTTAGCATACAGAGAAAGGGAAAAACTTCAAAGTTCCCAAAAATCTGTTAAAATGGCATGATCGGGAAGAGAACGTCACAATATTTCTAATGACTTAAATGACTCATCAAATGGAGTTACGGATCAAAAGATATTTGCGGTCAAAGTTTTGGTCAACCTAGACCTGTCAGCAGGGATGAGTTAGCATCCGGAATGATGATGTCAGTACCAATACAGATGACATCATTATTCATAAAACATATCTGAAAAGCGTAGAATGTGACACGTGTCATGTTGGTGTCATCATGATGATGTGGCATCACCAGAGGCTGCCATGTGTCACTCATTTTTGGACATTTCAATCCGACATGTGGACCAATGAAAATGTTCCATGTGGCAGTCTGTACAGGACATGTGGCACTTGTACACTATGTGGCAGGATGACATGGAATCCATATGACACGTGGCAGGGTGACATGGCAGATAGGTGTCTTGGCATGCTAACTATACAATGAGGAGACATGGGCCAATGTTTGGATGCCACATGGTAGTGGGAAAATGCCCAATTATGCCCAACAACCCGGAATTCAAAAAAAATATAAATACCGCCAAATTTGTCAGTGGTTACACCAGATTGGTGGCATATTCCACCGGTCGACCAAATATAGCATCTTCGCCAACTAAGAGGTCATCCACCAAGATATACCCCAAAATAAACAGGAGTCTGCAGGTTCGACCCTGGAACCTCCGCTTAACCAATGCCTTCATATAGTATCCACTAACCAATCCGCCAACCAACCCTTTATTGCCTAACCATCCAACTATTGGTTATAAAAAGGGACTTCTACCGGTCTACGAAGGGGGAAAATGAAGGGCGCTACCATACATAATTGGCACAAATTTTGAGATAGAGGCACATATTTCAATATATAGTCCATACATTAGTTGCAGGTGTGGGCATGGAAAACGAGGAGAGATTTTTCTTGGGTCTGAAAGTGCCAGACTTAGATCAAGGCCTGGAGACAAATTTTTGTAGGTAATTCAACGCCACGAACACAGTGGTGATGTTTTTTTTCTGATCTGAGCAAAGATTCTATAGATTAACTCTAGAATGTGATATACTTATGTATTTTTCTCAATTCTTTTGTGGAGTTAATAAAAAGGCCTACCGATTTGAGAGAAGGATGTAGAGACGTAGTATACCAAGGACGAAATTAGTTATCAAGTTTTTGCATTCATATTTCATGATTATGTATGTTTTCTTTTGAGATTTCCCTTCTTTATTGTGTACTCTAGTTTATTCTCTTTTAATACAATTCTTTAATAAATCAGCAGATGAAATGATCCTGGATCAAAATTGGTATCAGAGTTTTACTAATATTTCGAACCAAGTTTGTATCATAAATAATTTTGTATGTTAATATCATTTAGTATCAGAGATGGTTTTGACATTTATTTGCAAGTGAATTCTTATGAGGTCCAAATATAAGTGAGGTGAAGAAAATCTTGTAAGTTATAACCCTAAAATAGGTTCAAGGAGCTTCACTCGAAGAGGATAAATGAAGCATGATGATATTCTTTCTGAAGATGATAAACAATTTTGAAGGATGTTCCTTGAGATAAAAAAATATGGCTAAGGAATTATGGGAAGACATATAATGAAGGAGAGCAAATCATCATCAAAATGAAAGTGGTCCAGTTGAAACAATGGTAAAAATTGAAACAATTGAAGAAGGAGGAGAAGGTAAAAAGCATCAAGACCCTCTTTCATCCTCATCCTCCTCCTCCTCCTCCTCATCATCATCATATTACGATGAAATTAAGAATTCTTCTCATAATAGGAAGAAGCATTCCAAGAATTCTTAGCATTCTCATGGTGTGCCTTTATTAAAGCTAGATGTAAAGTTTGCTTTACCTACTTATTATGGAGAGTTGAATGTAGAGAAGTTGGATAATTGGGTCAAGTATATTTAATTCTATTGCAGGGTATAAAAAATCATATAGGACACTTCAAGAACACGGTTGGATACTCTTTGCTTGAATGACATAGCTTTGATCTGGTGGGAGATTCGGACATAGGATGATCTTATTCAACATGGTAAAATCATCTCTTGATGGACTGGGTGTTTTGTTGCATTAAGAAATCAATTTTGTCCATTAGCTTAAATTCAAACATCAATGGTTTCTTGGAAACATATAAAACAAGGAAAAGGGAATAATGTTCAAGCTTGTACACAGGAATTTAGGAGGAAGGCATTGTCTTTGGGAATTCCATTACACGCTCCTAAGACTCTTCTAAAGTATATTAGTGGTATGCACTCATATCTTCACCATAATATATTGATGTTAAATCCTACTAATAAATTGATGAAGTTTCATTACAAGCTACACATCTTGAAGCGAACGAAGGAAAACATGTTGAGGATGTTTTAAAGGAGCCACATGAATTCAAGGAGTAATTGAAGGGAAAATGGATGTGTAAGAAGACAACTACAATGAATAAGGATGAAGAGAGAAATCCTACATGCTTTCACTTCGAGAAGAAAGGACATGATGAGAGGAATTGTTCGAATCTACATCCAAAATTAAATCTAGAGTGGGATCGGCCTAAGAAAGGTAAACCGAAGACCATGACCATGGTTCAAGATCTTGGATCCAATTCCAAAGATGAAACTAAGGTTACAACTATGGGCATCAAAGATAAATTTGTTGTTGCAAGTTTTATTTTGCATACTTCTTCTACAAATTCTAAAGTAATTCTTGATGAAAGGAAAATAAAAGAACAATTTCAATTACGAGTTATCTCAAATAACACTAATTTTGATACAATTGTTTATAGTGTATCACAAGTGAATCTTATTTTAGAGAAGGTCATTCAGAAGTTGGGATTGGAAACTAGGCCTCATCGAAGATCATATCCTTTGGGTTAGATTTGTGATAATGCTCAAGTACAGGTAACTAAGTAGTGCAATTTATGGTTTGCGATCACATCCAATTTCATTGATGAGGTAGAATTAGACATTGTTGCACTCCAAATTCAACCATCTCAAAATTTGATAAAAAAGACATTATTGTGTAAAGCTCATCGTCATCTTTCAAATGCTGCAAACGACAAGTCAATCAAAGTTTGTATTCAAAAGTTATAAGAGGTCAAAGTTCTATTCAATCGAGGTCAAAAGTCAACAGTCAAAGTACAAGGGTAAATATTGCGGTAACACGTGGTACCTAATTGGTAGGTGACTAGGAAAGGTACAACCCAAGTGGACAAATTGTAGGTTGAAAGGTAGCATATGGGTGGTCCAATCAAGTGTTGACAAGTGGAATTGGATAGGCAATGACAAGTTTCCAGGTGGAAGTCCCTCATTGACCAATATTGGTTTATGTTGTATAAAATTTTGGGAGTCAATGAGGGTCGAACCCATGACCTCCCAAGGTCTTAGAGTACCTGCCACAAATGACACACCACACATTGGAACTTAATATCTATATGGAAAACAATATATATACATGTTAATGTTAGGCTTCATATGGGTGTCCAAAGGGTGAAAGGCTTAGGTCATCAACCCTTTTCCCTTGGTATTGAACTATACCATATAAAAAACACCTATTCATGGAGGGGAGTCAACACATATTTCACGTGGAGGTTATAACTACGTGTACATATATAACATATAGTTATATATGTTATAAAAAATAACAAAATCCATGATGTATATATCGGTTGATGGGAATGGAACCTCAGACTCGCCAACTTTAGCAAAGGCCTAAAACACCTCCGCTAACCAACTATCCACCAATCTTAGTTGGTTACAAATACACTCTAATTATAATTAAGGCCATCCACTAATTTCAGGATTTGGTTACAGAACCAGCCAAATCACACTTAATGTATGCCATAAATTTCAGAAAGAAGGTTAGGGGTGCACCTTATTTAATGATGCACAACCCAACACATTGTACAAACAATTTCATGCATATTTTTTTCTCATAACGCACGTCGAGAGTACACATCACTCAAGGTAACACCATAAAGTGTGTCAAGGGGTACCTTGACATACTTTCAAGGATTTTATATCAATTTTGCATGATTGTTTGCCAAGAAATTAACAATGCTCTATGTTTCTGCATTTGATCATTGGATTTTTGGAGTGTCTTCAAAATTGTGTTTTTGTAAGCCTATATTGTAATGTAATTTGGAATTTTTAGATCATAAAGAATAGTCATACTATTTAAAGGGACTTTGGAGATGTAGTGATGTAAGACAATTATACCTGTATTTTGAGTTCTTTTATTTTTTGTTGTGTTATTTCATTTACATTTCAAGTTATTCATCATTTTATGGGTTTCGGGACAAGTAAGACATTCACATGATATTTTTCAAATAGTCAATAAATTTTCAATTTCCTAAATCTGGTTGGATGTTTATGTGTATTTAAGAATTAATTGGCATCTAATGATTTTTGGGTTGAATTGGTATCATAGTTTTATTGATATTTTGAACCAAGTTGGTATCAAAATGTGTTTGGTATTTTCGGATCAACAAAGAAAAAAACAAAGAGAATACACAATCGAAAAGAGTAGACACCTAAAAACAAAAAACAAAAACCGAAATAAAAAAATGAAATATTATCGTTGGAAAAAATTAAAACAACGTATTCGAGATTTCTACCTTTGGATATGACTGAGTTGGTCATATCTTAGGAAAACAAAAACATTTTTTAGTGAAACAAAAAATGTTCCTCATTGTAACAAGCACTCTATATGCAATGGAATAGTCCTCTCATCCCATAAATATAGATAAATGGAAGAAACCAGAGATGAGGCAATGCGGCTTCACGATCTCGATCTACAATGGGAACGTGTATTCATATGCGTTCTAATACCATGTTCGACAAAAATGTATTCCAATAGAGGATAAACAACTTCAATACCCACTTACACAACTAGATCAAAGATCAACACACCAATTTTTTGACATGGTAAAACCCCTGGATCGAGGAAAATACAAACCATCAGATCACTCTATGTCGAGAAAATATCATGACCATCAAATTACATAACTACAAATGCATACTAAATAAACAATCTGATAAGCAGACTTTTACTTAACAATACATTATACCAATTTGATCTTAACTAACTCCTAAGTGTCAAAATAAATTAACAAACTAGTCTATATATATATATATATATATATATATATATAATTTTTCAACTTATACATACATTTATTTATTATTTTTAGCTGATATATGAGCATATAACAACATTCCTAAATCTAAATCTTTTTTCCATCTCAAGAAGTGAGGAATACATTTATTTATTATTTTTAGTCGATATATAAACCTATAACATCTTTATTAAATCCAAATCATTTTTCCATCCAAATAAGTGAGGAATACATTTAGAAATACTTTTCAAAATTTCAATTTAGGTTTTTTTTTTTTTTTCAAAATATAAAGCTTAAATAGAGAATTCAACCATCTATGATTTCTTATGTATTCATCTTTCTTTGTTGATGTCATCACTTATTCTTAATTTTTTTCTCCTATATTCTTTGGCTTGTTATTACTAAGTTGTTCCTTTCTAGTGAGTGTTTTATTTAAACACTCAACTTCTTCATTTTCTTGTGATTGGTATGGGGAGATTTTTTTATGATTTATCATAAACTTACGTTAAAAATTCTATGGGTGCTAACTTACATTAAAAATTCTATGGCGTTGATCACTAATTATTTTTCTTGTTAGGGGTATCCAAGTCTAGGGATGTTGTTTTGTATAGGAACTTTTCCACCACGTATTTAGTGCAATAGTCAATTGGCTATGCTTTATCCTATTTCGTTAAATATTCTCATATAGTGAAGACAATTTTCAATTGTCTCTACTTTATCACATTTCGTTAAATATTCTACTTGATGATGTATTCAACACGACTTAGCTTTCCTTTTGTATAAAATGGTCTTACGAAGTCCATTACCAAAGTATCAAATGGAAGAATTGGATTGATGGACTACAAAGGAATTTCGTCTATTTTTTTTCTCCATTCCAATTCCATGTCTACTGTGTTTGTTATGAGCATCATTGTGAGAAAGGAGGAACACAAACTTTGGGAATTAGAGATACTGGGATAGTTGAGGTAAAGAGAGTGCCATTTTGAGTGATTTTATGATGGACAATGAATAATATGGAGAGGGCATAGCGTTCGTCAAAATTTTGAATTACCACTGATAGAATAATTCCAAGAAAATAGTCATATGATAAGAGTGGTACTTGTGAAAACATATTGTAAACGCATGCCCTTGTATATGTAATCTAAAATCAGAATGAGAGTGAGTAGACATTTTATGCATATTCATTGGTTCTTTCAGATTGTCTTGAGTATAATTTTGTGGTTTTCTTGCATCACATATTTCTGGATTGAATCTTGCACGTTAAATTTAATTAGGGTTCTCAACATAATTTTGTTTTATCAAACTATAATAATCCATTCTCCATTATTGAAGGTACACATTGACCATAAGAGGCCTCCAAAAATCTCGATAACCAATGGGATTGATACTAGGTGATCCAGATTGTATAGTTAAAGGAGGAGTAATTGTGGAAGGGAATGGTGTTTGATACTTAGAAAATTTTGAACTAATTAGCTATGCCATTCCTTAAAATAATAGGGATTTCCCCAGGTTGATCCAAGCCTAACTAGAGATGGGAGGAGACATACATTCATAATGCCAAGAACAAACAACAACTATTTAATAATGGATGGAATGGGGTAGGAATGTGTGATTGTGCTCATGACGGAATGGGATGTGGACCATTAGATGAGGAATGATGCTTTAAGAAGTTTGTTAGAAGGAGCACCATATATCATAAGAGAGGGGTCTTCATTAGGAGTGGATAGTTAGACATACCCTCACAAACCCCATTGAGATTTCCATAAAACATGTAATATTTTTGTAACCATAAAGGGTCTTCATGGCTTTGAACATATTAGATATTGACCATAGTACATATGAACCATTCTACCTTATGGGTTACTAGATGATACATCAATAATATTCGCTGGAATGACATTTATGTGTTCCAACCAATCATTAAATATCATGCTTATGTCATCTCTCCAAAATCACATGGATAACTTATAATATACCAAATTGATAAAATAACGACTCTACCCTATGAGTGTGAGAATTAAATATTGATGAGCTTCCAATATAAGTGTGAAAATTAAATAGTGATAAGCTACAAGGGTGATTGCCCTTCATTTGACACATATGGAATAATAGGCTCAAGGGATGTGAAGGGGAATATTAATGTACTAGAACAAAATATCAACATAAGGATATTCCATTATAATAAGATAACATGCAATTTCACATAGATAACAATTACAAACAGAAAAAAGATAACCACATAAATTGATTACCCTTTCATTAAATTATAAGAATAAAAGTAAAGTTTTTTACTTTCGAAAAAAATTCTACATTAAATAATATATATATATATATATATATATATATTATTTTTTAAAACTGGATTATTTCTCTTAATCTTCATAACATAAATTGATAATTTATAATTTATAATTTCTAAGTATTTGCAACTAGAAGACATCGGAATTTTAAATAATCGATACATATTTAAAATCGATTTATAATGATAAATTGATACATCGTGTGAAAAGAAAAGTTTCTAGGCNTCTTAATCTTCATAACATAAATTGATAATTTTAAATTTATAATTTCTAAGTATTTGCAACTAGAAGACATCGGAATTTTAAATAATCGATACATATTTAAAATCGATTTATAATGATAAATTGATACATCGTGTGAAAAGAAAAGTTTCTAGGCTAGGCTCGTCGCTTTGGTGAACAAAAGGATAAATTGAATACACGACATGATTGTATTATTTTATGTGGCGTGTCTATTTATTCGAGGACAGAGTGCATATCACCTTTTTGTTGTTTTCAGTAGAACCAAACATAGGTGCACTCGCATGCCTCCAAGCTCCAGCAAAAATGGAATATACCGAAAATCTTCTTAAGATGGATTGATCTTGCGCAGCAAATAATGTAAACATTAGAAGACAAAATAATTTTCCATCATTAGAATCTAAATGGAGGAACAGTCAGGAACCATTAGAATCTAAATGTGGACGGAAAGACAAAACTCTTTGTCTTGTCATGAGGGAGAATTCCAGAGAGCACTGTGTAGTCATGACTTSACGTGATTAGACAGAGRAGGCTGAAGAAAAGATCAGCTCAAGTACCGATWATGGAATGTACCGATAATCCTTAAGAAAAGATCGATTGATCTTGCCGGGCAAATAGTGTAAACATTTGAAGACAAAATAATTTTCCATCATTAGAATCTAAATGGAGGAACACTCAGGAACTATTAGAATCTAAATAKGGACAGAAAGACAAAACTCTTGGTCTTGTCATGAAGGAGAATTCTAGAGAGCATTGTCTAGTCATGACTTGACATGATTAGACAGCGAAGGCTGAAGAAATTTAGTCATTGTCTAGTAAATAGCAACACGTSATTACAATTTGGTGTTGTATGGATAAAAATATATTAAATCATGTTTGATTCATTATGAAGCTTATTATATTATATGAAGAATTACAGTTTTATTAATAGTTTTGATTTCATTTATTTTTTAAATTTCTCAATATGCGTTGTAATATTTTTTAGGTTTAAAATATTTTATTTATCTTATTGGCGATTCAAACAAGTTACATAAACTAGTAAATGTTCATAAAATTGAATACGTCTTTCTTTGTGTTTTGAGACTTTTGTACTGTTTTAAGTTTGAAATATTTTATTCATCTTGTTGCCAAATTTAACATCTTATATAAACTATTCAAATCATCAGAAAATTGAATATTTTTCCCTTTCTGTTTTGAAACTTTTTCGTTATGTCCAGTGAGAAGAGTTTTTATGATTAATTGGAAAATTCAGTGTTTTTTTATTTCTCTCGAAGTTTAATTGTTTATACATTAAACAAAGGTCTATCACATTTTAAACTTTATTTTAATTGACAAATCATATTTTTTCTAATATGAATTTGTTTTTCTCCAAATAATAATTTGATTGTTTTTCTGTATCCATAACTGGCTCAAACAGTGCATATACAGCAATAATGGATAAGAGAGGAAAACTCGCTACAATAAGAACTGTGAAATTGTTTTCCTTAATAACTGTGAAATTGTTTTCCTTAAGATAATTCTATTGATATGAAATTCATAAATATAATTTGATTGTTCTATATCCATGATGGTAACAAATAGTATATCCGTGACGTTAGTGGATAAGAGAACAACTCCTCACCATTTTTGTTTTGTTTAAGAAATGTGAAATTGTGTACAGATAGCGTGATTAACTGAAGTTTTCAAAAGTCAAGCTTATGCATGGCATCCCTTACATCATTTCAATGTAAGAGATACTATAAATTACATATTGTGAGGATATTAATCCTCACAACATATGGTTCTTCTAATATGAATGCTATAAACACACTGACCGTGTTCCAAGGTTTTTGTCTAAAAGAAAATATGATAGAAAAGATCGATTTTGTTTTGTAAGAAGTAGGCCTTTATGCAAATTATCATTCATGGTGTATCTGAAAGTTATTTTTTAGGGTTTTGTGAAGAAGAAAACATGATAGAATAGATCGAGTATAGTTATTTTAGAATTTGATAAGTTAAAAAAAAAGTATTTGACTTTTTCAAAAATATATCATTGTTTTAAAAAATATTTATTATGATGATGATTAATGTTCATTGGACTTTAAAAAGGTAAGGGATTATTTGTAATTCATTACAATTCTATCTCTGCTTTGGAAAAGCATTAAGAAAGGCTTTCCAAAATCATCATAATTTTGTTGAATTAAAAGGTTAACAATATTGATAGTGTGATAAATCTTTTTAAATTAAATTCTAATTTGAGTATGTGTTGAATAATTTAAGAGAAAGTGTTTTTCATCTTTAATCCTCTTAATCTCACATAGATAACAAACTCTATAATATACAAATATAAAAATAAATTAAATAATATTTAATATATTAAATAAAAATAAAAATATCTTATATATTAAATGAAAAATAACAATTTTATATAATATAAAAATTGTTATATAATAAAAAAAATAAAATTGCTTTACTTAACATACAAAGTAACTCATCTTAACTCCTAATCTGTTAATTCATAAGAGAGATAAAATCCACTATGGTGAAAACGTTTTGGTTAAATAACTTTTTGAATGAATTAATAGAGATAAAATCCATTATGGTGAAAACGTTTTGGTTAAATAACTTTTTGAATCAATATTTGGTTGAACAACTTTTTTCCATGAGATCAATTTAGACAAAATGTCTTATCTATCCCTCGTTGCAATTTAGCCTCGTGTCTACAGGGAATTCAAATAGATACTTAAGCGAACACTCACTAAAATGTTCATTGAGAATGAACGAAAACATGAAAACAACAAGTTTGAGAAGGTGAACACTGCCATTATTTGTTTACAAATCCATAGTTAAGTGTGTTTGGACGGGTTCTCAATAGAGAATACGTAGCAGAGAAGTACATTCATTGAAAATGAATGAAAACATGAAAAAGATAAGTTTGAGAATGTAAATTTAGACATTATCCGTTTACAAATTCATAGTTAAATGTGTTTGGACAACCGTTAAATAGAGAATACTTGTAGTGTTGTAATTGAGCATAGAATACTTTTAATGTTGTAGTAGAGCATAGCACATGGAGTAACCTTTTAATGGTTTATAGTATACATGAATGGTAAATCATAAAGTGAGTTTAATCTTAGTGTTATGGTGTCAAAATTTAAATTTCTCAAGAGTTAGGTCCCTACTCAATCAATATTAGAGACCAAAAAGACTGTGTATTATAATTATTTGGTTGTTGAATCATACATTGAGTATTCTTTAGAGTGTGGGTTTTTTTTTCGGTAAGGGTTTTTCATTTGGTATAAGAGCTTGATCACCTCAATTCTAAGGTGTTAGACATAGGGTTTCTTGATCTAATCATTGTTGGAGTGGGATCTTGTGCATAAGGAAATTTTGTTGCAGGGAAATGACAAGTTTATCTAGATTAGAAATGGATATGTTTAATTGAAGTTTAATTGCACTAAATTTGAGTTGTAGAATCTGAAGATGGGGGACATTCTCATAGATCAAGATCAATGGGTTTTAGTGTCTAGAACCAAACCTGTTGGTATAATAAATTAAGAGTGGGTGGTGTTGGAGAGAAAGGCATGACGCCTTATTAGACATTTTTTTCCCTATTTGGTATTATTGAAAATTTTTGAAGAAAAAAATGCACTATATGTATGGAAGAATTTGAGGGATTTGTATTAGGGTAACTTGGTTAATAAACTTTTTGTGTGGGAATTTTTTTTTTCCTTGAGAATGGGTGATGGTGATTTTGTAGCTGAGCACCTAAATTCATTTAATACTATTGTGACCTAGTTGATTTTAGTTGAAGTGAAGATAAATGAGACTCAACGTATGACCTTTTTGTGTTCTGTTCCATATTCATGGGAAAGCTTGGTAACGGCCATTGGAATCACTATGAATAAATATGTGCTTGATGAGGTCATGGCTAGTTTATTATTAGAGGAGGTGAGGTGAAAAGAATCAAAACCCACCAATAAGTACTTATATGTTCATGGAAGATAGAAGGAGAAAGGAAAGAAGAGAGAAAATTGTATATCCAAATCTTGTGGGAGACATAAGTCTCCTAGAATGTTCAAGGAAAAATGTTTGAACTGTGGCAAGGTCGAGAATTTTATAATGTATTGCATGGAAGAGAAGAAATGAATAAGAAGGAAAATACTGATTATGTTAATGAAAAAAATATGAAGAGGATGGTGGAGATGAATTTTTTTGCACCTTTGGCAACCTATTGAAGGCATAGTGCAAGGATTATAGACTCCACTTCTTTCTTCCATATGACTTCCCATCGACCCTAGTTTTCGATGCATGAGAAATATGATGTTGGGGATGGTATACCTTGGTGATGAATGTCCTCTTAGCCTAGTTGGTTGTGGAATATTCATGACTAGATTCCTTGATGCAATAGTAAATGGGATCAATGCAGTTTCACACATTTTGGGTCTAAAACAAAATTTACTATCAATAAGCACACTTAATGGCACACATGGGTAGGTTGTTTTCTTTTACAAAGGGTGTAATATGGTCTAAGGAGAGATGGTACTCAGTAAGGGTGTTTGTGTGGGAACTTTGTTCCAACTTGATGCATGAACTATTGAGTGTAATATTTCTTCCACTTTTTTAGAAGAGATATCTATTGGATCCACAAATTCATTATCATAACCTCCTAATGATACTATTTCCTCAAAAATAAGTTCAACAATAGAGAATAAAACACTATGACACTAAATATTGGGCCATATAAGTGAGAAGGGCCACTTGAAAAATAAAAATATTCTTGATCGATTGAATGATCATTCTCGTGAGTTTGATTTTTTATAACATTTTGTATATGCAAAACAAAATTGTATCCAAATTATTCTTATTTGCACAAAAAATTTTGGGTTGTTGGATTTGATTCATTCTAATGCATTCAATCAAGTTAAAGTTAAAGTTTCTTTAATTTCTAAGGATTTTTATTATGTGTCCTTCATTGATGACTATTCTAGAAGGACATGTGTAAATTTGCTTAGAACTAAATATGTTTTTCTAGTGAGTTTGAGGAACTTAAAGCTCTCTTTTAAAATTAGATTGGTAGAAATATTAAGGTATTGAGGACTCATAATGGTGGTGGAATTTTAATATGTTTTTCAAGCAGAATCTGATCCATAAATGGTAGGCCTAAGTCATGTATGTATAACCAACACGAATTGTGCTTCCAAATAAAATTATTCTTACTATCTTGTGTTGGAAATACTGAAAGGGGGTGGGGGGGGAGATGAATGAGAACTACCTTTTTAAACAATTAGAAATTACTTTTTTATTTCATTAATCGCCATAATATATCAACAATGGACTTGTATTTAAAATCAATTATATAAATATAATTAGCACAGATTTCAAGGTTTTATAAACAATAATAGTGAAGCACAACAATCATTCTTAGAGCACCAACTCTTGCAGACACAAATCCCCTTCTTCATGGCACCAAGCCTAGGAAGCACCAACTCCCCCTTTTTAGGGAACCAACCCTAGGAAGCACCAAATCCCTTGTCTTTTAGGGAACTAACCATAGGAAACACGAACTCCCTTGTCTTCAGGGCACCAACCCTAGGAAGCACCAACTCCCTTGTTTTCACGGTTTACTGAGTAAAGGATATGAATCCTTCCTTGCTCCTCCCTTCCACCCTCACTACATAAGTATCATCAGTTCTTCTTCTTGGACTTTGCTTCTTCTTTTGGTCTTTTGATATGGACTACAGAAACACTTCTTCTTCACCATTCTTTTTTGCTTATATATTCTTCCAACTAGTGTGGGCATTGAAGCATTGTGTCCCTTTGTTTGGACCATTGCACCTCTTCATTTAATTTAACAGTAATAAAATTTGTCTTCTAATTTATAATTAATATCTTCCTCTATTATTATTCACATTAGAGTAAAATATTTTCAATTTAGAAAGAGGAATTTTCATAAATCGATCACAGGTATGGATCGATTTCTTTTAACTCGATCCCATGCCTTTTTATTTCATTCTTAAGATTTTGTTGCGTCCCTAGTTCTCCAACATATCATATTTGATCTTTTCAATTAGATTTCCAACGCATTGGATGTATTTGATCACTTAATATCAATGAATACATAATCCATATCTTGTCAGGTTCAAAGTTTCTTCCTGACAGAGGAAAAAATATTCCTTTGCATGTTAAAATTCACACATACATACTTTCATCACCTCCATTCTATATGGCCATAGGTGGTGACTAAGAGATAATCCAAACGAGTTCTTAATCACTTATAAAGATTCATGGTTGTGGTTTATTTTCATGTTTGATATGGGCGATTCTCATTCACTTCAATACTTCGACATTTTATGAATCAGGAATTTGCAGTCTTCCAACTCTTCTGGAGAAAGTTTCGTCGAAGGGTGTATAAACACTCCTTGCTTGATAACCTTGACATGCCCAGGAGATAGGATGGTAGACTTATGCACAAAGGAGCTCTCATTCTCCAAGTATTCGAATATTCATGACTTTGACCTTCAACACTACATGTAGTTTTGTTGGTAGGAGAAGCTAGGTATCCACAAAGGATGTAGTCCGAGAGTGATGTAGATTGTTGACGTCGATGATGACATAGAACTGGATGAGTGGGTGCCACATGTCACCTTGATTCATAACTTTCGTATACCTAATGTGCCAACTATGCGTTAACAGGTTTTACTAACTAATTGGGCCACATGTCATATTTGTCTTCTGAAACATGTCTTACTTCATGGCTTCGATACTTCGTGACTTCGAGAGTTTTGGAACTTTTATACCATCCTTCGATCATTGTCAAAGTTCCAAATAGATATAGCATCGTATATTTTCAATTGTATTGATCCTATGGACTTTGTTTATTCTGAAACTTTGGGGTTCAAGAGTTCTTGGTTTACCTGAGATCTTTATCATTGGAGTGGTTCAAGGCTGTAGTTGACCACCTTCTTCCTTAGATCACTTTGAAAGTTTCAATATTTTCACTATAGATCAACGACTGACGAGATTTATTTTTCTTCCTCTAATCCGAAGGTCAACGAGAGTTCGTGATGTCGGGGATTCGACCTTTGGTTTACTTCCCTATTTTAGACTCCTTTTTGTCGGAGTGGTCAACACTGAAGTTGACCACCTTCTTTCCTTTAGTGTGATATGATGGTTTATATTTAATCATTCCCAACCTATGACTTCACCTTGATCTAACGATCTTGGATTGTCCTGAACTAAGAATAAATGACTCCTATAACTCGATCCTTTACAAAATGATTTCTTCACTCGCAAAACTCTGTCTCCTTTATTATTTCAAATTCGTCATCACTTTTGATCTTCGATTAAAATTATTCCTTCTAATATTTGGGTTTATACTGGATTCTTCTACACCTTGTTGACATCAATAAAAACATCGTACCACTGTGTCCAACATTATCCCCCTTTGGCATTGATGGCAATCTTTTTCTTTTTGAAATGTTTTTATTTCTACTACTTATCAATTTCCTCCCCTTTTATAGAAATGAAAGAGCGAATATTTCTTCACTCCCCCTATGGAAATGCTCCCCCTCGCCATGTTCCCCTTTTCTTCTAATGCGACTTTAGTGGTTTTAATGAGGTATGTTAATTACTCCCAATTTTTCTCAAATATTTTCAAAGGTACTTCTCGGTAAAGGTTTTGTGAATATGTCTGCAATTTGTTCTTTGGTGTCCACATACACTATTTTAACCACTCTTTGAGTAACCTGATCTCTTAACAAATGGTATTTGATCAATATGTGTTTGGTTTTAGAATGAGTTATTGTATTCTTAGAGATACTTATGGAACTAGTGTTATCACAATTAATAGTAATGGGATCATCATATCTTATTTGTAAATATTCTAATGTTTCCTTCATCCAAAGAACTTGTGTGTAGCAGGATGAAACAACAATGTACTATGCCTCTATTGTGGATAATGATGTGGATGTTTGTTTCTTACATAGTCATACTACCAGACATTTTCCTATAAAATATTATCCTCCATTGGTTCATTTCCTATCATCTATACTACCGGCCCAATCTGCATCAGTGTATGCAGTTATATTGAATTATTTATCTTTTGGATACCATAATACAAGCTTTAAGGTTCTTTTAAGATATCTGAATATTCTCTTTGCAACTTCTAAGTGAGTTTTTTTAGTTTGGATTGAAATATCTTCATGAGTCCTACAACCTGCATGATTTTAGGTCTATTATTTTACATCCAGTGACCATGGAAGTACTCATAGGTTTATTGTCTTCCATTTGGAATTTCTTTAGCTTTTCCATAATATATTTGTCTTGGGAAATGTATATTCCTTTTTCTGTTTGACTTACATGTAAACCTAAGAAGAAAGATAGTTCTCCCAACATAGACATTTCAAATTCTTCTTGCATTTTGGTTGCAAACTTTCTTCTTAGTATAGTAAGATTACCTCCAAATATGATGTCATCTGCATATACCACCACAAAAATCATATTTTGATTCTGAATTTTTATGTATAAGTTGTTGTCAGTAGTCCCTCTCTTATATCCTTGTTTCTGCCGGTACTCGTCAAGCCTTCAGAACCATGCTCCGGGGGCTTGTTTAAGACCATACATGGCCTTTTCTAGCTTGCACACATAGTCCTGATTTTATTTTAACATGAATCCTTTTGGTTTCTCAACATAGAATTCTTCTTCTAGTGTTCCATTAAGAATTGATGACTTGACATCCATCTGATAGATTTTGAAATTTCAAAATCATGCAAATGCCAGGAATATTCTGATGGCCTAAAGTCTTGCTACTGGAGAAAAATTCTCTTCAAAATCAATACCTTCCACTTGGGAATATCCTTTAAAAACTAATATGGTTTTATTCTTTATAATATCCCCATTTTCATTTAGTTTCTTATTGAATATCCCCTTGGTTCCTACCACATTCTTGTCCTTAGGTCTTGGAACTAGTTCCCAAGTTTTCTTATTCTCTATTTGGTCTAGTTCTTCATCCATTTATTTTATCCATCCTTTCATTTTTCTGGCTTCTTTAAATGAGTTAGGTTCTATCAAGGATAACATTGTTTTTTCTAAGTCAAATGTGAGTTTCCTTCTTGTTTCCACTCCTGCATTTTTATCTCCAATAATCTGACTTTTAGGATGATTCTTTTGAACTCTTTTTGATGGATATTTTGGAAAATGAATTTATTCATTGTCTTCTTCATCAATATACAATTCATTTTCCTATGTTTCATTATCATGATATCTTTCTTGAGATTCTACATCATCATATTCTTGCTGATATGTTTTATCAATTTTTTATATGCCTTGGGATATGCTCTTCTTTAGTTTTAGATCATCTATCTTTACATTTGAACTTACCACTATCTTTAGTGGTCTAAGATTATAAAATCGGTATTCTTTCTTATTAGGTGAATACCCTGAAAATATGTCTTCATCAAATCTTGGATCAAACTTTCTTAAATTGTCTTCATCATTCTTAATGTAACATTTACTTCCAAAAATTCTAAATTGTTTTACAGATGTTGGCCTTCCAAATCATAGTTCATAAGGAGTTTTGTCATGGTTGGGTCTCAACTGAGATTGTTTAAGTTTGGGGATATTTGTGTAGATTTCATCTCTATAGAATTTGTTTAGAAGCTTGGCTTCATTTAGCATGGTTCTTGCAACTTCTTGAATTGTTCTATTTTTTATCTCTACCACTCCATTCTATTGAGGAGTCCTGGGAGATGAAAATTGTTTTTTGATACCATGATTTTCACATAATTGAATGAACTCTTTAGAGGTGAATTCTTATCCATTGTTCGATATCAGACATTTAATTTTGAGACCTGTTTCATTCTCTACAAGGACTTTGTATGTTTCAAACTTCTTAAAGGCTTCTGATTTTTCTTTTAGAAAGTATACCCAGGTCAATCTTGTGTAATCATTAATGATCAACATAAAATAATGTTCACCATAAGTACTTTTAATTTTGGTAGGTCCATATATATATGTGTGAATAAGTTCTAATGGTTTTTTTGTGGAATGCTCTTTTGTTTTGAACCTAACTCTTGTTTTCTTCCCTATTTGACAATGTTTACAAATAGAATTTGAAGGATTTATGATCTTTGGAACATCCCTTACTTCATCCTTATTATTAGTTTTGATTAAGTTTTCAAAGATTATATTTCCCAACCTTCTATGTCATAGCCAAATTTCACTTTCTTGACCTAAACAACATTTTTATTCTCCTTCCATGTCAAGGATGTACACATTGTTGGATGTTCTTGGTGCAACTGCCACTAGATTCCCTATATATTCTCTTCTTATCTCACATTTATGAGAACCAGAGGTAAGTATGTGACCTTCATCACATGTTTGACTTACACTTAGGAGATTGGGCTTAATATTTTCTACTAAAAGTACATTTTATTTTTTGGCCTTGTTATTCCCTAGGCTAACAATGTCTTTTCCAAGTATCTTGGCTGACATATTATCTCCAATGGTGACTTTTCCTTTTTCTTTCTTCATTAACTTGAGATATTTGATTTGATCTCTAGTCCCGTGTTTATAAAATCCACTATCTATATACCACTGAAATCCTTTGTTTTTGGCATACAGGTCTACTTTACATTTTGTTTTCTCTACTTTCTTTTTCTTCCATACTTTTTTATTGTTGGGAATATTTATCTCTTTGACATACTTTGAAAATATACATTTATTGTATTCATTTCCATAGTTATTACATTTGAGGCATTCCATATTGTAATCTTCTAATGTAGAGAAAAAATTATAGTTTCTTTTATCTGCATTGAACTTCTGGCTTCTTTGCACATTTTTTGGATTGTGCCTTCTATAGGATTTACAATGTACTACAAATTAGTGCAGAAATAGAAATATACAAGGAAGATATATTGATATATGTTAGAGGGATTTCTTCTGGTGATTGTGTTCTTCCTGTCATATTTTTTTTTAGTAGGGGATGTTGATTTCTGTTTATTTGGGATGATCTCTAATGGAATCATCATTTCTTTAGTATCTTCTCTTATTAAGGGGATATTAAGAGCATCTTCATAACTGATTGGTATTTTGACAAATCCTTATGATGTAGACGTTGAGTCTTGGGTGTATCCCAAACCAATCCTGTTATTTGGTGAAGTCTGACTACTGATAATTACATCCAAGATCTTTGAACTATTTTCAAATTTTGATCCCTTCTTTTCTTTTTCAGGTTCACCTTTTAGTAGGTCAATCTGATCTTCTAGCTTCTCACATACTTGTTTTCTATCACTGAGTTGTTTTAAAATGAATTCTTCAATTCTTTTATCTTCCAGGAGATGGGACTTCAAATCATTGATGATCTTCTCTGATTCTTTGATCGTTCTTGATGCGTCTATTTCTCTTGATTGATATGATTCTTCAAATTCTTGAAGTTGTTCCCTAAGTAGCTTGTTCTTATTTTTATACTTTCTTAGTTTCTCCAGAGAACTAATCAGTTCAACTTCTAGATATAATTCACCTTCACTTTCAAAGTTTTATTCATTATCTATATTATTATTTCCAGTGTTTATTCCCATAAATAGAAGCTCTAAATTTTCATCTTCACTTATGTTTGAAGAGTTGATATCTTCTTTGGAGTAGAAGTTTTTATTTTTCTTATAAAATTTCTTCTTGTATTGGTTTTTCTGGTTGTGGGATTCTTCATCACCATTATCCTCCTACTTGGGATAGGGACATTTGTTAGCAAAGTGTCTGATTATGCCACAGTTGAAACATTTGAAGGGTAACTTTAATTTATATTTTCCAAATCCTTTCTGGAGTTTCTTTATAAAGTTGGACTCTTCTACATATGATATGTATGACTGATATTGATTAGACATATGTTCTTGTTTATTATTTTCTTTAAATGCCTTAAAGGTTGTTTCTCCTTTTGATCGTTTTTCTTTCCCTGTTCTCATCTCATATGCTCTAAAAAATCCATGAAGTTGATCTACTGTGAGTTTGTCAAGTTCTGGTCTATCTTCAATTGAGGAAATCTTGGCATCATATCTCATAGCTAATGACCTTAATATATTTTTTACAATAGGTTTATCGGTAAGTTCTTCTTGTACTACTTTGATTGAGTTAACTACCTCATCTAGCCTATGAAATTATTCAACAATGTTCTCTTCTTATTTCATCTTCAAATTTTCAAACTGATCTTTATAGGTTTGTAGTTTGGCTTCCTTGAATTTTCTATCTCCTTCATATACAACCTCCAATTTGTCCCAGATCTCCTTAGATAACTCACAATGCATTACCTTCACACATATAAAATTTGTCAATCCTCCTAGAATGACATTAACTAATCCTGAGTTGTCATTGAAAATCTTCTTTCCAGCAATATCTCTGGATGGAGTAGCTGGTGCAGTGTAAGCATCTACAACAGATTGCCAAACATCAAAACCAAGAGCCAATAGGTAGATTTTCATTCATATTTTCCAGAGAGTATAACCACCTCCGTTAAACAATGTTTCTTTGTTGGAAGACATTCCCTTGTGTTGATCCATCTCGTACATAATCTACCTTCCATTTATTAGACTGTGGTGAAGGAACTCACTCGGATACCAATTGTTGGAAATAATGAGAGGGGACATGAATCAATATTACCTTTTTAAAAAATTAGAAATTACTTTGTTATTTTATTAATCACCACAATAGATCAACAATCGACTTGTATTTAAAAACATTTATATAAATATAATTAATAATAATTACAAGGTTTTGTAAAGAATAATGTGAGATAGTGAAGGACACCAATCCTTTTTAGAACACCAACTGTTGGAGGCACAAATACCCTTCTTTAGCACACCAATCCTAGGAAGCACCAACTACCTTGTTTTAGGGCACCAACCCTAGGAAGCACTAACTCCCTTGTCTTTTAGGGAACCAACCATAGGAAGCACGAACTCCCTTTTCTTCAGCGTACAAACCCTAGGAAGCACCAATTCCCTTGTTTTCAAAATTTACTTAGTAAAGGATATGAATCCTTCCTTACTCCTCCCTTCCACACTCACTAAATAAGTATCATCAGTTCTTCTTCTTCGACTCTACTTCTAATTTTGATATTTTGATCTGGACTACAGAGACACTTCTTCCTCAATGATCTTTATTGCTTATATAGTCTTCCAACTAGTGTGAGCATTGAAGCATTGTGTCCCTTTGTTTATAAAATTTCACCTCTTCATTTAATTTAACATTAATAACATTTTTATTTTAATTTAGAATTAATATCTTCCTGTATTATTATTCACACATTAATGTAAAATCTTTTCAATTTAGTTAGAGAGATTTTCATAAATCGATCACATGTATGTATCTATTTCTTTTAACTTGATCCCATGATTACTTATTTCATTCTTATGCTTTTATTTGTAAATGTGTTGAACCTACACAAAATAGATCTAGCTAAACATTTGCAGAGAGAATTGGAGAAAGAAGAAGAAGGAGAGAAAATAATGAAAGAATTCTCATTAACTATACTCCACACTCAAAGAGTGAATAATTTACAATATATATAGGATAAATGAGTAAATAATGATCCATAGTGGTGGTCTATATTGATCTGGACACACACCAATAGTTACAGAAGTAAACTTCCACCTAGTCTAGTCTCTCAAGTAGTTATGTGAGTAAACTACCACCTAGTCGAGTTAACTAGTCAACTAGTCTTCAATTAACTGATTGAACAAATATTAGTGAGTTGGTGATGATCCCAATGTTGCATGGTGACAAAACCAATGCAACATCTAAACTCAACTCAACTAGTCAAACTGAAGTGTCAACTGAAAGAGAATATTCTCCAAGTGGAATATTCTACCCTAAAATATAGGAGACTGGATAATGACTAATTATGACTAATAAACAAGGAATAACCTTAGGAAAAATAAATTTTAGGTGTGTGTGAATTAACTCCAACACCCCCTAAACATCAGTATAGTGAAAATAAAGAATGGGTCTCGGCTACGAGGCCATGTTAGGTACCCAAATAAAAAAGATACACTGAAATAAACGAGGAAAGAGGGACAACCTCATGGGAACAGACCCCCCCCTCAAATTACAATGAATAAAATAAAAAATGATAAGGAACAAAAGAAAGTTGCTAACCAACCATGTCCTTTACTCCAAGAAGACCTCACAACTGTGCAAGTTTGTGCTCTTTGAAGATTTTGTTGAAGATGCAGATCTTTGTATGGATCTGATGAAGTATATGCGTCATTGATATTTCCACACATATCCACTTTGTCTTCTTGTATTGAATAATATCCAAATAAATTTTGGATGAAATTTTGAAAACTGTGCGGCCATTTCCAAAAAAATGATGAAATTTTGTTTCTTTTAAAATGATCGTAACTTCACTTTCCAAAATCCGTTTCAGATGATTTTAGTTTTGAAATTGGATATTTTCCTGAGAGGAATTCAAATATCCAATTTTTTTTTGCAAATTTTGCTCAAAAAATATCATAATGAAGTCTGATGTGCATGGCTCCCTTTCTATCTCCTGAGATGCATGCAATGCGCATGGAAAAGTGTCTGCATGTGACTCCTGAGATGCATGCCATATATATTCCACATGAATTTCATAAAACAAATCTGAAATGGAGTAGACATCATCTTTAATTAATGAAATATATTTTTTTTTAAATACTTGTGTAGAAAGCTCTTCAAACTGAGATGATTTATCTTCTAGTGGCTTTTCTACATTCTCTATCTTGTCAACATTTTGCATGCATTCTTCCTTATTCCCAAATAAAAACTTCAATAGGCTCCATAAATCATTTGAAGTAAATTCTTATGAGTCATCATATACTTGATGGAGAATTTTTGGACAAAGAAAATAGAGGATACATCCTATGGCCATATCTTGTCTATTGAGAAAGTCATTTTTCTCATTGACAGAATCAGGCTCTACTTCCATTTCCATGGTTATTTGGTAGAAACCTATGCATTCGAGCATAAGAATAATTTTTGGCTTCCATTCCAAATAGTTATGAGGCATGAGAAGTATTTCTGGCGAATAATCCATCTTTTTGTTGCATTCTTCAATCTTCAGTACCTGCAAAAGTAATTTGGTATAGATTTTTCTTAGCAGTCCGTCGGCTTTGATACCATGTAAATATGTTTAACCTGCACAAAATAGTTCTAGCTAAACAATAATACACACATTTGTAGAGAGAATTTGAGAAAGAAGGAGAAGGAGAGAAAATAATGAAAGAATTCTTATTAATTGTATTTCACACTCAAAGAGTGAATAATTTACAATATATATAGGATAAATGAGTAACTAATGAGCCATAGTGGTTGTCTAGATTGATCTGTACACACACCAATAGTTACAAGAGTAAACTGCCACCTAGTCTAGTCTCTCAGGCAGTTACGGGACTGAACTGCCACCTAGCTGAGTTAACTAGTCAACTAGTCTTCGGTTACTTGATTGAACAAAGAGTAGTGAGTTGGTGATGATCCCAATGTTGCATGGTGACAAAACCAATGCAACATCTAAACTCAACTCAACTAGTCAAACTAAAGTGTCAACTGAAAGAAAATATTCTCTAGGTGGAATATTCTCCCCAAAAATATAGGAGATTGGATAATGACTAATTATGACTAATAAACAAGGAATAAACTTAGGAAAAATAAATCCTAGGTGTGTGTGAATTAAATCCAACATTATTGCGTCCCCATTTCTCCAACATATCATATTTGAGGTTTTTTATTAGCTTTTCGATTATATTTCCAATGCATTGGATGTATTTGATCACTTAATATCGATTAGGACAAAATCTAGATCTTGTTTGGTTAAAAGTTTCTTCTTGACAGAGGAAAGAATCTTCCTCTGTATGTTAAAATTCGCATAGATGCACTTTTAATAACTTTATTACAAATGACCATAGGCGGTGACTAAGTGCTAAGCCAAACAAATTCTTAGTCAGTTATCAAGATTGACGAATGTGTTTTATTTTCAGGTTTGAGATGGACGATTCTCATTCACTTCGGGACATCGACGTTTCCAGACTCAGGGCTACGCAGTCTTCCAACTCTTCCAGAGAAATTTTTTCCAAAGGGTGTATCAAAACTCCCTGTTTGATAACCTTCACATGTCCATGAGATAGGATTATAGACTTAGGCACAAAGGATCTCCCACTCTCTGCGTATTCATCTATTCATGACTTTGACCTTCAACACTTTGGGTAGTTTTACTGGTAGGAGAGGATAGATATTCCTAGAGGATGTAGTCATAGAGTGACATAGCTTGATGACATCACTATTGATGTGTCACTGGCTGAGTGGCTTCCACGTGTCACCTTGATTTGTGACTTTCGTATACCTAATGTGCCAAATAAACCTTGACACTTGTTAGTAGACTATTTGGCCATGTGTCATATTTGTCTTCTTGAACATGTCTCACTTCGTGGCTTTGGGAGTGTTGGCACTTTTAAACCATCCTTTGATCATTTTCAAAGTGTCGAATAGATATACCACCATAGATTTTCAATTGTCTTGATCCTATGACCTTTTTTTATTCTGAAACTTCAGGGTTCAGAAGTTCTTGGTTTATCTGAGATTCTTATCATCGGAGTAGTTCAAGGTGAGGGTTGATCACCTTCTTCCTTAGGGCCCTCTGACTATTTCAATATTTTCACTCTAGATCAATTGTTGATGGGATTTCCTGTTCTTCCTTTGATCTCACGATCGACGGGAGTTCGTGACTTAAAGGCTTCATCCTTTGGGTACACTTACATATTTTAGACTCATTATAGGCATAGTGGTCAGCGTTGGAGTTGACCACCTTATTTCCTTTAGTATGATCTAATGGTCAAGATTTAATCCTTCCCAAACTCTGGCTTCAACGTGATCTAATGATCATGGATTGTCTCGAACTAAGAATGAATGACTCATGTAAATCAATCATTTCTAAAAGGATTTATTCACTCACATAACTCTGTCTCCTGTGTTATTTCAAATGCGCCATATCTTCTAAGATTTGATCAACATCCTTCCTTCTGATCTTTGGGTTTATACTGGATTCGTCTGCACCCTGTTGACATCAATGACAATATTTTACCATTGTGTCCAACATATTGATCATCTTCAATTGATTGTAAGATCTACAATATGTTTCTAAATAGCCGCGTTGACCAAAGGATTGACCATTTGACCACTCAATACTGGGCCTGATGAAATGAAAAACAAGTTAGCTAAGATAAGGGAAAGTTGACTATCTGCAATTGGGGTCAAAAGATGCAAGTCAAGTCAAATGAGTGAAAGGGAATCCAGCCACCTGGAAGATGAGTTGAGTAATGAAGGGTCGATCAGTTCCATTTCTAGTTGGGTAAACCACTAACTAGTTGACCAAAGGAGGTAGATTTAGCCATTGAAAACCCTGGATTAAAGGAAGGAGGATCTATTTAAATATGCATCATTGTCCACTTAATACATATGAGGAAAATGACCAAAAATATGTGGGGCAGAGTAACTTGACAGACCAAGTCGACCAAATAGTCCAAATGACTATCTAGAGGGAGAGTTTACTCTTCGATAGCCGATACACTTATTGGGGAGAATTCAATACTCCATGACGTTTTTAAAATGTTTGGGGGGGATTTTGGAACCTCACAATAAAACAAAATGCACAGGTGTGATTTTTGTATCCCACAACAAGTGAAAAACATCTAGGAGTTTATAAATTTGGTCACATAAGTTTAAATTCTCCCAAATAAGTTTAAATTATCCCAAGAAATAAAATGATTCTCTATGCAGCTAGTGGAAAATATAAAAATGCCCAACAATAATAAATTATGTGTGTGGGTGCCACGGGATGAAATTTTCTTCCAAAATGTATGCATAGAGAACTACAACTCGTAACAAAAGTACTGAAAGAACAAAATTCATTAACTAACATATGTCAACATTTAAATGATATTATGTTATTATGCCTGGGAGAAAATTACAAAGGGGAAAGCTATACATAGACTTTATGTATTGTTATTCACTGACAATGCTAAATTGCAGAGGCCAAGGCTCTGAGACACCTTCTCTTAGATTGAACATAAAATTTAACTCCTTTATCCACTTAACTTCAAGAAGGATATCCTACTAAAGATATAATTTATGTTACTATCATTCCCTATTTCTCCTTACATCTCCCTTCGTTTCCCTATTCACTATGGCTCTCATTATTTTTAATGAGATGCTTTCGAAAGGCCAATCATTACAGTTGTTTGTTTCACCTTCACATTGTGCCAGAAAACCAAATAATATGAAATAAAACAAAACATATTTATTTACAACATTTACAAACATTTTCCAAGATCCAATTCAAATCACACCTCCACATTTGAAGGATTTTGATCCCTAAGAGATGGACCACTAAGGAGACAGAAGCCAAAGGCCTCCATTTGCTTTTGCATATCCACCATTCCATTACTGACAAAGGTAGCTTATTTCCTTCTTATCTACCCTTGTTCCACTGCTAGAGGAGTTGTGTTATCTCTCTCTCCTAATTTTCTTTGACAAGGTATGCCCTGCCACCCTTGATGAAGAGGTACATGTTTTCTCTCCTATAGAAGGTAGCATCCTTTTCCCACAAGTAGGAGATACTGAACATCACTCAATAGGAATCCAATGGTGAAAATTCACATTGTACCTCATCAACATAGATGAAACTAATGAAAAACTTGAATTTACATCTTGGAGTTATTCTCTTAATAGTTTTCCCTTGCAACCATACTAGTGAACTTGGTTGCACTATATTGTAGGTTTCTAGGCTAGGATCATCAACTAGTGTTTCAAAAACCAGGTTACATTGAGAACCACTATCAAACAAGGAATTTAACTTCTCATTCTTCACTTGAACTTTTATTCAAAATAGTGCATGTTTATCTCCACTTTCCCTTGGTTGTTGCAATGTGGTGCAAACTATAGATTTTTCCATATAAGAGGTGCTTTCTATTTCTTTTTATTTTGTCTCAGTATCTACCTTTTCATTCCACTTGGAATTTATCCACTTTGGACACAATTTCGGAGGACGTTTCCAACAATTCTCTTCCATGTTTCCATCTACATCACAATGTTTGAAATGCCTATTAGGATCCCTCTTTTTCTCGGCTATGGTTGCTATCTTCTTGTCTCTTTTCCCATTGGTTTATTCTTGGCCAATGTGTTGTTGGTTGTTCCTAGAGTCCAACTCAATTTAGAGAGCCTTCTTTCATGCCTCATCTATGATTTTCACACCATGACATTGCAAATATCTTCGAATATGGATGGAAATTTCTTCAAGGTACTTCATCACCACCCCTGGTTCTTCGCGTTAAATACCCAACCTAATGGCCTTCCTCTTGAACTCAGAAGTGTATGATTTCATTCCTTGTCCTTGTTATTGCTAAAGGTACTACCACTTCATGAGTTTTTCCTCTTCGTAGCCTATGGGATAGAATTGTGACTTGAGTAATTCCTTTAAGTCCTCCAATTTCATCACCATGGGCTTCTTTCATATCCTCAATGCATCCACATAACTCTCCCACCATAGTATAGGATGTCGAGTCATCTTCAAATAATAAAAGGACATCCGTGGTGTTTCTTGGATTTGATAAATACCAAAGTAAAATTCCAATTGTTTCAACCAACTATCCAAAACTTCATCATTAGTTTGTCCATTAAACATGGGTATTGCAAGCTTCACTTCAACTTTGAAAGTAACATTGAAATATGAAGAAAAATTGTTTTCATTACCACGGTTTACAAGTGTCTCACCTTTGGAACCTTCCAAGCTACTTTAGTGTTCTTCATGCTCAGTGTTTACTGAGTGTGCTTCCTTACCCTTCATTACTATTAGTTGTGTCACCAACTTTGTCAATGTATGAATGCTTTGCTCTAGCTAGGCCAATCTGACTTCTATGTCTTTCTTGTCATCTTATTCATGATGATGCCCTGCCATTCGTGGTGCTCTACTTATGTGTAGGCCTAAAAACAATGTTTGTCCATTATTTTAGTACTAGATGCAGGTATTTACCATGTAGATTTTATCCAATCCATGGGTATCTCACCAACGGAGATTCTACTGTGGAATACAATTATTCTTTTTATCTTGATCTTCTTTGACTGGTTGTAAACCCTACAATATGTAGATAAATAACCACATCGACCGAAGATGGACCAATTGACCACCCAATAGTCAGGCCAACCAAATGAAAAACAATTTGACTGGGAGAAGGGAAAGTCGATTATTCACAACTTAGGTTAGAAGAGCCAAGTTGAGTCAAATGAGTGAAAGGGCATATGACCACCCATAAGCTATCTTCACTGCAATTCTCATTATTATTAATGGGATGATTTTGGAAGGCCATCATACAAAGATATTTGTTTCACCTTACCATTGTGTTATAAAACCAAATAATACGAAATAAAAAAAAAAAAAACATGTTTATATAAAACATTTACAAACATTTGCCAAGATCCAATTTGGATCTGAATGGCATTGAAAGACATAAGAAAAAATTCTATACTCCTTAACAAAATGGAGTTTCAAAGTAGATGAATCTAACATTGATGGAGAGAGATAGGAGTATGTCTAGTGGAATCATCTTAGAGAAGAATTTATGGATATAACTAGTTGCTGCTACATGTTACTTGATTAACAAGGATCCCATATTATCTCTAGAGGATAAGTCCCCTATGAAGTTTTGCATGGGAAATAAGCCTTCCCTTCTACATATTCACTCTTTTGGTTGTGATGTATATGCTTATATGCTTAAGGAGAATCAATCAAAGTTAGATAATAAGGTAGTGAAATATATCTTCATTGGTTATGGTGTGGGTATGAAAGGGTACAAGCAGTTAGATAATAAGGTAGTGAAATATATCTTCATTGGTTATGGTGTGGGTATGAAAGGGTACAAGCTTTGGTATAAAATGGATGAAAATGTTTTGTATAGTATGAATGTTATTTTTGTAGTTGAAGTTAAGTCTTACCTTAGTGTGTCATAGGAACAAGAGGATGCAATGAAGTTAGTGGTTCAAATATCACCCAATTTCGAGAAATTTTAACCAAAAAATGAACATGAAGTTTATGATGGACCTAATGAGGAAGAGCATTCATAGAGTTTGGAAGAGGAGGAAGAAAATCCACCTCAAAATTTAAGGAGGTAAACTTGGAAAATAAGGCAACTAGACAGGTATAATTGTAGTTAAGATGATTTAAGATGTATATTTTATTTATCTAGCTACACTGATGAGCATAGAACCATGAAAGAGGCCATGGATATGGAAGATACAGAGTCCTAGATATTATCCATGGATGAGGAAATAGATGCGCTTAGAAAAAATGTTACATGGGACATGGTCTATTCATATGTAGATGATATGTTATTATTTGGTAACAATAAGGATGTGATTTGTTATTTGAAGTCTCATTTTTTAGCACAATTTTATATGAAGGACTTGGAGGATGCAAAATATATATTAGCAATGGAAATAATGAGAGATAGACTGAATAAAAGGATTTGGTTGAGTCTCATTTACTGATGGACATAAACCTATTGGATGTAAATGGGTGTTCAAAAAGAGGATTAATTTAGATGAAAATGTTGAAAAGCACAAGGAGAGGTTCATTTAAAATGATATTCCCAAGATGAGGGGATAAAATTTTGTGAGAATTTCCCCCATTTGCTAATTTAACATCTAATATGTTCCTATAATATCTATAACAATATCCTTTCATTTATAAATAGAATAGATGGATGTGAAAACAAAAATCCCATATGGTGACCTAAAGGAGGAGAACTATGTGAAATAGCCACAAAACTATGTTGAAAAAGGTAAATATTCATTGGTTTTCAAATTAAAAAAGTCTGTATATGCTCTCATATAGTCTCCTAGAATGTTGAACAAAAAGTTTGATCCTTTTGTGTTGGAATTAGGATTTTTGATATTCAAATCGAACCACTATGTGTATTACAAATAAGATGGTGGTCATTTCCTTGTTATCTATTCATATGTAGATGATATGTTATTATTTGGTAACAATAAGGATGTGATTTGTTATTTGAAGTCTCATTTTTAGCACAATTTTATATGAAGGACTTGGGGGATGCAAAATATATATTAGCAATGGAAATAATGAGAGATAGACTGAATAAAAGGATTTGGTTGAGCCATAGTAAGTATGTAAACTCTGTGCTACAACATTTTTTCATGGTAGATTGTAAACCATTGAGCGTTCTAATTTCTATTTTAACTAAGAATTCAACTGAGCAATGCCCTATAACACTTACAAAGATGTAGGATATGGTTTTTGTTCCTTATTTGAGTGTAGTTGGTAAATTGATGTACGTTATGGTATGTACTAGATTATACATTTCCCAAGAAGTGGGAGTCTTGAGTCGATTCATGGCTAATCATGGATGTGAACACTGTGTTATAATGAAAAGGGTCTTAAGTATTTCTAGGGTACATTTGCATATTTTTTTTCTATCATAATTATGTTTCAAGGGACCCACACTCAATGGATATACAATGTTATGTGGATTTGATTGGGAAAGCGATGTAGATAGAAGGACACTTATGAAGGGATACATGTTTCTGTTGTTTGGTGGAGCAGTCAGTTCGATGAAAAAGGGACAAGCTATGGTATCTTTTTCCACTATAGAGATGAATTATATGGTAGCTACTCATGCCTATAAGTAGGCCATTTGTCTTATGAAACTATTTTCAGAAGTAGGGCTAAGTCAAAAATCTATTATGATTCAATGTCATAGAAACACTTGCATTTGTCTAGCTAAGAAATCAATCATTAACACAAAGACAAAGTATATATATATATATATATATATATGTATGTATGTATGTATGTATGTATGTATGTATGTATGTGTGTGTGTGTGTGTGTGTGTGTATGTATGTATGTATCCAATAAAATTTCATTAATGATATGGTAGAGGATTGAAAGGTGGTACTAGAAAAAGTTGACACCTTGTAGAATGTTTCATATGCATTGATGAAACTACTGAACATCTATAAATTCAACTGGTGTTGTGAGGCTATGAGCCTTATGGGCCCTAAAAATTATCTTGTAGTTTCATGAATTTTCCATTGTACCCTTGCAAGGTATATGCCAAGTGGGGGAATGTCGGTACATGTGTGTCATACATCTTGCAGTGTTGTAGTAGATAAGAGAATACTTGTAGTGCTACAACAAAGTAGAGAATACTTGCAGTGCTACAATTGAGTAGAGAATATTTGCAATACTATAGAAGGGTAGAGAATACTTGCAGTGATGTAGTAGAAACGCGAATACTTGCAAAGAAGTGGTAGATAGTAGTGGTAGAAAATAACCTGCTAGTGATTTCTAGTATGGAGAAATGGTAAACCATAAATAGTTTATGATTTTACTATGACTATTTATTGAATTTGAGGGATGGAGGAAACCAAACAGTGTGAGTTTTTTGTTACCATTATGTTGTTGGATTTTCTCAAGAATTATTCTCTTGCCTAACATTCTTGGTGAGAGCATAAAGAATCTATATTGTAACCATTTAGTTGTTGAATAATACATTAAGTGTACTTTAGATTGTGAGGTTTTTCTACATGAAATATTGTTGTTTATGGTTTATTGTTTTAGGGTAAAATCATGAGTGCGGGTAATACTATTGTGAGAATTGGGTGAGGAAAAAATCGTTGATGGAAAACCTTTTTGGTTGAACAAATGACACCCACTTTTGATGAAAATAGTTTTTCTACTTAAATCTAATGAAACCATTGGCATTCATACACTGGATACGTTTCCCAAAAACACAATTTTAGGCCGAAAGTTTTTTGATACAAAACAATTTTTCAACCAAAATAATATTCCTGAAAAATTATTTCAAATGAAATACTACCGAAAATAGCATTTCAATCAAAATACGGATTATATATATCTGTCCAAACTTTAGACAACATCTACCAAGCTAACCATGAATAATTTCTTAGCTCGATAGGCTTTGTATAGACCTTTTTACAAGTTCTCTATGAATAGAAAATACTCATTTGTGGCCTTAGAATTTTTTGCATATTCATAATGCATCTCAAAGCGTGAGAACACACATTTCAATTTTTCCATGTATATTACTTTCCTTAAAGTGCATCAAACGAATGACAAGCAAATGTGGTGAAGGGCAAGGACTTGTGAGAGCACACATTCCAATATTGCCATGTATACTATTTTTCTCAAAGTGCATCAAGGGCATGAAAAGCAAATGCGGTGAAGGGAAAGGATGTGAGGTCTTAGAATATGGTAACTATGTTGTGGCCCAATTTCGAGCTTTTAAAGAAATATTGTTTTGCGGAGTTTTTTGAGTTTTGAAGTGTTAAAACTCTAATCATAAGTTAGTTAGTTTACCTAACTGTTATATAGTTACATGACAATTATGGTCTTCTTGTATTATATATGTACGTCTATGTACATGATTATTTGAAGCATTGATGAATAAAGAGTATGCCTTTTCTGCCAGTGTTTATTTATCTCTGTTCATCATGGTTTCTTGATTTCTTGAGTTATTTCCATTATGTTTCTGTTGTTTTGTTCATTATGAATCTAACAGTGGTATTAGAGCTTTATGATACCTATGAGCCTATAGAGAGTTCTAGGAGTTGAAGGAGTTCAGCCCATAAAAACATGTTGGAGAAAGAGAGACATCGAGGGATTAATTTGCATAATTCATGAGAAAGAACTATCGAAGGGATTAGTTGTCCAATGCTAAGGGTTCAGTTTGGAATCCAAATTATGTGTAGAAAGGAATTTCGTGGAAGTGGAGCCACAAACAATACTAATCTAGCGGCTCATTCAACAATGCATCATGGAGCATGTGAAAGGAAGAGTTTCTTTACCGATTTTTTGTTTCCCTTCAATACACCGACACATTACCTTACCAGAAGATTGCCTCTTATATCTAAGGAAAAGAACCACATTGTGCATGCACCATGGTTGATGAACCAATGGTTTTAGTGATTGGGAGGAGTCAAGAACAGGACAACATTGCATAAGAGGGCTCTTACAAGTGAATGTATGATCTGAAAAGACATTTTTTTATTTTAAAGCTCTTAATCGGTTTAGAGATTGGAAGAAAGACATCGCTTTGGGTTCACTATTGGTGTCTAGGGTCGCTAGAAGATCTCAGTCTATCACGTCAAATGTTATTCAATCCAGATGAGAATGGTGGACATAAATTATCTTCGTCCAAAGGAAAGCAATGTTTTCATATGAAGAGAGCAATGACCCATGAAGGAAGGGATTTTTTTGTTGGTTCTAGTTTGTTGAACCAGAGCAAGAAGAGGCCGCACAAATTGCAGAGGCCGTGAAGAGTAGAATGCCTAAATAATATACTCTTTTTTGCTGGAGATTGAATGCTAGTGGAGGTGGAGGTTGTATGGTAAAGGTACCATTTTAATTATTTTCGTATTATTTGTATTAAACAGTTAAAATCTCTATTTTATAAGCTCATCAGAGTCATGGGGATATAGAAGTCATATTTTCACTAGAGAATTTTGAGTAAATTTGAAATATGGTTCTTGAAAACAGTCCAAGACTTTGATTCTTCTATTGGAAATGGAATCATAACAATCTTTCTCCCATTGATCTAACAGCCTTCAGATAGATTGGAAATCATTGATTCATATACATCCTCTCAGCCATTTGGCCCTGTGAAACATGAATTTGCAGTATCCGCATTTTGGGCTATTTTAGTCGAAGTTGGGTGTCGCGCGCTTTCTTGGCACATACCTTTAATGCCTTTAGGGTTTCAAATCAGAAATTGTACTGTGTATTTTGGGTTTGAGCACAAGTCATCCATTTCCTATCTCTCTTGGAAAATTTTCCATTAACCTTGAAACCCTACAAGGTCAAAACCAAGTGGAAAAGACCATTGGGATTAACAGGCCAAAGCAATTAATATTAAATTTAGAATTAATCAAGGGAAGAACAAACTAATGGGTAATTGAAACTTGAAGACCTTGTTAAAACAGGTTCTGACCCTTATGTTTCTTTTTATAAAAAAGAAGAAGAAGAAGGTGATATAATACTTTTTAAGGAATTATATGGGAGTTATAAGATTGAAAATTTATATGGAGAAGTTTTCTCCATTATAATTAAATGTACATGAAGTTGTAAGAGCTTATTTTCATAGAGGAGTTATAAGACCTATTGTTAAGAGCATTTGCTAGTATGATTCTTGTAATGAAGTTATAAGGTGGTTGTAAAGGTGTTATAAGGGGTCTACAAACTGTATTTGCGAAATTGTATTTGGTGTTATTAAGTTGTAGACCAACTTGAAATTGAAAAAGGCGGTCTCTCTTAGGATCTTTGTGTGCATCTCTAAGTCATTGGTCATCTCTCATAATGGCAAGAATTGAAGAACTATTTACAATATTGCACACATTAATTAACTTAACTACGGAATCTATAATTGCAATAAACAAGTGCACCCTCAGTACAATGATTATTTGTTTACAAGTAACACACAAGAAGATTGATATGTCCAAACTTAAAAAAAAATGTTATCTGATGAGTTAAATCTCTTTCGTCACCAACAATGTGATTTTAACAAACACAATGACATCAAGGATGAGAATGAAGACACTCGGTTGACTAGTGATGACACTCATAAACATGAAGATGAATTAGATGAAGTCCCTATGTTAGAAAAAGATGCATATAAATGTGACAAAGAAATTATAATTGTTTGACCATGGGAAGAATTACACTTTAAACAAAATCGATATGGACTAAGATATGAAAATGATGCTAACAACCTTTTTCATATTCCTAATTATTGTGAACGTGCTTGCTTTGTGAGTGGAGGATTTTTGATAGATGATAAGACGACACAGCTTGACGATATTGGTAAGGAACAGGTACAGGATATTGTTGATGATGATCTTGTTACAGATATTCCAAATCATGATAATCAGTCGGATAAAGAACCCATATAGTGAAAACACTGTCACCAGTTTTTCCATGATAAGTCAAACTGTTTTGATATTCATCCATGCAGATTTTGTGGGAAGACAAATCACCCCTCAATAAGGTGTCAAAAGCTCAAGCAGAAACAAATTCATTTTGAATGGTTAGGGAATTGGTGTTGGTATTTGGAAGCCAATTTATTGGAGCAGTCTTATCGCCAAATTTATACACAAGTATAGTCGTACTTGATCGGAGATATTTCTACAGTTGATGGACATTAATGTTTTTGAAGATTTGATGATTTAGGGTATGATTGGGGCCGAGTCGATGTAGTCTTCTGAGTTGAATATAGAGTCTTTAGAATCCGCCAGAAGACAGTTTGATGTGTTGGATCTCTTATTGGCCATACTTGTGACTGATGGTCAAGGGAATTGGAACCACTTGTCCTTGATAGGGGAAAAATCTAGTTGATTCAGGTTCCAAGTTTGATTTTGAGTCAGGTTCCAATTTTGATTTAGAGCCTGTGAACAGATGATCAAATATGCAACCTAGTTCCTAGTATGCAGTCTTGTTCCTAAACAAATTGTTCTTGATAGTTTGTGGACGGCTTAAAACCACCAATTGAGCAGAAGACATGAAGATCTGCTTGTTACATTTTAAGATTTTTGAGCCTTCGGCTCTTGTTAGTTTATGGTCAGTTTAAAAGCATACCATTTAGTAGAAGACATCAGCTTCTGCTAGACATTTGGTTTGTCGTCATCCCAAAACCACCAAATGGGTTTGTGGTCACCCTTAAACCACCAATTTAGTAGAAATCATCAGCTTCTGCTATTTTTTTCAAAGTTCAGAGAGCATATTCAACCAACCCTCTAAATATTCGCTTGACACATTGTTGATTGTCAAGTAGTGGCCATTTTTCAAGCACGAACGAACTGATGATTAAGGGGGAATGTTAAAACTCTAATGATAAGTTAGTTAGTTTACCTAACTGTTATACAGTTACATGACAGTTATGGTCTTCTTGTATTATATATGTATGTCTATGTACATGATTATTTGAAGCATTGATGAATATAAAGTATGCCTTTTCTACCAGTGTTTATTTATCTCTGTTCATTATGGTTTCTTGATTTCTTGAGTTATTTCCATTGTGTTTCTGTTGTTTTCTTCATTATGAATCTAACATGAAGAAATAGATTATAAATTCTTGAATTTAAAACTTTTGATCACCACCTTGGAGTAAAACCAATGTTCAAACGATCTATTAATCAAAAGGTATTCTCCATGCCTAGTGCTTTTGAAGTGTGTATTAAAGTATTATAACATTCTCCATGCTAAGTGAATTCTTATGTAGCTTAGAATTGAAGAACAATTTTACAATTAAATCATCGTGGCAATCATAGTTGATTCTTATAGCACTTGTAAGGTTTGGAAACTGAACTGGACCTCACTCACAATATTTAAATATTTAATATTTAAATTTACCGATATATTTTTATTTCAATAATTTTAAAACCCTTTTTATTTAATATTTAAATCCTCATGTTTATGCATATTCTTCTATTCATCATTCTGAAATCTGGTTTTATTAATAAAAAAAATTAATATTTAAGTTCATTGGAAGGAGATAATAGAAGAATGAAGTAATATCGTTGAGTATTTAAATTGTTCACTCAAAAGAGAGTGTGATAAGGAAGTAATATTGAACAAGAATATGTGAAGAGATGTAAGGATGTTGAATTCATCGATAAAGAGTGTGGATTGCAAAAAGTAAGTTGGTCATACAAATTCCATTTCATTTTATAACATCTGGGTTTGCCTTTGTTTAAGAGAAGAATATATATATATATATATATATATATATATATATATATATATATATATATATATATATATATGCAGATAAAAGAACCAACAATTTTTTTTTTCCTTTTTTGGTAAATGAGTGTAGGAATATATATTACTTGTAAGTATAATGATACAAAAAGTGGGGATCCTGGTCTGTATAGAAGGAAACTAGACCAGGGGGTCCCAGTTGCTAGAGTTGATAGTTGCGTTGAATGGTTTTGGTCTGTCACAAGGGGAAACTAGACCAGATCTTCCATACCCAATTTGAAAAACAAAGACATAAAGAAAAAGACTAAAACTTTCCCCCTAAATGAGAGTTTGTAACACATATGAAATAATATTCCACTACTTGAGCATCACTGACATTAGGCTAAAACAATTCAAAAAGCCAAAACTAAGAGGTGTTACAACACCTGGGGGTGCTCCTTCTCACCATCTGCCTGGATCTTGTTATTTTCCTTTTGGGAGACCATGCTGGTCCTCCTGATTTGGGCTGGTGCACCTTGTCCATCCGCAGGCGTGATGTCCATGTGATGAGCATAGCGTAGGTAAAGGTGGAACTAAGCCACCAACCGCTCCTGCTTTCATTTTTGGTCCTTCTCTACCTCTACTAATATTTTAATGATTGTTTCCATACTACTGAGGTGACGCAGGATCTCGTCCAGCATTGTATTGTTTTCTCGATTATGCTCTTGCCTAGCTTCCTCCTTTTCTGAATTCACTTTCTTGATCATCATCGTAGTTAGCCAGACCATCTCTACCATTTTGTGGTAGAGGGTTTCCCTGGGTCGCGTAGCCCCTAGATTAGTCACCCAGTCTACTTCCAACACCATCTCACCCCACTCTTTGCCTTTGCACTTGTCCTTTAATTCATCTTCCCACTGGGTAATTGTTGCCTTCCCCTTCGGTGCAGTTAGAGTATGGGAGGTGCCCTCCGCAACTTTCACTGCTTTCTCCATTCTTGTTAATTGTTATGAACTTTCCAAGAATTCCTTCCCAAGGGGGATTCTCTTCTTTTGTGTATGCTTTAGTTGTGCCATCCCTCTTTTCCTACCGCAGATCCTACTCTAGCTATTAGACGTATACCTCACTTCACAAGTTTCCTTACTCTTTCTTCCCTCAAAACTGTAATAACCCTTATTGTTGCGCTCCTTCTGTTTACTTCTACTCTTGTTGTCCCTCTTATGGTATTTTCCCCGCTCCAAGCCTGTACTTCCAACCATGATTTTCCTGAGGTGGTGAGCACTTTCGTCATTATTTGTTGGTAAGTCTCGTTTGATCATAATGGTACCACCATTATCCATGTACTTTCTAGTACACTTACTCGTTTATGATCCAACTATGCCTATTCCTATACCTTGTCTAGGGGTTGGTGGATCATTCCTAGTTATCACCATCTCCTCATGCCTTAAGTCATTTGTTACATTCAAATTGCTATCTGGCCATTCACCTGTGCTTTCCCCACTACTCTTAATAATTTATTGGCCTTGCTTCCATTCACCCACCTACTACCTATTGTGATCTTGCATGATAATTAGTGGCCAAGTGTTAGGAAATCAGATTTTGCCTAGGTCCCACGTTCATTCCGAGAGGCCTTGCATTGTCCTCCTCGATGTGACTTTCCACGCTTAATATTCCATCACAATCTTTTGTCCCAAGGTGGCTACAGTCTCTCTTAAGTTTTTGGCTTAGTATTCTGATCCAGGCTTCGTCTACTTCTTGGACTTCCTTGTCAACCCCCTCGTTGGTGATTTTGTCCACTAGAGCACTCATTGACCTACACACCCACCACAAATCCAGTGTGTTCAATGTTCTCATGTGCTCCTTGATTTTATGCAAGGAGTGTTCTAGGTGCTAGTGTCACTGAACTTTTCCCGCTCTGGTGTCATTTTGGAGTTTTTTCTCCATGTTGATTACCATGGTGGAGTCACCATCGACGATGGTGTTTTTCATCCTTTCTTAGTGTAGGATTTCAAGGCCAATCTCCAAGAATCTGAATTTTGTTTCATTTTTTGTTGAGTTTCCTATGCTCCCAGGGTATAGTCAGATGATATTGCCACCACTTTCTCTGATCACTCCACTTGCCCTTGCCACTCACTGATTTCCTTTTGTCGCCCTGTCAAAATTCAGTTTGAGGAACCCTGATGGAGGAGGATTCCAGTTGTGGACTCTTATGTGAAGCTGCGTTTCACTTCCCACCAGTATGTTGTTTCTCCAATCTTTCAAATGGAAAAATTCCAGGATGTGGAAGTCTCGGTCTGTAAGTTGAAATTTCTCCTTATTGTAGTTACAGCTCTGCATCGTTTCTCTTATTTGAGAGACTAATGCATCCTTCAGTCTTTTTTCTGGTAGGCTGTCATTCCTGCAGATGTGATTGTTCCTTTCTTTCCATATCTCCCAGATGATCATCCCCGACGTTATATTCCAACAAAGGTTCACCATTTCATTTTTGCTATATCTTTCATTCAAGTCTTTGATGGTTGCGCTGATGTTCCCCTTGACTCTATTGGATTGGTCGTAGATACATGCCACCCAATCCCAAATTTCAGTTGTGTAGATGCATTCGTCGACGAGGTTATCAATTGTTTCCTCCTTGACCCAACAGAGATGGTAGAGAGAGGGACCTATGAAACACCTTTTCATGAGGTTCTCCCAGGTTAGAATTTGGTTGTGTAGTACTAACCATTCAAACATTTTGATTTTTGGCCATTTAGGACTCTTCTAGATATTTTCCTACTATGGATCCATATTTTCTTGGTGCTGGCCCACGATGTAATATTGTTCTTCTTTTAAGTTGAATTCACCCCCATTTTTCCTACCCGACCTCAATTGGTCATCTTCTTCCAAGACCTCGATTTTCCTTTTCCCCAATTCCTCCTCCACCTCTTTCGTTATTGTTTTGATATGGGCTCTATTTTGTGGATCAATTTCGTCCTAGATCCTCCATTTAGCACTTCCATCCCTTTTCTTCTAGTATTGATGGATTTGTGTTTTTCATTGCCCAATCATTTCCTGTTGGAGCTCCTCCTTGTCCGGAGTTTCCATTCTGGGTCCCTGTTGCCATGCGTCCTCCCAGAAACATGTTTTTCTACCATTTCTGACTTCTTAGAAGATATAATTTTGGATCTATTTCTTATTTGGCTAGGAGAAATTTTAGATGGTTGATCCCTACCTTGTGCCCATGAACTGAGTTCTCTCATGGTCGTTGATGTTCGAGGCATACTTGGCTTTCCAAAGATTCACCCATGACACTGATTTTTCTTCTACCCATCTCCACCAGAGCTTTGCCCCGTAGGCCTCGTTGGTTACTTATGGGTCTTGTAACCCCAATCCTCCTTTTCTATTTGATCTGCATACCTTGCCTCAGGCCACCAGGGCCCATTTATTTTTGTTTTTTGCACCTCTCCATAGGAAATCTCATTGGATTGATCTTATCTTTTGTAGTATTCCTTTGGGGGCTGGAAACACTGACATCATAAATATCAAAATTTCTTGTAGAATTGTTTTGTTGAGGATAAGCCTTTCGGCTAGGTTTAGGGCTCTGTATGTCCAATTTTTTACCCTCTCCTACAATTTAAAGATAACTCCTTCCCACATAGTATTTTTTCAATATCTATTTGTCTGAGGGATTCCCAAGTATTTCGTTGGGAGCGTTTTACGTTAAAACCTTAGAATATTGTCCAAGTTTCTTTGAATTGTTGGATTAGTGTTGAAAATATATATCATGGACTTGGAGTGATTGATTTCCGCCCCCGAGGCATCCTCGAAGACTTCTAAGTTTTTTTTATAAGACTTTTCTTCTTTTACCATGGGTGTGCCATGGAGCAGGGTGTCATTAACGAGTTGTTGGTGTGTTGAGGTTGAACAATTTTCAAACAGTTTAAGGCCTTTTATTTCACTAGCTGCAATTGTGATTTTTATACTTCTACTCATCCCTTCCATCATTACAATGAATAGGAAGGGGGATAGAAGATCCCCTTGTCTGATTCCTTTTGATGGATAGAAAGGTTTGGATGGGGCTCCATTTATTAACAAAACGAAACTCGTCGTTGAGACTAGAGTGATGATCCAATTGATCCAATGTTGGTCGAAACCAAAAGCTTCTAGTGTCTTGGCCATGTAGTTCCATCTTATTTTGTCATAAGTCTTCACCAGGTTAAGTTGGATTATCATCGCCCCTCTCCTTTGGATTTTCAACATGTGGATTATCTCATGGGATTGGATGATATCATCCATGATTTGTCTCCCTTCCACATAGCCTGCATGTTCTTGTGAAATCAGTGTGGGGAGGAGTGGTTTCAATCTATTGGCTATGACTTTGGAAATTATCTTGTAAACAACATTGCACAAAACTATTGGCCTATAGCAATCTCGAGTCCTAGCTTCATTTTCTTTTGGGATTAGAGTAATCATTGTGGCATTTAAATCTTTCAGGATGGAGGCCGAGGGCCTGGAGTCCTCCACCACCCCATATATGTCATACTTAACCATATCCCAAAAGGCTTTGAAGAATTCCATTGTGAAGCCATCTGGGCCTAGGGCCTTTCCATTGGGCATCTCCTGGACCACTTGGTTGATTTCTTCCCTTGCGATGGATTTTCATAGGCTAACATTTTGATCCTCTATGATCAATTTGGGGATGTGATGATTTATCCTCTGGATGGATGTGGAACTGTCTTGGCTGGGATCTTTGGCTATCCCCTTCAAGTGATTGATGAGTGTATTTTCAATATCGTGGTGGGATTCTCATTTGATCTCGTCCTGATCCCTAATATTCAAGATCTTTTTATGAGATCTTCTTGCGATACTTGTTCTATGAAAAAACTTGGTGTTCCCGTCCCCTTCCTTAAGACAACTTATTCTGGACTTTTGGCACCACAGAGTCTCTTCTTTTTTGCATCTTGCTTCCCATTACTAGATCATTTCGATCTCTTCTTTTTTCCAATCCTCTGTGTGTCCCTCTTCGATGCAAAGTTCTTGCAGCTTCATCATCTTGTCCTCGATGTTTTTTTTCCCCTCGTCTCTATTCCCAAATACTTCTTTGTTCCACTCCTTAAGTTTTTGTTTGATGTACTTGAGTTTCTTGTATAGTTTGAACATCCTTGTCCCTTGGTATGGTAGGTCCTCTTGCCACCATTGGTTGATGTTCTCCTTGAAGGTGGGATGGTCAATCCAAAATTTCTTAAATCTAAATGGCCTATTTTTTGGTGTGGTCTAAAAATTCACTTCCAATTGAACCAATGAGTGGTCTGATCCCCCCCAGGGGAGGATGTTGCAGTCCAAAGCTAAACCTTGTGATGCAGGAGCATTTCCAACTCAGCAAGTGTGGAGCCAGCACATGTGTTTTTAAACACATGACATATAATCTTGATAACTCTTTTTGAATTTTCCTTTAAGATGAAGCACCATATCCTTCAATGAAATATTTATGAAGGAGAGCCTGTTGTATTGTAGAAAACCTTGAGCCTTACGCTCTTGTCTGAATTAGATAGGAGGCATTTATTAGATTTAATGTAGGTAGATAGATGTTTAAATCTAGATTAGAAAGTTTTAGAGTCTGAGAGGGAAAACGGATATAGACACCCTCACTTGTACATTGTAACATAATTCAGATTCAAGCATTCAGAAGCAGAGAAGAGTAGAGCAAGCAGAGAACTTGTGAAGAACACCCATGTACAGATTTGAATTAATAGAGGAGAGTCTTTGATTCAATTTCATGGTTGGCGTTGTTTCTCTGTGTATGATGTTTATGTGTTCATGAATGTTTGTTTTCTGGTCATGCATTTGATTTGAATATGCTGTGCATATGATTTCATGGGTTTTTTAACTGAGGTCTGAGAGAGAAGAGAATGAGTTTAAATTGTTTCTCTGTCTGAGCTAGGATATTCCTGCATAGAGTGCAGTTGAATTCATCCGCATAGAGTGCGTTGATGAGGCTAGGAAGTTAAACCCTTATTCTCATTCACCCTGAAGTTGGTGTAGGTTGGTAGGGTCGTGCCGAAGAAGTGCAGGCTGAACTTGAAGTCTCAGGAGGTAGTTTGAGCAAAGGAAGGCATAGACTGCTGTTGCAGGAGTTCACAGAGTCTGAAAGACTCAACACTTTGAGAGTTGTTGAAGGTCGAGCGCGAGAAGTGTGCGCAAAGTCTCTGAAGGAGTCTGAATTGACAAGCGCAGGAGAGATAGTCCCTTCGTGATACCGTGGAGAAGGACCTAGGAGAAGGTTTGAATAGGAAGGAGATTTGGAGCGGAAGAATTCTTCAAGGAGAAGAATCGACGGCCAAGTCTTGCAGGGGAAGATTCGCGAAGTCCCGCCGACCATCAGATCTCGGAAAAGCTGCGTGGGGTTTAACCCTTAGACGCAGGGAGGAACCAAGAGCCATCAAAATTTTAGCCCATCGGGATATCGGAAGTTCCGAGGTTGTGGGACTTTTGAAAACAAAATCGTGAGTCGCGATTTCCTGAAGAAATTTGGACGAGGATCCCGAGCTGGACACGTGTCTGAAATCCGGAGAAATCGGGGTTCGACATTCGGGATTTTCCAGTGCAAGGGGATTGCGACCTTTGAAATCGCGATCATGCGATTCCCAATGGAGCGAAAAGAGAAGGCGACGTGGAAAGGAATTAGTGCACGTGCGCATCGGAGTTCGGGGTTCGGGAATTCATGGTGCTAGTGCATCGCAACATTTTGTATGTCGATTTCCCGATAGGGAAATCCCCGACAGGTACGGAAGAATTGATTTCAAAACCATCGGGTTTTGGGGTTTTGGATAGCATGAGGAACGTGCCCACAGGTTTCACGATAAGGCGAAACCCGATTTCCCGATAAGTTGAAGGGGAGATCGCAGGGGAATAGAGTTCTGTGGGTATCAAGAACTCCCGACAGGGGGTTGAAGAGTATTCTAACTCTTTAGGCCAAGAGAAGAGAAGGTCCTAGTGATCGCGGACGTGCATTAGGGGACGTGTGCTTCACCCTGCAAAATGATGGATTCAGAAACTAGGAATCTGTCTAGCCTTGTGGCTACTTGGTGGTGAGCTAATCGTTTGTTGTTCCAAGTGAACTTTCCATTGTTGGTCCTAATGTGCACAAGCTCCATTGTGTCTATGAAAGATGATAATTCTTCTACATCCATGTCCAGTCTCATGGTGCCCCCTTTTTTCTTAGCAAGAGTAGTGATGATGTTGAAGTCCCCAGCCGAAATCCAGTGGAGGTTGATGGTTCGTTCTTTTAGATTCTCTAGGTCTAGGAGCATTCTCTTCTTTGTCTCCAGCACCCAAGGGCCATACACATTCGTGCATAGAATTTTCATCATGTTCCCTATAACTTGCATGTTAACAGAAAGTGTGTCTCGTGGCTTTTACTGCGAGTAGGTTCATCGATTGTAGGTTCCACAAGGTGAGAATTCCTCCCCCTATCTATTGGATTTCTACAGCCAACATCTTGTACTTACTCCACTATTTTTTACTGATTATTTCCATTCTGTCTAGTTTTCATTTTGTTTCTTGAAGGAAAAAGAGGTGTCTTATAATCTAGGACACCTGGGAATCAAAACAGGAGACAAGAATCATAACAAGAGACTCTTATATTCCAAGTTTGCATTTTTTTTTCTTGGTCTATTTAGGACTCTTATATTCCAAGTTATAATCTTGATTTAAACATGTGGTGGGGAGTTGGGGAAGATATTTTTATTATTACCTGAATTTATCAGTAGGGATCCTAGTTCTTGTAGGGCTATGTTGCTTGATTTCCTGCCTTTCTTCCTCCTTGCCTACTTGGGTGAGTGTTGTGGTTGTCTGTCTCTTGTTTTGATTATCAGGTGTCCTATCTCGCCATGCATGTGCTTGGTACCTATGGATTTTGCTTTCTCCCTTAGGAGGAAGAGATAATGAATGCGATCCAGTTGTTCTTCTAGCACATTGTGAACTCCCTGCATTTTCCATTGTTCTAGTATGTTCGAGAGGGTTATTCCTTCCTTTTACTCAATGTCTCTGAGATCTGGGTCTTTTGTTCCTACCTCGCTTGGTGTCATATCAGCATCTTTGTCTACCTCCTGCATTGGGGTGTTGGCATCTTCGTTTCCTCCTTCCATAAGACTCGCGTTGCCTTCCGACTCTCCCTTGTTGTTTGTATTTTCTGTGTTTTTATGAGTTGCTTGTTCGCTTATTTCCCTAGCTTTTGTATTTTCCTTTCCCCCTTCCTAATCCTAGTTGGGGATGCCCCTTCCTTCTGCTCTATTCATGGATTTCGGGTTGCTTCCTATTGTGGTCTCTCCTTGTCTTTTGTTTCCTCTACTTTTGTGATTCGACCTCACAAAACCATCTTCATCCTATTGTAGTGTGGTATTTTTTGGTTCTTGTTTTTTATTGAAAGGATATTCTCTAAGTGTCCAGGTTCATGACATCTTTTGCATCAAAACAAGATCTGCTTGTTGTCTATGGTTTGTATCCATTCCTCATCCCTAAAATCCAGGATTATGGCCTCTGGGAGAGCCCTCGATACATCCATCTCTATGTAGATCCTTGCATAGGATGTGTATATTCCTTTTAATGTTTCTTCCGATGTCTTGACATATTTTCCAAGCTTGTTCCCTATTGCTTGGAAGGTGGATGACAACCAATACTCTAGAGTTAAGGAGTAAAGCCTTCGGGACATTTTTAAAGGTTTCTTTCTCTCGGGAGAATTTTTCCTTCCATGGGCACATGCACAGCCCCGCTGAGGCGTGGAAATATGCCCCCCTCAAAGATTTTATCCCTATCCTATGGGTTCATAAAGACTGTTGTGAAGAACCCTTTCGGTCCTAGGTGGAGTTCAACTTCTCCACTCGGCTTCCATTGGTATATTATCCAGCTGCGCAACGTTTTTTTTGTGGGCCACAGGTCCGTGAAATTCCAGATCAGTGCATGCGTCTTCATCTGATCCCAGAAGAGTTGTAGTAGGGGGTCTTCCAGTATAACTTTGGGGGTCAATGTTGTTCTAGGTTTACACGGCTTGTGCCCACCTTTCCCCGTTTCTTGCATACGCTTCTGGACTTCTCTAGCCTCTTCCCCCACATGATCACTTTTGTCTTGGTTGACCTCTTGATTCTTTTTGGATCCTGATCCCGAGGTGCCACTTGGGCCTTTCCCTCTGTCCACCACTACCTTCTTGTAGGAGGGGGTTCCACTCCCTTGTTAAATATATTGTATCCTCAACAGACTAACCGTACACTGCCAGCTGTACTGGATAGTTGTACTTTCTATTTCTGTCTTGCTCGAGCATATATAAGCTCAACTATTTCCTATTGTTTGGATCTCTTCAGTT